>JAEMWC010000830.1:0-50000 GCA_016490735.1 Pachyseris speciosa | reverse complement strand
AGCTCTTGTTTCACATCAGTTCTTTCCGGTTTTTCAGGGTTTGGGCCTTAAAAGACCCTTCGCAGCACACACCGATCCAAAATTTATGGGAGTACCCCCTGCCCCCCCCCCCCTTCCCCGGACATTTACCGCAGGGGAGGACAAGGAAGGGAGATCATGAGAAGAGAATGGGGGTAGAAGTGAAAGAGAAATGACAATTTTTTTTTCCATTTTACTGTCTAGTGTTGTATTTTACTATGGAAAAAAATGTCAAGCAAGTGCCAAAGCTGCAGTGAAGTTGCTGGAGCCACTAAGAGAAGAGCCAAGTAGAGTAAATCAGTAAATAGCATGAAAAAGGTGAAATCATCAGACCCCACTCCTCCTGTGTTTCTGGTTGTATATGTTATGGTTCAATTTTATCTTTTTCTCCCTTTGTTTTGAACAAATTGTCATTACCATACATTACCATACCAAATAACAAAGTTTTAAACACTTACATTTCTCTCCTGGCATTTCTTGTAGTAGGATTCCAGAAGATTCCTGGCCTTTTTGTCACTATCCTCTACGTGTTTCTTCCATCCTTCAGAAAAATCAAAACCATCTGGAAAAGCAACTGGAGTCACATAAATATGTCACCAGTATGCTCATATACCTGCCAACACATGATTTATGTGCATGATTTATGCCTTCTGAAGGATGAAAAACATGTATCTCACATTTGCCAATTTGAACCAAATTGCAAACAGCATGCAAATCCAATTCAATTAAACAAAAATTCAAGTCTCTTTCGATTCACATTACAAGCAGATTAATCAAACTTAAAATACAGAAACTCTTTGGCTGATTATTTGCAATTTTTAAAGATCTTGAGACGTTATAAGCAATGTTCACAAACCGACAGATTACATTTCCACAAGAATAGCCCTTAAAAGTAAACAGAAGGCAAAAATCTCATGCATTTCACTCAAGAAAAATTGGCAGGTATATACATTGTATCAAAGCCTCTTTCAATAACGAGTGAACTCTATATATAGTGTTCTAAATTCACCACTGAATTAGGTTTAATAATTATTTGGCAGACAGTCACTGATGGGCATGCATCAATCAACCAGCTTACACTGTATGTAATGGCTGGTTTTCATACATGTATGTTGGGAAAATTCCAGATGATTGGGGATTTCACTGCTTCCCAGTCATCGCAGACTTTTCCGACTAATGAAAACTAGAAATTGTAGACATCCCCAATTGTCTTGGATGGCCGGCAACAAATCTCAGAAATCGGGAGCACTTCAATCTATTAATTTTTTTCCATGCACCCCAGATGTCGACAATGATCGACAATCTTTCAAGTACAGTACCGCCTGAAAGTATTGACCCCTTTCCGCGTCTTTGCCGCGTGACCTCCTCGCGACTTTCCCTCGGTATTCCCGCAGCAGGCCGCTTTTTTGCCGAGGGAACTTTTCGGTCAGGCTCCAAAGTTGCCGCGGGAAAGTTAACCGAGGTAAAACCGAGGTAATAAAATACCGCGGTCGAGTTTGAATAGGCTTTTGTTTCCATTGTGTTTCAAGTGACAAAGTAGCACCTAAAAGTTTCGGCAGGAAATCTTGAACAGGAAGGACAGTCATGGTCGCTACACATAGATCTATCAGCTTTTAATGATACATGGGCAGAAATGATTCTGTTGTTAGAATCCGACCATAAATAAAAATTTTTGGAGAAATATTTTGATTGTAAATTATTTTGATATTAGCGATTGTAGCGACAATTTTGAATCGAATCTTCGAAGCGCATTTATGCTCGGCGCGCTCGCGTGGAGTTCGGCTTCAAAGTTTTATTCATTTACAGTGTGTGTTGACCTGTGGAATGTGACCTGTAAACAGATCTGTTGGCATCTTGATGGAAAGAAAGAAAGGAAAGAATATTTCGGCATGTTTTGTGACGCTCAGAGCACGAATATGAAATTTACATGTTATGCTGCTCAGAGCACGAATATCAATTTACATGTTATGTCTCAATGTCCGGCAACCGGACAGGAATTTTGAATTAAGCTTATCACAGATCCAAAACGTCGTTAGATTGACTCGAAGTTATTTAGAACTAAGATATTAAGGGAAGCGAACAAATTACCAAGAAATTCTAAGTAAGGCAGGCCGAGATTTCAAAGAACAAATTTAAATTCAATTGGTCGTTGGTGCGTATCGGCGTTTTATGCAAATTCGAACACGGCACTTGACGACAAGTCGACAATACAACGTGAGCTCCGGAGCAAAGATGGTTCGAACATCAGAGTATGTCAACTTAAGAATTTTGTCGTTCTATAGACGAAATTTTGAAATTTCCCAAGTTGTCCGCGAATTAAGTTTAGAAGGGAAGAAAAGGCCAGCCGGGAAGAACGCCTCAGCCGATCCAAATAAAATCAGCACGCGTCGTCAGAAAAAACTAAAATTAAAAATTTTGAGGTTTTACCTCATCAGGCTAAAGACATTTTAAAGATATATCTGCTTGCATGTTTTCAGCTCGGTAGCATGGTTTGTTTTGAAAATAAAGCAGTTTGAATTTAGATTTTTTTACGGCGGGTTTCTTTTGCAGGTCACAGGTCACGGGTCACAGGTCACGGGTCACGGTTCAATTTTTTCGAGAATTATACGACAAGAGTGACTTTCAATTAATGTGACAACTGACCACTTAAACCTTTAATTACGGAGTTAAAGCAACCCTGGACGGCAATCAACCCGAAGTCAAGATGGCCTTGTTGACCGCAATTTGCGTACTGCTCTAGCCGTCCACCTTACGTCGCGGCAGTAATTCCCACAATTTTGGCGGTGTCTCGAGAACGCGAGTTTGTTTTTCAATTTTACCTTTGAAATCCGTGTCTCTCCAAGGCTAATCTGGATTATATTCTAAACCAGCGATATTAGATCCAGAGCAAAAATGCAAATTCCCAGCGACAGCGACTATGGCGAATGCTGGAAACGAAGTTCCCGTCGTTGCTAAAAATGGGTAAATATATCTTTTCTTTTCATTGCATTTGCCTCTGCTTTTCCCGGAAATTTACCCGATTTTCAAAACAAAGCTGACAGGATTATTTAGGTAACCTTGTACATGGAAAGCTCAATTCATTTGTGAGATGTTTTATCTCGCTAACTTCATTTAATTTCAATTTTGTTATAGGTCAAATATCATGGAGTGCACTGAAACAAAATAATTTTCTTCTGAAATAAAATTATCGCACAGCGGCGCGGCGCCGTTAACAAGTTTCTCGCATCCCTAAAAGAAGCCATAGTGAAGCGAAACCTTTAACTTCTCGCGCACAGGACGACGTTCTAGCCCCATTCCCCCTCGCCATGATTTGGCGTCCCAGGGTTACTTGAGGTCCGTAATAAAAGGTTTTAAAGTGGTTAGTTGCCACATTAATCGAAAGTCACTCTTGTGGTATAATTCTAGGAAAAATGACCTGTGACCCGTGACCTGTGACCCGTGACCTGTGACCTGCAAAAGAAACCCGCCGATTTTTTACAATGCCTGACATCGTGGTTGCGTCTGAGAAACATATCACGTACGCGAAAATATCGATTTACGTTGTGTTTTCGAGTTCTGAATAACCAATATCTTAAGAGAAGTGTCTATGCGAATGTTTTGAAGTTTAGCAGAGAGAAAAAATCTTTTGCGAGAGAAAAAGTGAGCTCCAGATGTTTCCAATGGATTTCCGACCGCCATGTTGGGGTTCCTCACAGGAACACGGTGCCAGCATGGCGTCTCCATACTAAAAACTATAATTTTGAGTAGTACCCTTTACCGAATAACTCGAGTTCGGAATATCGCACAAAGCTGAAACTTTGATACGTTGTTTATTTATTACTCTTCTACACTATCTCAGTTTCTTGACTTAATTTACTGAAAGATAAGCGATTTTATTTTTTATTTGCATGATACTTGCGTGACGTTCAAGCCAAGAATTGGGACAAATGCCGTACTTCACATGTGAAATACGGCGTTTAACCAAGGCAGGCGTTTAACCAGGGCAAGCCTCTTAGCGTTTCAAAGACTTCGATTTTACATTATATAGAGGCCGGTTCAAACATTACGACTCCATACGCAAATCGCGCACAGCGTTATTTTTATGTCCGTGAATCTTCGCACCTTACAGTCCTTCCGCTTTTTTGACACCTGGAATTAATCGTCGTTGTTCTTTCCCCGCGGCATTACCTCGTCTTTTCTCCCGCGGTATTCCCGTTGCAAAATTGTACCTCGCTTTTCCCGCGGGAACAATTTTCTTATACCGCGGTGGACGCACGGCCACTACCCGCGGCATAGACGAGGTATCGCCTCGTCCCGATGGGTCAATACTTCCAGGCGGTACTGTAGGTATATGAAAACTCCAAATTTTTCTGTTGGGGACATCAGAGATAGTTTTAGTTCGCTACCAATGCTCTAATTGCTTGGATTCAGTTTGCCTGAGTCACAAATACAAATGGCATCTGTAATCTACTGTACAGGTACAGCAGAAGGAGCAGAGCAGCAGAGGGAGTACTAAACATTTCTCTTTACACAATATTTAAACTAGACCACATTGAAAACATTATAAAACAATTGGTTCATGCATCGGCTGTGCATTCATTGAGATATGAAGCACTTGGGAAGTTTGGAGAGCACGAAAGAAGCTAGAGTCAAGTCGGGTTTAAATTAAGCTACTGTACTAAAGGAGAGTAGACAGAGTGCTCATCCCACACTACACCCTCATCCCACACTATTAATAAATACCTTAAATATTAATGGGTACAAAGATCCTAGTAACAAGAGTACAATAGGCACAACCAGGTATGTATCCACAAAAAACAGTAAATTCATAAATTTTAAGACAGTCAGTCAAGCATAGTGATTTTTCTGTGTGCCTGGCCCAGGAAGTCGGACAAACATTTTGCACATGTTTTTCCACTACCCTTCACCAACCATGACCCACAAACTTTTTTCCGTGGCTAATACCTTCTGCCTGGCAAGCTAACTCTTCAACCAAATGCCATGTTATCCATTTACTTGTCCTATCAGTTGCACTAATTTGGGGTTTTGAATAACATGTCACACCATGATCTGTACATCATACTTAAGGTAGATGATTTAAGGCACACTAAGGCTAGTTTGGTATTTGGACAGTCATATCAGTTGCACCAGTCTTGGGTTTTTGGATGACAGTTGAACCAACAGTAGATGGTGAAAAAGAGACTTTGTGAGACCCTAAATCTAAGCCCAAGACTTTACCTCTAAAAGTAAGAGACACTTTATAAGCACAGAATAGTGTTGGGTGACTGATAGTTACTGAAATCTCCAGCAGAAGCTGAGAGTGCTCCAGATCTGAATCATTTAGCATACATGCTTATTGTACAGTTCCCTCAACATGCTCTAATACTGTGTACGATTTATGAAACATTCTGAGATCCAAAATTCAAGACTTCGAGACATTCAATATTCTAGCAAGCCCAACATTCCGAGACTCTGAGAATTTGAGATTAGGTTAACCCATTTGACTACCGCAGGTTTTTACATTTTCGGAGTGATTTTCCACCTATAAACGATGAATAGCAATTCGTGACTCTTTATTTGAACTACCAGGGAAAAGTGGTGCTGTCCTAAGCCACTGGAGGCTCAAGGTTTCTGAAAACGTCATTTTGACGTAGCTATTTTTTATCCGTGAGGCAACAACAATGGCCCAAGTTCGGTTTGCTTGCGATTTCTGCTAAATTTACAGCCATTTTTCATCTTTAGCGGCTGCCTGATGAGCATCATTAAGTGTGACGGTAGCTAAGAGTCCACTTTCTCAAAGAATCGAGCAAGGTGATGTACTTTGTTGTTGAATTTGGCTTGTTACTCGACGAACTGGGAATTTGGCCGGTCGAACACTTAGTACCTTTGGGACTCGACTATTGATGAATTTCTCGACCTACCGCCACATATTTTGGAATTTCTGTGTACTGAAGATGACCAGGAGCAGGAAATTTTGGCGGTAGGTCGGAGTGGCTGTGTGAAAGAATTGGGGGAAGGAACGGGCGCTGTCCAAAATTCTCGTTAGTTCCCAGCATGCAATGCGCTCAAGATGTTGAAAATGTCGGGAAGGCCCGAATGCACTGGAACAAAAGGCTGTATCTACGCTCAGGAGAAGAATATGAACAAAAAAAGTCATTTATAAGCTAGAAAAAGGACTGAATTTCGTTATGATGGTTGAATTTTGGTTTTTCGACGATGATTTCCCTAAAAAACATCAAGGCAAAAAGGGACATTTTTGTTGTTTCTCTTTGACGTTAAAAACGGCCAGTTTCGTTCTTGTCCAAACTCAAAAGGCCATATTTGGTAAAATTCGCTACGTTTCTTGCATTTATTGTATATCCAAATTTAAAGGGCATTCCATTTTGTGCTCACAACTAACAGTTAAGGCAATATTCGTGCGATTGAGAAAGTTGCAATGTTTTGAAGCATGGGAGTTTTTTACGGCCGGTTTTGGCCGGCACAGGTGCCAATGGGTTAAATAAAACATAATTTTTTTTTTGATGTTGATATTTTTTATTGCTCACCTACTTAAACAAAAGCCTTTGAGGCTAGTAACATATCAACGCTATTTTATTTGAAAACAACCATATGCTGCAAGATCTGGGGGGGAGGGTACCACTTTCTGGCCAGTATTTGCATGAAAGTATTTGCATGAAAGCCAACTTGAGGGGGTGGTGATTTTAAAAACTAGACAATGGAGGTCGAGTTGGAGCCACTAGTGACAGTCAGAAGTCGATGATCATCTCATCTAGGGTAATTGAGTTTGATACTGCGGCTTGTCACGTGACCTAGCCAACTGCAAACCCAGGAGGTAACGTGAAATGAGGCCTGGCCCTGCTAAGTTACCCACCCCCCCTAGAAACTGTTTTAACTGTAGAATCTTAACTCTGACCCTAGTTTTAAACTACCACCAACCATGACTTTCACTGGATAGTGTTAAAAGGACCGGTCACGTGACCTCTATTTTTCTTTGTTAACCCATTGACTACCGCAGGTTTTTACATTTTCGGAGTGATTTTCCACCTATAAACGATGAATAGCAATTCGTGACTCTTTATTTGAACTACCAGGGAAAAGTGGTGCTGTCCTAAGCCACTGGAGGTACGGGTTAATATTTTCCCCTTACACACCTGTAGTACATGACTTAAGTCCCAAAGAGGCAAGAAAACTGATGGCCAACTAGGACCAAAATGCCCCTCCCATCCTTCTGGTGTATCATCCCTTACAACTGTACATGTAGTTACATGTATAATCTTAAACCATGTGGCTTTAAATAATAGAGTTTTCGCAATGACTAAAAAAACACGCAAAAAGTAAATAACAACTTTGCTTAACTTACAAGGGTAAGGAGCAGCAGGCATGGATGGCAACTCATGTGAATGAAACACCAATATCTCATCATCCTTCTTATAAAAATTCTTAGTATACCCTGAAAATAAACAACATCAATAATGATTGAATGGTCACAAAAACATGTCAAAATTCAAAACCAAAATAACATACCTACAGGTACAAAGACAGTTAGATAACCTAAAATGATTACAACATCAAAATGGTGGTGTTCTTTTTGTTATTGCAAGATCCCAAAGATTTCCATTTTCCATTTTAATTTGCCATTAACCACATAAAAATACAAAACACTAGAAATTCAAAAATATAAAACACGACAAATTTATAATGACTACTTAACACGATGGACTACAAATGGTTTAGGTGGAAATGACAAGAAAGCCTATATAGAAGCCGGAGGCTTATGAACTATATGCTTCCTGGCAATATAGGGTACATGATACGAATTATGGGGACAACCTGAAATATGAAATGTATTTTGAAATATGAAATGTATTATTTTAAAAAGAAAAGTAAAGAAGAAGTATGTAGCTGACAACAATGAGTATATTTGCCTAATGGAACCCCTACAAAAGATGAGATGAGAACATACTGGTATTAATTTTATGCTGACACTTTCCATAACACTCCACCTTTCTCCCAGTTATTGCTCGCTTCGACACAGAATTTCTATGCAATTTGTTCCCAAGTTCCCGCACTTTTGTAGGGGTTCCATCTGCACTGATTAAGAACACTTATATTCTTGAAAGTGTGAATCCAATAATTTCAATAGATGTGTTGTCACCTTGTTATTGCTAAGTTGGAAAGGGGTTGTGACATGTACAGCCCCAAACGGTCTGGTTTTTTTTTAGCTGTTTTGGTCTGAAATAGGGTATCAATTTTGAACATTTTGGTCTGAAATAGGGTATGGTTTGTGCACTCTAGTCTTGAATTGAGTATGTTTTTTTAAGAATAAGCAACTTCTTCATCATTAGGCGATAACACCATCAACAAAAGCCCTTATTTTTTGTCTTTTAATTATGTTTAAGCCAACCGTGTACATGAAATAGGTCTGAAATAGGGTATCAAATTATTTTTTGGCCAGGTCTGAAATAGGGTAGGGAAAATTGCCGATTTTGGTCTGAAATAGGGTAAGGATTTCAGGAAGCGAGCCACACACCCCCACCCAATTTTTCTGGGAAGGGGGGTACTCCCAGAAAAAAAAGCATTTTAAAGTAAATCAAGACAGAAGTATCATGGAAAAGCACATGGAGCAGGTGATCAATTTCTCCCTCTCTGTCCCAAAGAATTGACTTCAAATTCATACCAAACAAAATTAAACAAAATTGGAGATTTTATTGGGCCCATACAACTGTACTGATCTTAGAACCTGTTTACATCAAGTCAGGGTGCCGCAGCCCAGCAAGGGGACTCCCTTATGTAGGCAATATAGGTATGTGCAGCCCCAAAGGGTATGGTTTTTTTATAGCCATTTTGGTCTGAAATAGGGTATGGTTTGTGGACACTAGTCTTGAATTGGGTATGTTTTTTAGAAGAAGCAACTTCTTCATCATTAGGCAATAACACCATCAACAAAAGCCCTTCTTTTCTGTCTTTTAATTGTGTTTAAACCGTGTACATGAAATACAGTGTAGGTCTGAAATAGGGTATCGAATTTTCGGTCAGGTCTGAAATAGGTATCAAATGTTCAAGCAAGCAACCGTGGACAATAATCCTGCTGGTATACGTTGGATCAAACTGGTGATCTGATCGGCGTAATAAAATCAACAGAGAGTATAAAAGCAAGGGCCGATACAACGTAGAATGGTTTTAAGTTTTGTGTTTTGTGTACACCCATTCTACGTTGTATCGGCCCTTGCTTTTATACTCTCTGAAATAGGGTAGGGAAAATCACAGATTTTGGTCTGAAATAGGGTAAGGGTTTCAGGAAGCAGGCAGCACACCCCCACCCAAACTTTCTTGGAGTATCTCCCCACCCCCCTACTTCCCCCCCCCCCCAGGTGCCCCAGCTAACGGAGCTGCTCTGTGAGGGCCAACTTTTCAGGGGTAGCCCGCCTTCCTGGGGCACCCTGTCTACTTGCCCGGGGCACCCTTCTAGGTGGGCTAGCTTTTTGCCATGTAAACAGTTCGTACAGCCGGGTTACCCTGGCTAACCAAGGTGAGAAGACCGAGAAAGCAGCATTATATTCCAGGTCAGCCTCTAGTGACAATGATCAATTATCAGAGTTAATGACCATACACGCTAAAAAGCAGCTGCTAACAGAACATTAGCGATCAAACCTTGAACTTACTGTTAAAATATTTTTTTTGTCTGCCATCTTGTTTGTTGTGCTTAGCGACCACTCAGAGAGATACAGACTATCCCGCTTAGGTGAGTTGCATGTTAAGGCAGGCTATGTTTTAACCCTTCTAGCCGGGTAACCCGGTTAGCTGGGGCACCCTCCCTCCATGTAAACAGGCCCTTAGCTGATACACTTCTGCCCTTAGCCAATTTGCAGCAAACCAGGCACCACCCCCCCCCCCCCCCCACAATGCCCCTCCAGTTTGACAGAAATAAGATACATGTACTGTAGTCCCATGGCAAAGATTCACAAAAGTGATTAATAAAACTCTTCAAGAGGGGTAAAACATATATGACCCACATCCAGATTTATTTATAGACAATAAAATCGTTATTAATTCACGCATTACATAATTATGATCAGGACCTATTTGACCTGGGCTTAAAATAGCAAATTTTCCCACAGAGGTCTGGATCTCGTAATGGGCTTGTGGAAATTCACCTCTACAGAGGTACCCTAGCTGCATTTCTCCACTCAAAAGATTTTGCCTGAGGTATGATACAAGGCTTTCAAAAATAGACAAAAAGAAACGTGGCAGTTAAGCAGAGAACTTTCATCGTTCACTGTAAGAGCTGGTTAATGGACATGTGGACCTAGCTAGAACAATAGTGATGTCCAGGATTGCTATACATCTATACGACTAGCCTCGTGTTTCATAACTTCCAGACTTTTAATTTTAACTGGTACGAAAGTTTCACAAAATTTGCATGTTGCATGTGCATTTGTGTCAGATGCAGATGAATATGAGTTTAAAATCTTAAGTGATAGCATTTAATTCTAAACCCTAATAAACAGATTTCAGAAACAAGTCATACTCCACAAAAGTTAAGTGGGCTGCCGTTTGAAACCGAAAGCAACGGAAGGTAACCGGTCGCCTCGCCCACAAGTTAACTCGCCTACAGGTTAACTCGCCCACACTGACGTTAACTCGCCTACAGGATTCTAGTTAACTCGCCTACACATGAAGTTAACTCGCCTACACATTTGAAGTTACCTTTTCATGTTTAAAGATAAAGCATTAATGCTACGAAATTGTGTACTTACATTTTACTTGAAACATACGAGTTGTGTTTTCAGTTTTTTTATCGACTGATACGAAAGCGCGGGGATTGGGAAGAGATCTGCACGCTCGCGCATGACTTTGATGGTTATTGACTTTATGTCTCAAGGCATGAGACAAACGAGAATAATGTCTCAAGGTGCGCGGCAAACTATGAGACCGTTAAAGGATTCACGTATGGTTCAAAAGTAACTCTCTGCTCGTTAAAAAAAATCACAATCTTCGCCTTTTCAAAAGACTTTGATGATCGGATCTGTTTTTTAACAGGTTAAAAACAAAAAACGGAATCAATGTTGCTTGGTACTTCGGCTAGACTTAAAAAACTACTTTGACGTTTCTAGCGAATGCAGTAATCCAGGGCAAATGCACACAGTTTCTAAGGGACTATTTTATTTGTATTAGGGACATAGTGCCTAGGAAAACCAGGCAAAGTAACCTGCTGCACTTACCTTGTGTCCGCACAGAATCGGCAAACATTCGCCTTTTATTAAAATGGTTGTGTAAGTTTTTATCATTATTTGTAACTTTTTATATACAAAGATGCAAGCACTTTATACTTTAGTTCTAATAGTTTTAATGTAATTTGATTGCCAAACCGAAATTAGCATGAGGTACAAAGTTATCACAACGCTGTCGTTTTTTCGTGTTAAATAGCAACAAAGGGTAGGAATAGACGCGTGTCCAAATAAATGATTAGCCGAAAATATCCGCCACTTTCCCCGACACTGAGACCGCATATACAATCCTTTACTAAAATGGCTAAAGCGCAGCTCTTCTGTAAATGCGCTCGACAAATAATCACACCTTTTGAATTTTCGATAGATTTTGATTGCCAAACCGAAATTAGCATGAGATGCAAAGTTATCACAAGTCAACGCCGTCGTTTTTTTGTTTTAAATAGCAACAAAGGGTATGAATAGACGCGTGTCCAAATAACTGAGTAGCCGAAAATATCCGCCACTTTACCAGACAAAAAACCACACCTTTTCAATTTTCGATGTAGCGGCTTTGATCGCAAAACTGAAATTAGTATGAGGTGCAAAGTCAACTCCATTGTTTTCTTATTTTAAGAAACGTAATTTAAATATCACTAAAGGGTACGAATAAAGGCGTGTCCAAAATAGTATTAGCCCATTATTAGTGAACTGACCAATCAGAAACCTCCTTGATAATAGATTTGATGTTTCGATCCAAACCTGCGTATAAAGAGGAACAGACCCATACCAAAAAACTCATAGATCTCTGATCAACCTTCAAAACTCCTGAAATCTCGTATCAATGTCTTCGACACGTTTATGGACTCCAACGCAAATTGCATCACCTGTAAACAGCCTGTACGGCAAAGACAGCAGGGAATTCAATGCAATGGTTGTTTCCACTGGAATCACAGAACCTGCAACACAGGTATGTTACTACCTATTTACTATTTACACTTCATTGTCAGGGGCGTAGAGGTTTTTGAATAGTTGTAGGCCTTCCCAGGAGCTTCGCTGTCTTGCCATATGTAACTGTCGGTAAGCCATCTGCTTAATGGTTTTTCCTGCTTCATGATGATGATGATGATCATTTCTGCTTAATGATCATTTCCCCCCTTAGTTTATCACATCGAATTCCAGGAAAGGTTAAATGAGATGACTGATGGCATCATAGTATAAACCCAATAATTATAACATGAAGAATCTTTCATCAAATTCACTAAGGAATTACCTGGCTATTTTCAAACATAAAAAGGTAACTTCAAATGTGTAGGCGAGTTAACTTCATGTGTAGGCGAGTTAACTAGAAACCTGTAGGCGAGTTAACTTCAGTGTAGGCGAGTTAACCTGTAGGCGAGTTAACTTGTGGGCGAGGCGACCGTAATCCCAACGGAATACCGTAGATGCTGAAAAATGTGCGAAACAAATTCACTTGGGACCAGTATTCACCGGTCACGGAACTGAAGGTGTAATATGAAAATACTCACAATCGAAAGCTCTCTCACTGTGTTCACTGCCATCCACAGCAACCAACACGGTTTTCTTTCCAACTTCTTGCTGTTTTGCCATTTTGTGGATTATTGTGTCAAGCTCAAGCGTCCGCAAAGGAAGATGAAAACAAATTGCTCGGTCGACAGTTCGGGCTCATGATATATTGCACGTACCACACGCGCGGAGAACGCGTACCTCGTTTGGATGAGAAGCGTCATTCAAATGAAGTTCAACTTCCAGAATCTCCCAACTGTCAACGTGCTCTCAGTCACGTTTCTCGGCAAAATGTTGTTGTATATTGCACTATAATTTTCAAGGATTTGGTTATAAATTAACGCCTTTGTCGCCAAGAACCGCAAAATTTCCCGCTAATTTTATTCTGCGAAAACGGAGGCAGCGCGGTCAAATTTCAAGTTATCAGAGTGATTCTTGGTACTGGTCCGCAGGAAGCCTTACGTGACAGAGTTATTGCATGCTACGTGACTAGAACCACAAGTCAAAAAGAAGCTCGCTGTTGTAAATATATTATGTTATATTGTCAAACAGATCTTGCGCGTCGCTGTGTCTTCTTTGATGATCTTTATCTATCTTGTCCTAAACAGGAAAAATTTGACAAGGAATGTCGATTACTGCATCCAAATGCGTCAAAATGCGTTCTAACTCATACGTGTCGGTCACAGAACAACAGTTGCGTGACATATGACAAATAATCACGCTGTTTGTTGTGTGACATGTCAACAGTGAACGCTCCCAGTGGACGCCCATTGTCGAGATCTCCTCGCGTTCTTGTTTTTCTCTTTATTTCCCACGAAAATGTCGAGTGCCCCTGCAACCAACGAAACAGGGAAAAAAATTCTCATACCCGTCGATGGAAGCGAAAACAGCGAACGTGCATTTCAATGTAAGTGAGATTCAGTCCATCACATTTTAATCATAAGAATGCCCCGAAAAAAAAAAACACGTAAAGTGTAAACATTCCCTGCCTGTTCGAGCCAGTCACCTAGCACCGACTAATGATCCACCTTCTTTCACGTTTTTTCTTTCCCTAGAAAAACAGCAAAGTTGTCTGCGTGCCACACTTTATGACATCTAACGTACTGAATATCTGAAAACAAATTGATTTATATTTGGTTTGAACTGACAACTCCAAGCAATTGTTCTTCTCGGGGTTCTCCCCCAGCTGTGTCCATAGCACGTAACAGATCGGTTGTGTTCATTTCCTATCCTGAAATGTGCACCTTTTAAGATTAAAATAAGAAATCTCGTTGTTAACTTGACCACAGAAACTGTGAGCCAGAGCTGTGAGCTATATGAAGTTTAAAAAAAAGCAAGATGAGGGCATCTGTTTAGTTAGCCGATTTGACCCGGTTTTTACCTGGATATTGTGGGAATTACGGATGCAGGTAGGTTTGGTTTTGTTCATGATCAGCGAACGAATTTACTACAACTAAACGGACCGAGAGGCTGGCAATTGTTTGCTCCGTAGTTTTAGACCTGTCGGAAAGAGTTTGCGCCATGTGCGAAAATAACAATTAATCGGATTGACCGCAGTGTGGAGATTAAATCTACAAATGAAAGCTTCACTTCATTTCTTTAATATATATATATATATATATATATATATTTGTATCACCAAAAGCGTCAAAAAGTTTAAGCATGTGAATTAAAGCTATTGTGATAAGCCAAAAGGCCGGGGTGGGGAGGGGCTGCACACAGGTGGCTGGGAAGCATCCGTCAGGAAGGGATGCGTTTTCCACCCTCATGATATGCCAAGGGGAAGTGAAGTGTAAATTTTTGTTTTGCTTTGAAGTGTCGCAAGGTCTCGCAAAGATAGACTATATAAGTGGAAAAGTAGCAATGAAATCCAAGACCTCGGTTGAAAGGGTACGTGACGAAAACAGAGCGGAAATTCCTGGCAGCTGGCGCAAATTACAATTCAGGTCACTCCGATGCGACACAGGCGTTTCCCGTTCAGGCTGGTTTCGAAACAGAGAACATAAAACTCTTTATATTTGTTCTTGTCTAAGCGTGTCAAGTTAATTAGAGGAATCGAAAAAGTGTATATTCCTTGACAGAGATACAATACTATGGACATTCACTACATAAGAAAGAGACGTGAATTAATTTCTCACCATCAGACAGCTCATGAATCAACCGCTCGAAATATCTTGTTCTACTCTATACCGAGTGCCCTCAATTTTCCAGCCGTGCACCCAGTTTGGCAGATATTTTTATAACTCACATAAGTACTTTTCTGGAAAGCCCCGGTTAGCTACCGATGTGTCATGTATGTAGTTTTTGCCGAATCTGTTTTCATCAATTGGTGCCAATTTCTGGGATGAGTTCTGGTACAAATCAGTGAAGATTATATTAGACATTAAAATCAGTTAAGTTTGAATCGCTATATAGAAATTGTCTAGCAAGCCTTTTTCTTGTACCTGTTAAAAGTATAATTTTTGGTCTGTTTTTAGGGTATTATAACAATATGCACCAAGCCGACAATGAGGTGATCTTTTTACATGCAAATGAGCTGCCGCAGTCCAATATGCCATATTCATGTAAGTAATCAGAAACATTTTGTGCCCCCAACCCCCACCCCTCCGCCATCGCCCTTATCTTACCAGTGAACCTAACAAAAAATACCGTGGGGTAGTCCCATGAAGACTCAAGTCATGCTCCTCGTTTTTCTGTTTAGCGAAGCAGAGCAGAGATCACTGAGACGAAACTAATGAGATTTGAGGGGAACGCTGCACACCCATCTCTGCTTTGTTTGTCTCTGTCTTGTTTGTTGATTCGCTTGTTTGTTTGTTTGTTTTTACGACGGACCTGCCATTATGGACACTAATCTTTAATCTAATTTTGTAAACTGTATGGAACATTCAAAACTTCTCCGGTTTGACAAAACTCCTTTTCAACTGTCTAAGCACATCACAATCTAGGGTTCCTCTCTAGCAACTCCGTTGTGTTCGAGACGTACTTGAAAGACTTGCGAACACTCAAGGTGCGGATTTGCCGCCTTCCTAACCAATCAAATTGCAACTTTGCGAATTGCACGCCACTGGTTTCACCATTATGCATTTGTTCTCAGAAGATGTAGTTTTTTTTCCCTAAAAAACAGATGGCTGTCCTTTTCCTGGTGGCTGGGAAGAAACTGCCAGAAAGAGCTCCAAACAATCTGAACGCATTCTTCAGTCATTTTACAAAAAATGCAAAGAACGGAATGTGAGTAAAGCCTTGACTGAGTTGTTTGAAGCGCGACTGGCGCTAGTTCGGATTAACTAACATGTAGTGAGTTTTGTTCATAGTCAACCCAGATTTAGTGATAATCCATCTTAAAGGAGCACTGTCACCGGGATTTTTGCTGTTTTTGGTTCAATTCTGCCAAAATTACTGGCTTTTACATGTTATTGTGCAAAAAATGCTCCTACAGAATCAGCAAGATGAATTCCAATGAAATTTTAGCAGGAAGAGCTAACCACAATAATTTTTTTGTGATTTTTCAATACATAGCTTGAAATTTTGAAAAAACCTGGCAAGTTTTTTCAAATTTCAATCCATTTCCATCCTCGTCATCTTACATGGAATACAGACGTTTATGGTGTCAATGCAGTACTACAGTCTTTGGCAACAAAACTAGACCATTATTTTAAGGTTTCCATTGATGATACAATAGCGTGACACTGCCCCTTTAAACAACTCATGCCTACTTCCGGCATATCTGAGGTGATCAGGGTAGAAGTCGTCCAGTTCAGGGTTCCCACAGTGAATGATCATACAATGGCTACCTGCACTGTTAATGCATACATTGACTGGTATATAATGTCCCGAGAGTTTTGGCAAACAACACCAGCAGCAGACATCATCTTTGAGTTGTTTCAGATAAGATTTGGGGTGAGACAATACATAGGACACACACAGTCACTCCGGGCCGATTTCAGACACATTTGGGGTCGAGAATAGTGGTCGTCTTTCAAAAACGCAATCACTAATAACCATAACCCTGGCTCTAATGTAATCCTAACCCTAATTCTTCTCTTAACGACCCTTAACCGTAGACCCCATTCCTTCACCCTAACACCAGACCGCACATTCTGCAAGCCTAACCCTGACAATGGTGATAGCGTGTCACGGATTTGTAACCAGATTAGCTGGTAAGTCGGCTCCTTAGCTTAGAGCACAAACCATTTCCCGTGTGCGACCGGCCAAATTCAGCAATAGTCCCTTTTAGTATTTAAAATTACCACTGATTTCAAACACCATTGACACATTAATATATACAGGGTTAGTTTAGTCCTAAAGTAAAATATTCACAAACACTTTTGGGAAGGTGCCTGAAATTTGAAAATTAACGATAGACAGAGCTGTAAACAGGTCATCTTTTCGCTGGAATTTGTGAATATATATATTCACTTCATATGGAGGCTAACGCTGTAAAAATAAGTTCTGGACTATTAGGAATAGCGTTCAACTTCTATTTCTGCCGTCCCTACAGATAAAGTGCAGGATGTTTATGGAGTCTGACAGTCCTGCAGAAGCCATCCTCCGATTGGCCAAAGAGAGGAGCGCTGATCACATTGTTATGGGCTCTCGAGGGCGTGATCCAGTCAGCCGAACCCTAGCTGGGAGCGTCAGTTATTTTTGCACTCATCACTCAGATGTGCCTGTATCGGTTGTACCTCCCGCCTCTCCCGACATCGATGACTCATGCGGCTCACCCCCGAAGCCCTTCTTTAATGATCCAAAGGAGCTGTATGAGAACAACCTGGGTTACATATGATGAGTGATTGAAACTTAAGACTCAGTGTCTTCAATTTGAAGATGGTGCTCTGAATCTAGAACAGAAAGACTAGGTACTCTAGAGAAAAGTTTAAGGCGGCGGGTACACCTGAACATCGCGGTTTTTTCGTCGCTTAGCAGTAACGTTAATATCTCGTTCGCGTTTCAAGTAGTCAGAAATCCCTATGCTGATTGATTTTTGGGGATATTTGGGAAGAGATAATTTTTCTCAAAGGATTAGTTAAATTTAGAGAAGTAGGAAATATTGAAGATTTAACTAAGGTTTAAAATTGGAATTTGAAGTCAGTGGAAAATAGTAGATGGACACCAAACAGTGCCCCACCAATGATGTCAACTGTCGATCCCTTTCAATCCCTTCTTTAAACTCTTTAAAATTTCTCTCAAATTCAGGTATACCCGCATCTTAATTTGTTTGAAAATGTTTACAATAGTGACGACAAAATAATCTTTTATGAATTCGCACCGAAAAAAAATGAAATGAAAATGTTCGTGATGTTCAATATTAAAATTGCTATCGAATCGGAAAGCTATTGTACGAATGGGACTGTAAATAATTCATTTATGCACATAATTTTGACGCATGCAAGCGATTATTTTTGTTGTTGTTTTACCGATTAATTCGTACTGTCCCATCGAGATTAAATGATATAAAATCTTGTTTTTAAGTTGTGAGAAAAATAAAAGATCTCTTTCATCTCAAGCCTACTGCAAATGGTAGCCTGCTTTCTTCTGACCGAGGACTTTACCTGTCAGAAAATGCCGTCAACTATTTATTGGCTTCTAAACTCCGGTAGTGTTCAAAGGAAATAGATATCTATCTTGTGTGCTAATGTCATTAGGGGTTTTGCTTTCCCCTTTCATCATACTATCATTTATAGTTTTGTGTTTCAAAGCTTGAGTAGGCCCCTATAAAGTTCGGGTCCTGGTTGCGCTTTTTCTAACTTCTATTGGATATTGGATATACGCATGTCTTTTTCTAACGACCTACAACACTAACTGTACGACCTTGGCTGACATCTGACTGTTTCTGTTTCCTGAAAGTATGTTCCCCTTTATCATACCATTTTATTATCGAGAAGTTCTTAAACGAGTAATTGATTTTTGTGAGCGCTTTGAACATAAGCTGTGCATTAAATGCGGGGGGGGGGGGGGGGGTTGGTATTCAGTGCAACCTGCATTAAGCAGTCCGAGGGTGACCGCTTAATACAGGTTCGACTGTAGGTTGCTATCATATTCCCGTAAAAGCTCTATTAAGCCCCCCGTTTGGAAGTCGGTAAAAGCTAGTCTATTAAGCCTCCCGTCTCTATTAAGATCCCCTCTCTAATAAGCCCCCCCGTTTGGAAGTCGGTTTTTGTAATTAGCCCCCCCCCCCCCCATCTAATAAGCCCCTTCCCCCTTTTGGGACATGAAATTTTGTAATTAGTCCCCCATATTTCCTCCGGCGCAATCACCTTGATGTGGCCCAATTGGTTTGTTTTTAAGCAAATATACACTCAAACACGTAATACTGTTGGCTGCTCTTTATTAAATAATAAAATTTCACTGTAGTTGTTTGAATTTTGTACCAAAACTGTTGTAAGACGAAAACAGGGTGTTTAAGATTTGAAATAAGCCCCCCTTCTCTATTAAGCCCTCCTCTTCCCCCAGGGGCTTAATAGAGCTCCCCTTGACAACATCTGGTAAACAACCGAAATTGTAACACACTGTTAATGACCAACTGAGCAGTCTTAAATCTCTGGAACCTTTACTGAATTGTTCAACAAACTTAAAGAAAGACTTAAAGAAAGAATACCGTTAGAACCTAGCAGGGTTGGCGTAGTGGTGAGAGCACTCGCCTTCCACCAATGTGGCCCGGGTTCGATTCCCGGACTCGGTGTCATAAGTGGGTTGAGTTTGTTGTTGGTTCTCTACTCTGCTCCGAGAGGTTTTTCTCCGGGTACTCCGGTTTTCCCCTCTCCACAAAAATCAACACTTCTAAATTCCAATTCGATCCGGAACGCTCGAACGTTTATTACATGAGCCTCTGGCTCGGGGGAATGGGCAACCACTCCACACGTTATCGATCTTAAATAATTGATTTGATTTGATTTGATTTGATTTTGATTTTTTGATTGACAAAGGCTTGCGCCACTTACTATCTCAAAACGTCAGAGCCGAAAGGTGGGGAATTCATTGTTAAAAATTGACTGTGAAAAAGGAAATGACTAAGGCGAAGTTTAAGAAAGCGAATACGTGCACCATATTCGGCCAAAACCCAGATTAAACAACATCATGAAGATCGTTTACTGGGGTATTGTCAGTAGCCTAGGCGTCAAGCTCCTCGCGACTCGCCTAGCTCGTTGCATTCCGCGAAATAAACCACGCACGAGACCCAGCAGAGCTTGCTTGTACTCTGCCATGCGTAAACATGAATTTCACAAAACCATTACGACATGTACGTCTTTTCTTCGTTTTAAAGAGCAAGACCTGCAAGGTGACCTGCACATGACAAAGGGACCCAAAAATTCACGTGCTGTTGCAGCCGGCATGTCTCCGAGTTCAGACATGCACTCGCTTGCTTAAATTAGGGGAGAACCCGTGAGATGGGAATTGATTCCACGCCAGTTTAGTGATTCAGTCTTTTCAACCTGCCCTTTGCTTCTTCCTTCACCCTTGGACTTACGAATACTCTCGTCAATTTAATCCTCCGACTCCCTCTGCTGGATTCATTTGTGTTTTTCTACAGCAGTAGCCATGGGTAGGGGGTCGCACCAGAGGAAGATCGTGCTCGGGGTAGATGCAAGTGAGCACAGCAAGCGAGCTTTTGATTGTAAGTACAAAAACACAATTATCGCTTACTTTAAAATCGCTCCTCTGTTAACAGTCATTCCTGAGTTTTATCATCGTGGGTAACCAATAGAAACCAGCAGTGGAAATTGTTTCGGTGATGCAGTTGTGTTAGCCAAACAATCCATAAGCCCGAACCTGGTCTGCGAAGTTCTAGGAAACGCAATCTTATGACTGACAAGTCAAAGATTTGCGAACTGAATTTTTTCTCCCCAGACCAAAAAAACTTAATTCTTGTACTAGGTGTAATTTGTTGAAAAGGAATTCTAATTAGTTGGGACTCAGACAATCTATTGTGATAGCGCTTGGAAACAGCTGAGTTTGTAGTCATTGCAAAAGAACTCGCGACAGAATCGACACAAAGTTAATAGCGAACTTCAAGTTGAGAAAAAGGAATGAGTGCTTGGATGCCGTTTTACATTTATTCGTTTTTCAATTTGTATTTTATTACGCACGTGAAGGTCAAAAAAGGCGCAGATATAATTGATACATTTCTTGCTCAAACGTCAGACGTGACAACTCTGCTGAATCACCGGGTTTGAGCAGCCAAAGTACTCACTCGCATCTTGCGATTCCTTTGACTTTAAAACGGAACAAGTACAAGAAGGGTTTAATGGTTTGAGTATTTATCATCCTAACAACTTCACAACACAGCAGCGAGTAAAATTAGTGGTCGCATTGTCATCTGGGGACGGACCTGGGGACGGGTGTTTTTGACCGCTGACCCGCGTGCGAGGTGCACGCACCGTCGCATCCAATAGACAGGTGAACAGCCATATTCGTATTCTCGATATATTGAAGTTCCCCCCGTTTAAGCCTCGTATGCACGCTAGTTCCAGCTTTACGGAGAATACGAATAAGGTCTATTATATTTAGCTATGAGAATATGAACAAGTGTACCAGTGCACGTGTTTCCGGTTTCATGTGTAAGCCACATTTCGTGTCTTACACATGTGAAGTTGTGACTGAACCATCTATAACTTGGTGTTGCGCACGAGATCGCCACGTAGTGGAATCACGAGCTTAAACTAGAGTGCAGAGCCGTGGCTAGTATGAGGCGAACCGAGGCACTTGCCGCGATAAAATTGTTGAATTTATGGCATATTTTTTTCTTCCGAAAATTATAATCAGGCTCCATTTTCTTGAGGTTCCTATAAGAGACTATAAACAGAGGTGTTTGTTGTTCTTTCTTTTTACCGGCGTTGCCTCGGTAAGTCTGGCTACGGCCCAGGCCTGTAGTTTGTTACCGACAGTCAAATAATAAGAGCTTGTGACTTTGTTTTATTGTTTTGTTTTATTAGCTTATATAACCACATTCTAGTAGGGTCTTTACTAGACCACCACACCGGTGTGGTGCGTAGTGCGTGGGTTCTTTAACGTCCCACAGATTGAGAACAAGTATTGTGAGACGGGACCTAGGGTTTTTCGTCCTCATCCGAGAAGACTAGAAAGTCCAACCGTTTGCAGATATCATTACAAAGGCAGCACTTTCTCCTCAATTATTTTAAAGACCCTGAGTGTTGGATTAAGGCACATTATCTACATTCAACAAGATTTTCAGAGTGGGTCTCGCAGGATTCTTTTTCCATGATGTGACGACTGGAGTCAAAATCTCCGATTCAATTCTCCGATTTTACTAAGCTCAGGGGCACCCAACGAAACGTTTCGGTAGATATCTGTTCGGTGGAGGATAGCTCGCCTTAGGCTTTCGGCGTCGATTAAAGAGTGCACTCGAATTTTCGTAACTGAAACGTGGCCTTAAAGATTCGCAATGGGATATCATAGCCCCTGAAATCGGAAAGGAAGTAATTGCTGTTTTGGGCAGTCAGAAACGTCAGCTAGCATTTTCGGAAAGAAACTAATTCGCTAGAAAGTTCGTGGAAAGTCAGCTCGTATTTTCTCAAAGGAAAATTTTGTTTCCTAACATTTTCGGGCAATTAAAATTTCAGCTAAGGAATGCGAATAGATCAAATTCTTCGAGCTAACGAAATCATCACTTTAACACACATCAAATACGATAAGGTACTTAAAAATGCGTTTCTGCAGCTTTTGGTTGATTTGGCTCGTTGGGTGCCCCTATAAACCACAACGAAAGTGAAGAGTGTGTCAAACAGTTTTTATTCATTTCTTTTCTTTTATCCTAGGGTATACAAAGAACTTGTGCGATAAAGCTAAAGATATCTTACTTGTCATCCATGCGCGGGAACTTCCGCCAAATCCAGCCACTCCATACGCTTCTTGTAAGTAAAACACTGGGTGAGGGGCGGGGCGGGGGTGTAGATTTTCCCAATTTCCTGAGCCTATTTTATGTCAGCGACTGGATACATATTCATAGTTCATAACAGTTTTCTGGCCTGATCTTTGGAATCTCCCTTGACCCGTTTCCCAATCTCGTACCCAGATTCTTCGTTTTCCGTATCCAGCAGTCGAGAAACGAGCGACTCTGAAAAGATCTGATCAGTTTATAGGCCGAAAATATCCGCCGCGGGACTTCCGGTTGAACTACGCAAGCCTAGGGTTCAGCCCCAAATTGGACTTCTGGTTTACTTCCGTTCACTTTATTGTTTGAAAAACACAATCAGAATCGTAAACCTAACGGATCTTTCGAGAGTCTCTCTTTTCTTCTAGCATGCGCAGTAGGTACGAGATTGCCCGTTTGCCAATTTCGTGCCCCGGCTTAAGTAAAAGATCGTTGGTTAGATCGAAGCCAAAAACGACTGACTATTTGTCCGGGGACATCATCATCGTCATCATCATCATCATCATCATCATCATCATCATCATCATCATCATCATCATCATCATCATCATCATCATGACAACGACAGAAAGTAAAAGAACTTCAAAAAGACATTGATGATGTCTTTTCTAGTCTGTCGCCATGTTCATTGTTTCAATAAAGCATGCGCAGTTCAACCTAGCCTACGTGTAGTCGTACCCACCCCTGAGGAAAAACTGGAGGAGGGAACGTTCCCTCCTCCCGTTTTTCCTCGGGGGTGGGTACGGCTACACGTAGACTAAGTTCAACCAGACGTCTGACAGTCGCGCGCTAACTTCTCCAGAGTCACTCGTTTCCCGAAAATCTTGCCTTAAATTTTGCATCTGATATTCATGTGTGGGCTGGGTGGGTGGGTGGGTGAGATCAAATATGTGCGGTATATAAATCCATTACCATTACCATGATTTTAAAATTTGAGGACGATAACCGTACATCAAAAAAATAAGGTATCAACGTGAAGAGCTTTGGCGTGGTTGCAGGCACCCACTTTCAACAGTACAATGTCTCGAAGGCAATCGTATGTTGAGTTGAGCTTTGTGGATACGTTGCTAATTGCCAGTTATGATTAGTTAACTCTTTCCCTACCGGTCGATTTGGTCGCCTTTTTTGCAATTTTTCGGAACTGGCTACTCCATGTAAGGGGTTACCACGGCAATTTCGCTAGTCCACAACACCGAAGGCTCAATCTTTGTTGTCACGCTTGTCACGCTAGCTGTCGTTTATTTCTAAACGAACACTGTAGCTACAATTCATTGCTTATTTGATTTATAAGTGTGTTTTTCGAGCCATTTTCCACCTCAGAAGCCTCCTGCCTAGCATCATAAAGCTTGGTCGATGGGTAGAGGCAACCCTTTGAAAGAAAACAGAGGTGAGAAGCAATTTCACACGAAGGATTCGAGCAAGGGATGGCAATCCACGGAGTGAAGTTGTGTCTTAAGTCGTTTTGTGAGTGGATTCCGGGACCTGGCATGGCAATTTTGGCGAGTTTTGACTTGTAAATAATGCAATCGGTAAAATATTGTGCCAGCAGGACCGGGTGGCTCGACACGGTTCTAAAAAATATGTGAAATGAAAATTGGCATTCTTCCATGCCGCTGTAAGGCAAGAATATCCCAGAATTACTTTGGGTCACAAACGTGAAAATTACAGACAGTGAGAGCAACTGAAATCAAACAGCGTTATCGGGGTCGTGCTAAAGGAATAAGCAGGTAAATGTTGAACAGATTGCAAGAACTGGAGTCAAAGTTTGCTGCCAATGGAAACTTTTAACTTCAAGAGGAATTTTTGTCTTGAAAACTTCAAGACAAAATTGCGTGAATTTTGCTGTTGTCCGAGGGCGATTTTGGTTTTCAAAGACAATAAACAGTCATATTAATTGAAAACTGGGAGTTTCGGTCAGTTTCCAGGGTGATGAAATCTGAAAAACTTATCATTTTGCAATAAAAATGCTTCATTTTGACCATAGTCCGGGATTTGGGAAAGTTACAGGTTTTCAAAGCCATCGCTCCCACAGGAACGATATTTGGTAAGCTTGAAGACAAAGGGTTAAGCGAAAAGGTAATTAAATTCTTGATTTAAGAAACCGCTTTTTTTGCTGAAAGTTTATTTTTCACCACATCATGTTAGTTTTAAATAAGTTTCCAGCCATTTCAGAGGACTTTAATTTGAAATTTTTCCGAAGGAGCATGCCCCCGGACCCACCTAGTTGACCCACGCTAACGCGTTCGAAGGGAGCCCCCCACCACTTGCAAACTTGCTGCGCGGGCCCTGGGTTGAGTATATAGACTACAAAGAAGAACCTTTTTCAGAGCAATTTGTGACTGTGTGGATACAACAGCAATAAAGTGTGCCTGCTGTTTATGCTCTCGGAGGCTCAGTTGGTTAGATCGCATGATTTTTAAACAAATTCACATGTATCACCCAACTAAACATTAGTATGGAAATACGGTTGCTTCCTTTCTTACCTCGCAAGACTTTATCCATAGCTTATGTCTTCTTGCAATATGTCCGTCTTATCCACTACAGTAGGATAATATTGCTTGTTCATGAAACTTTTTTTTCCCTAGTTGGTTACTGGTATTATGAGGAATTTCAGAGGGCAGTGGAGAGAAGTGCCAAAGAAACAGAAGCGCTGTTGCGGGCCTGTGGAGAAAAATGCAAACAACTCGGGGTTAGTAAATCCAATGTAAATCGTGCTGAGCATGGTAGTTGCTGACGGTTAGTTCAGTCGGTATAAGCACCAAACCGCTGAGTGGAGGGTCGTGGGCTCAACCCCACAGACCTGGGGCCGGTTCGCTATTCCAGGGATAAATCTGCCTTATTCCAGGAATACCTGTTGGAATAAGGCAGATTTATTCCTGGAATAGAGTTATTATAGCTTTCAGGAACCGGCCCCAGAGCAATAACCAGGGTGTTAAAAGTAACTGGTAAGATTATGCCGGCTGTGTGCTCAATATCCGCTTCAGTTTATATCGTCGTGTCATGGACAGTAGTGACTATAAAAAATTGGCCTTGTCATTTTTGTCCTCGCATGTAAACCTTGAGGTGGACTAAAAGGACTACTTTGGAACTTTTAAAATACGATTTTGGCAAAATTCGCCATAAAATGGAGGCAATACACCATTTTGCTAATGATAAGTTTCTGGTGAAATGTGGGTAGATCCAGTCCTTTGTGGGGGCAGACGGCCATTGTAAGACTTCATTTGAAATTGTAATTTTGACCGTTCGCCCCCACAAAGGACTGGATCTACCCACAACTCACCAGGAAGTGATCATTAGCAAAATGGTGTATTTTGGCCAACCTCGTTCCCAGGGTCTTTCATCTCCCCAGAGGGTGGGAACGAGGTAGATTTTTGACGAGTTAAGGCGAGTTAAGGCGACTTTTACAGCTGATCGAGTAGCGGTGAGTAAACTAAATTCTTCTAGTGGTATATACGAACTCACACATTGATCGCAGAGTCTGCTGTACGTATTACGCATCTACGGGGCTCAGTGGAGGCCGAGTGATGAGGTAACCACCTGTCACTGCAGAAGCTTTAGTTGGTTACCAAAACCAACAGTCACATGACTGTTGCCCCCTTTCTCCTTCTAGGGAGTGAAAAGGTGTCAGGAAGGGATTGCGTTACTTACGTTGACTCTCAGTGGTTAGGAAATGAAAAGTATCCTATATTATCGGAGACAAAGTTTTCATTTAATTAACACCATTGATTGATGTAACCTTGAATGAACTTTCATTGATCATCACTTAGCAACGACCAATAAGACATTAGATTAGATATTCGATTACGCGATACTTCAACATATAACTCTGGGGTTCCTTTTTTTTAGCAGAGTAGTTTTACACACCCGTTGTAAGACGAATACGAGAGATCTTGATTAATAAACGCTTAGTTAAACTCAGTCGTGTATATTGATTGAGACGATTGAGAGTTCGATAGGTCATAACCCCTTGTAAAAGGGGCAAGGTTTACAAAAATATTTTAATGCAGCACTCATGCGTATTCTTGCAGATAAACTTCAAGTTGTACAAGGAGCAGAGCAACTCTCCAGGAGAGGTGATCTGTAAGCTGGCACAAGATGACGAGGCTCATGCAATCGTTGTGGGAGCTCGTGGCATGAGTACCCTGCGCCGCACCTTTCTCGGCAGTGTCAGTGAATACTGCGTGCATCACGCTCATGTTCCAGTGGTTGTCGTTCCACTGGCAAATAATCATTAAAAAAAATGTCACGTGCGCAAGCAAATCAGACACTTTCATAATCCTTTCAATTACAATCCCGGGGGGGGGTGTTACTCCCAGGAAAATTGGGTAGGGGTGTGCGGCCCGCTTCCTGAAATCCTTACCCTATTTCAGACCAAAATCTGCGATTTTCCCTGCCCTATTACAATACGATAATAGCTCCTAAGAAACAAGTTCCAGTTTCTACCCTGTACACATGGTAGAATCATGTTCTGTCAAATCGCAAAAGAATTATAGTTTAGTATTTGTCCAAGGTGATACTCTTGCAAATTAAAGCACAGGCTCTTATTAATTAACACCTGGAAGCCAAACCCGGAGATAAAGCCAGTGTCAGAAGAGTGCCGATAAAGGATCAATTTAAACAACAACTGAATTAATACAACAAGTACTTCGGAATCCGTTTTTTTTTTTAATTATTATTATTATTATTATTATTATTATTATTATTATTAAATTTTTTTTTGGCCTCTTTGAAAATCACAAAGATTTTTCGTGTTTGACGAAAACTCTAGAAAATTATGTTTCAGGAACCAGGTATGAACGATGCAATTACTGACAATGTTGAGACCAATTTGTGCGAAAGCAGTTATAAGCTATTTCAGGTTTGCGTTTCTGTTGTCAGTCTTTCGCTGCAGTATGAGACGTGAAAACCAGTTAAAAAACGTTTTTAATAATTATTGACTTGTTAATTAAAACTTGACTTTAACCCTGGATGACAAACCTACCTGGCCTCACGCGCTGACGAAGCGCTTCTGGTGTAGTGTATCATATGTTCACTTCTTGGAAGCTATCCGTTCCTTGTTGGTCTCGTTTCACTGTGAAGGACTGAAAAGCAGCACCGAGAAGGAACGAATTTGCGTCTATCGTTCCATAATCGTTTTCGCAGACTATTATTTTATGATAGAGGACTTCATCGTGGTTGTCACCAGACCCAAGCTGTTTATGATAAAAAAGGATACTGTATCTGGGGCAAAAAAAATAAAATGTGGCAAATTAGTGTAAAAGAAATAGCCTTCACTTTCATTAACACCTCGTCCCCAGTTGTTCCTTCTGTCAGGCCCGGCCAGGGGTTTTGGCAGTATGCGGTATGTAGAGTCATTTTAATTCAGGTATATGGTATTTTTATGTTACAATTCGGGTATAAAGTATCTGCGGTTCTTCAAAATAGTTTTGAGTATTAAGTATCACACATTTTACAATTTTAAGGTATATTGGTATCTTATGACGAAAAAAACAAGTATATTGGTATCCCACTAACCCACCCCTGGCCGGGCCTGTTCTGTCACAGCGGAGAAGGGCCTGTGAAGTAGGTAGTGACGTCATACCCGTTGCGCGGTGCAAAATCTTTTACTTGAAGACTTTTGTTGTCTTCTTCGCGCTAGCACCAACTGTTCCTCTCGTTAGCCACGTTTACGGGATTGATTACTGTAGCCATGGCTGATAATGGATTATACCAGAGGAAAGTGGTACTAGGAGTGGACGCCAGCAAACACTGCGAGCGAGCTTTTGATTGTAAGTACAAGGACACCATTTATTAACATCAGCCGCTTTCAAACTACGTAAGCAATTCTTCTGGCATTTATTTTATGACCGGTCGAAAGCGCTTGCAGTTTATGAAAACGAAAAATTGAAATATTTCTAAGTGGTGGTTCTTCAACCGCTTTTTTATAACTCGTGACGCGTTTCCTCAACTGTGCGAGCCGTTTTCTGTAACGTGCGCCTTTAGAATCACGTTCTTTAATATTCCTGCACAAAAAGTAAGCTTACTGATGTTACAATGTATCCGTGGCACTTAAAAAAATGGGATGAATTTGACCAAAATAAGTAACAAAATTAAACATATTTCTCGTTTGACGCTTTTTAACAATCGAGAATTATAATAATGGATGCAGGAAAAAGATCACCACAGAATTCGTGCTAAAGGTCACGCTCATCGTTTTGAGGGATCCCCCAGACGCAAGAGTCTCTGTACGGATGAAATGAAAACGCAAGTATCCTTCGCACTTTTATCACGTTGAAAATATTTTTCAACTGAAGCAGTCTGTCACCTCGCAGTTCGGCTGCCGGAATTTTTAATGTAACAGTTTTTTAAAAGGTCAGTAACTTTCGACAGTTAGCTACATTTAAAACAAACAAGGAAGGAAGCGGAGAGAAAATTATGAGTTAAATTAGGTAATTAACTTGCCAGTTTAGAGAAGAAAAGTATGGAAGATGCACCTTTATTCCTCGAATTGCTTTTCTTTTTCATTTATTTGTGTGAGCACACGAACGTGTGCTTTGGCACTTCACTTACTTATACTATTTTTGTTTACGTGCCGCGCACGTGGAAGTCATGCACTATCACATGCAATACGGGAAATACACCAGCGCTTTGCTGAATCACTTTTGTACAACTAGCGAAAGATTTCATCAGCCTTTCTGCTTGTTTAGTGAATTAAATATTAGTGTTAAGATTTACAGGTGCAATTAATTAAATTTTCAATTTTATTTTGTAAATAAACTGTGAAGCCAATATTCCGGAAAATTTATTAGTTGACGTGACACTTTAACAGCGTTGTCACGCTATGCTTCACGGGCACTTCACGTGTCCCTACTGCAACTCCTGCCATTGATGGAACTCGAAGTTTTTCCCATCTTCAAGAAAATAAAAAGAAAGCAAGATTTTTTTTAGTTACAGTCGAACCTTCCTTTGCAACCACCTCTCGTAAGCGACCACGTTTCCAAAATACCAAATTTTCCTAGTCATATCACTACACTTCTCGAAAACGACCTGCACCTCTCGTATAAAGCGACCGCGACTACTTGTAGAGCCGACGGTTTGAAATTTCGTAGTGTTTTTCACCTCCCATAACTGACCACCCATTTTGTATAATCCTTTGTTTCCAGGAGTGCAAATTTGCTAGGTTAGCTGTCACGTTTTCGTTCTCTTACCTGGCACCGCAAATGTACATGTTACAAACCGGATGTTTCTCCCGAAATAGACTTGCAACACACACGTACGCGCTGTACAATGAAAAATAATACTATTTATTATATGACTGGCTCTTTCAGCGGTCAAGATGAATCAATTCTCCTGCTGTAATTTGCTACCCGCGAGGTCAAGATCGGAGCCATCTTGACCACTCGGGATAACCCGTTCGTCCCGCTTTTTACTGACTTTTAATAGTGTCCTTTGTGTCATACAATAAATCCTTTATTGACCAAGCTTGTTCGGTCAAGATGGCGGGGTATTGGCCTCGTTCTTTTTTTGCGTGTTTATGGACCTCGACTTCGTCTCGGTCCATAAACACGCAAAAAAGAATTTGGGCAATATCCCGCCATCTTGACCTCACGCTTGGCCAATAACCCATATATATTTATGCCCTGTTTAGACTTGAGCGTTTTACCGAGGTATTGGAGTTTTCTTACCTAGGTAAATATTTTGCGTTGGTAAACGCCAACTGCTTGACTTGAACAGTTAAATTAGTGATCTTAAAATTAGTTGTTCACTTAACAGGGTCCCGGGGGGGGGGGACTCCCTTATATGGGCTATATGGGCTCCTGTATAGGTGTATAGCCGTTTTGGTCTGAAATAGGATATCGATTTTGACCGTTTTAGTCTGAAATAGGACATGGTTTGTGCACTCTAGTCTTGAGATGGGAATGATTTTTAGAAGAAGGTACTTCTTCATTATAAGGTGATAAGACCATCAACAAAAGCCCTTCTCTAATTATGTTTACGTGAAACGTGTACGTGAAATAGGTCTGAAATAGGGAATCGAATTTTTGGTCAGGTCTGAAATCTCAGATTTTGGTCTGAAATAGGGTAAGGGTTTCAGAAAGCGGGCCGCACACCCCCAGCCAATTTTTCTGGGAGTACCCCCGGGCCGGGTTCATTTATTTTCTAATGGCGTAAGGCCGACAAAACGTCGACAAATAAAACCACCCATAAACCTGTCTGAAATCGAACCAATTTAAACATCGGTTGCCTACATACTGTCTTTGGAACAAGCTGTAAGCGCGTTTCCTTTTCGGTCCAAGTCATATCCAAAGATCTTGATCTTTGTTTTCAGCCAAGCTATTGATTTCTTGCTGTCTCCAGAAATCAGAGTACGGACTAAATCTCTGCTGTTACCATATGCTAATGCCGGACTCAAATTGTAGACCCGTGGTCTAACCTCTCGTAAGTGACCACCTCCCGTAAGTGACCCGTTGGTAATTGACATTTTGAGTGGTCGCTTACGGGAGGTTCGACTTTCGTTGAAAATGTGTCATAGTCAAAGCTCGCTTGCTTGTAACCTCCCCCAATCCCCCAATCCCCCTTCATCCTGGGTTTCCCGCCTTCTAGACGAGTTGAAAACCACAAAAGCTGCACGAAATGTTTCTTGCGGCAAGTCGAAATGTAACGTCTTTTTTACACGAATGCCATCAGAGCTTGTCGGTATATTTGCGTAGTCATCTCTACTTAACTCTTCATGAACGAACAGATACAGAAACAAAAATGACCGCACAAAAATTTGCTAGCTTGCTAAGTTTGAAAAGAACAGGTTAACTTGCTTCTTTTTTCGGCACAGTCATTCGTTATTGCAAACGGATTTCCTGCTTCATTTGCAAATGAAAATCCTTTGTGTTAAACAATAGAGCAACCATCACGCGTCATCAAATCCAAAATGGCCGCGCCCATGAAACTTAACAGCGAAAATGGGCGATGATGATACTTAAATGTTATGACCACGTTTTAAAACAAAATTTGAAATCTAATAATTATTACCTACAATTTAGCGTCAATTTGTTGTAAGAGTGGAGGTTCCCTTTTATAACAAGTTTAAACCTAGAAAAAGAGTCATTGCATCTTACACTCTCGGGCAGATTGTTCCACACTGTAACTTTTTTTTTGGACTGAAGAAAGTAAATTTTTGCGCATTTTATTTTTTATTACTTTTTTATGTTTAATTTTTTTTTAATTAACACACTGTTATTGACTAAAGAAAAAAACTAACACAATTTACAATTGCAAACTAACATACTAACCTAATTTACAGCTCTATACAAAAACTGCGCTGACCACCAGCTGAGCACTCAATTATTCGGAATCTACAACAAATTCTTATTTCTAGTGTTGCGGTTGTGGACGTCTGATCTTTTCAGGATAAACCTGTCCCTCAAGCACTATGGAGTTAAACCTTTAAGGTACTTAAAGGCTATTGCAGCCATTAGGAATTTTTCATTCCTTTTTGCTTTCCTTCTAGGGTATATCAAGAACTTGTGTGATAAAGTGAAAGACATCGTGCTTATCATTCATGCGCGGGAACTTCAAACAATGGCAGTCGCTCCATATGCCTCTTGTAAGTAAGCCTGTTCAGTCACTAACAAGTGTGATACACTCTTAACGAAATGTCCTCATCTTACGTGTATGACTGCTGACTCTCGGTTTTACGTAAAGTGTTCAGAGAATAGTAAGGATTGTCTACTGAGAAAGTTTCCACAGATCATGTTCATTGGTAAAATGTTCAATAGATGTTATTGTTTGGGATGCACTCGTTGGCGAACTAAAATGTATTTATTGACAGGTAACACTCAGCGCCATGCATTAATGGTGTCAGTCACTTTACTCGCAAATGATGTGATTGGAGAGCCCTGACGGGATGACGATATTATCTCTCTTTTCAAGAAAAGAATTAATCAAAGATTTCATTCAAGCGAAGAACTTGAAAACGTCATCTGTTGTCAGTAAACCAAATTGTTTTTTTTTTTTTTTTTTTTTTTTTTTCCTCTCTTCTTGAAATGTCATCTTCGTATCCTTTGTTTTATGCTATTATGCCCGGTATCTTTGCAGTCAGTCGACTTTGTATGTAGTTTAGACAACCACGTTTTTTGCACTTACAATACAAATACAATATCAGGTACGCATCGAAACAAAACCTTTACGTAAAAAAGGTGCGAACTAATGCGGGAAAACAAACAATCGGATATGCTGCATGTATTGTCTGGGACAAAATTCCCTTAAATCTTAAAGAACTAAACATATACCAATTCTCAAAACAACTGAAACCTTATTTACTGTCAGAACAGCATAGTTAAACATAACTGAAGCATACTTAAGCTTTGAAAATAGATTCTATCTCAATTCTTTACAACTTTAAAATCTGGAGAACTGGCTAGAAAATCTTACGATTACTTCAGCTCTAGGCTTTATTAAGTACAAACAAATATTATCTTTTCTCTATTTATATAATTATGTATGTAATTAAGTACAAGGCAAATAAAGATGTTGTTGTTGTTGTTGTTGTTACAGATGGTTACTGGTATTACGAGGATCTTCAGCGAGCAGTGGACCAAAGTGCTAAAGAAACGAAGCAGCTGCTGGAGTCTTTTGGAAACAAGTGTAGACAACACGGGGTTAGTTGAATTGCATTGCTGGTTGTTCAGAGCAAGGTTAAGCCAAACCATGCCGGATCAGCTCAGCGTTTGGCTTTTTTAAGGTTTCATCTATCTCCATCCTTGTAATTCGTAGCAACAGACAACGTTAAATAGTTTAAAAGATGTATAATATCTTTTTGAAATGATGCTATATTGGGACCATAGTGCGCCTTAGACTAGCGGTGACCCCACTCGATCTCACCCGTAAAATCATTATTCCGCGGTGCCCTCGGCACCGATGATCGCTCTAATTCTGGGTCCTCGAAGATGGCTCCAAACAGCCACCCAATCATGAATTGTTTTAACAGAAGCACAGCCAAATGATTCATTCTGCTTTCACAGATAAACTTCAAGTTGTACAAGGAGGAAAGTAACCGTCCTGGAGAAGTGATCTGTAAACTTGCACAGGACGACCAAGCCCAAGTAGTGGTGGTGGGAGCTCGTGGGCAAGGAACCGTGCGCCGCAAGTTTCTTGGCAGTGTCAGTGAATACTGCGTGCATCACTCTCATGTTCCAGTGGTTGTCGTTCCATCCTCAAAGTGCCATTATTGATTTCGTTAACTATGCATATGGCAGGCCTGAGTAACTATTTTGATTAATCCACATACTTCCAATGCAATGAAAACTTAGACAGGTAGCAGTCCCTTTCCAAATGGTCGAGCTGGCGCCGGCGTGCAAGAAATCCGAAAAGCGAAGCGAACGAACCCAGAGGGGCTGGGGAAGAGGCGGGAAAAAGCGCTTCCCCTAGTCTCTTCTCGTTTTTCTCTCCTTGCCCCAGTCTCGCCGCGTTGTTGATGGCTTGGACTCTAAATAAAAGTCGATGCCAGTAGTTATAGTGGTCGGTATACCACTCAAAGGATGCCGCCATTGTCTAGGTTGTCAATCAAAAACCCCTAGCCAATCAGAGAGCAGTATTTGGTCCCATGGGACTTATTTGCATATGGGCTATTGTCTTCAGGTGTCAATTAAAGTCACGTGACCCATTAGCATAATCATGTGCATAATTAGCATAAATTAACCAACCCTAGTTTTTTCTGCTGTTTTTAACCCTAACATTCCTGACATTCTTGACATTCCTAACATTCCAGGCATTGTTTCTACCCCTCATTTTTAGCCCCAGCCCTCATTTTTTACCCCCCATTTTTCACCCCTCCGCCTATACCCCAGCCCTACCCCTCCTTTTTCTACCCTAACCCTAATAGTTTCATGTCCTTACTTGCCCTTGGCTGTCCCTGTCTTGCCCGATTTGGGTAACGGAGTTGACCAATCACCGCGTTGCTGGCTCTTATAAATACTTTTGAAACTAGCCTTAGAGCCTCATTCCTCATTGAAGATGGCTTCTCGCACAACCATCATCACTACGACGGCTAACAGAGGCATGAACTCAGCGTTGGTCTCTTTGGCTATACTGCGAGGAATACCGTTCCGCTGTTACATTACTGCAGATCAGAAGTTGGCTGACACCATTACGGCTATCAAGCATGACTGGGATAAGGCTTCGGATCTGAGTTTATGGAAAATAAGCCACAGCAACAATTGTTCAGACATTGTGAGCACTTCCTATGAAGATGATGTGACTGATATCTTGTTATCTGATAGAAACATGCTCAAGAATAATTTTGCAGTGGCAGACAGTTGTGATCGGGAAGCGTTTATGGCCTGTTATGCAGAGGATCCAATCTTCATTCATTTCCCATATCAAGAAAGGATAGCGATCATGCGAGATTATACAGCTATTCGCGAAGCAGATATCTTGATTGTGTTCTCCAAGACATTTTCCATGCCACCTCACGATCAACCTACTATTCCAGGAAGATTAGGACGGAGCGTCAATCTGGCCAAAGAAATGAAGAAACCCATCTACTTGTATGATTTAACCACCAATACCTGGCACAGTTACGTTCACGAACAGTTTACAGAGTGTAGTATGCCAAGTTTAGAGAGGATCACTGCTTTGCTAGGACCACAAGAGTTCCCTTTGGATAGTATGGGAAAGAAAGTGTTACTCAATCTTTTTTTCTTAATGTGAAATAAAACAAGACATTTTGAAGCAACACTCCGTTTTTTAATTGACAGTCTTTTACAGTTTTAACTTGACCTTGGCTTTCATAATGTTTTTAACAATGGATTCTGTCTTGTTCTTCTTCTTGAAACCATCAATGCCCTTGATCATCTTCCGATCGGCTTGCCACTTGTCCCGCAGGTTCTTGGCCTTGGAATAGTCAATGTCATGCTGTTTGGCCAGTCTGTCCAATCGGTTGATCCCCTTGTCACCTCTAGCCAGTCTTTTTTCCAGATGCGTACCTGGTCCCATGAATTGATAGCCGGGCCAGTGAAATTCCACACCTGTCTTGCCCAGTAGTTTTTGGACATCGAATCCACTCCCTCTCTGTCTCTTCCTCCTCCTTCTAGTGGGATGGCCTCTCTTTCGCCGCCGGGTTCTCTTTGACTTGACTCTCGGCATGATTCGTTCAACTGTAATCCAACCACTTCTTGACCGTATCTTTTATGCGTTTTTTGGATTCGCTCACGAGTTCTTCCTTTCTTTTTTGCATGAGTTGTTTCCTGCGCGCATCCGGATCACTACCCATGGCAGAAGTTTGACTGGTGCTCGGTAGGGTACCGACCCCCGACAAAGGGGTGGGTGGAAGTTTTCGGACTTTTTTGGCTTTGCGCGTGGAGGGTGTGATCTTGGGTGTTAGTTTCATGCGTGGACGTTTGGCCTTGGCTTTGGGCATGATAGGCGTGACCAGTGACTTCTTCTGTAGGCTTTTGACTAATCCACCCACAATACTTTGCAAGGGGGGTTCGTCCGGATCGGTGCCGCTCGCCTCGCTGGGGCCCATACGTCCCTGCACCTTAAACAAGGGATTTCGGGCTTTCTGGGTCCATTGACGCAACTCGTTGGAGAGGGTCTTCAATTGAGCTTCTTTCCAGCCATCGGGTATGTCCTCGTTGTCAAGGATCATCTCTTGCTGAGCGGCTAACGAGGAAGCTTTGTCCAAGGTGGTGTCAGCCATGAGGCGTTGTTTGTACTGCTCTTGGAGGCGTAAAAAGGCCGGAGAATCGGGGATTTCGGTGCTCACAAAGGCATCCATTACCAGTGTCCACAGACTCTTCGATAACAGCGATGGAGATGCGGCCAAAAGTCACCGCCAGACTGATTCACCAGCAACTTGCGTCGACTCATAAGGGATGCGCGACGACGCCCCAATTGACGCAGTAGGTTGGCGTGTGGAGCCAGACCATGACGTGTAATTTTAGACACGGGTACGTTGCCTTTAAGCGTGTTGAGTACGAGTTCGCTGACGGCATTGATTTGGTCTTTGTTGGCCATGCGGAACATGTGTCGGCGAGCAGCTGCGCTGCCCTCGTTCAACACCGACCGTAAGAAGGGTGCTTGTCGTTTGATGCGTTCGCCCATGATGTCGAAATGGTCTTTCTCCAGTGACATGGCATTTAAGTAATCCTTCGCTTGCGGTCGATTTTGTCGAGAGCCTTCTTCACGCCCCAACTGGCACCGGCGGCAATACCCCCCGTGGCTGCCGCTTTGCCCGCTGCTACCAGAGCTGGGAGTAGAGCTGCTAGGGGAATGACTCCTCCTTTTTGACGCTTTCGCCGCCTCACTCGGCGCGTGTTCTTCCGGCGCTTGGTACGTCTCACCATGACAAGGACGAATGAAAAGACGGTGCTGGGTTCCAGTTTTTTATTTCCTCCGTGTTACTCTCCGCTTGGGGGCATGGCGGGAGAGAGTGTGTACGCGAGGCATCCCTTCTTCCTTACTTAAGTGACTCCAAAGCCTGTACCGATCGTCTGAGGCGGGATGCAAATCCAACATCAAATAGCCAAAGGGGCGAGCTGTTACTCGGTTGAATAACTCCATCAGTTTTTTCCACTGGTCAGGGAAAGCTTGTAACAACACGGTGCGCAGTCCAGTCTTATCGCGTGGATTCTTGAAGACCACCAGATACTGTGCATTGCGATTGATGGTCTTGGAAAACTTTCCAGGAGGAAACAGATCTTGTGTCAAGTAGAGAACGGTGATGTTGCGGTGATGCGAATCTTTGGTGAACAAATCCAGCACGCGCTTGTCGGCCCCTCCTTCGGTCATGAGATCATCCAAGACCAATACACCACCTCCAGTGACCCCAAACCATTTGGTCAGTAAAGCGGGATCGGGAATGCCTTTGTAGAATCGAATCCCGTGTTTTTTCTGTAAGACGTCAAAGCGAGGTTGCCAACGATCGTAAGCATACACGATACGTTTGGGTTTGGTAGCAAAGATGGAGGGGTGACGTAACCATCGATCCACCAACGTGGATTTTCCAGAGCCCGAAGGTCCGGCCACGATGACGCTGCTCGGTTGTCGAATCATCGTTTGCCCCGGTAATATTGCACATTGTCTTTTATGCCTTTGAAGGCTTGCTTGCCCAGTAAGAGGCCCAGCGAACCGAAGGAAGGGGCGGGTCCGGACAAAAACATACTGGCCACTTGAGCGATTTTGTCAATCGTACGGGGTTGGGTTCGCCTGTACAAAGCACCCCCTCTTTGCTTTCGTTTGACAGCTCGCTTGCGCGATCTCCTCTTCACTGTCTTGGACATGACTGATGACATGTGAACCGAGTTTTACCTTATGTTGTTGGGGGAAAAAAACATTTTTTGGTAGAGACGAGGGCTAGCTTGCTGAATAGCGTCTTGAACGGCCTCTCGGAGGGCCGTGTCCAATCCATAGTGAATGTAATGCAGCATGTCATTCCAGGCCCGTTTGGCAGCCAATTGACGCAACTGTTGAAGATGAAACCCATCCCACTGAGATTCACCGACGATGGTTTGGTAATAGTCTTCAGGAAAAAGAGCGTAATAATCCGCTTCTAGCCTGGCCAAGGCCAGGAAGACCTGACGTTCACTGTGACGGGTGTTCATCACACAGAGAAAATGAATACAAACGGTGGTTGCAACCTCTTTTTTTAATTACACTTCACTAATGTAATCCATTACACGTCATGAAAGCTTGACGACTACAATTGGTCTGTTGACGAGCATCGTAGGGTCGTCCATCCACGGACAGTTCTCGTTGCACCGTTCCTTTCAACTCGTTGGCCACTCGGACGTCATTGGAGACGAGATCTGGGCCCCATCTAGCCATAAAGTCTGTTAAAGAGGCACCTCGGGCTTTGGCTTTCAGGTAGGTCAAGGCGTAATGACCGCACGTCTGACTGTCCAAGGCTTGCAAGCTCTGATCTGTGCTCACCAAGTATTTCCACTGTCGCAACCATTCTTGCAACGTGGGATCATTGTAGTAATGCAAGGGTAATCCGTAACTGTCAAAGACTTCGCACACATTGTCTCGAGTCCACACCCCTAACCAATGCTGTCCCGGTTCCGAGATGGGATCCGTGTTGACGATGTAAGCCTGGGGTGCACGCGACTTCTGAGCGTTCATGGGTAGCTGATCGGCGGCAAAGACGCCTTGAAAATATCTGCGTAGAGGTGGGTCGTGAATGCTCAAATAACGGAGCACTTCGGTGTTCAGTGGTACAAATTCCATTCTCAGTGATCCAAGTTGTATTTGACTCCACCCAGAGGATTGATCTCAAATACGTTTTCTTTCTCGCTCAACACCAATACGGTGATGTTGGTGGTGGTGGCTTCAGCAAATTTGATCTCTAAGCGCACGTTACCCGTCTGTGGTGGGTTGCGGTGAGCACTGGCATTGGGACGGTCGTTGGGCACGTTATTAAACACGAACAGGGTGCACGATTTTCCCTCGCCCCAGTCTTCTGGTTGAATGATGGGAAGCTCATCTTGTTCGGAGTTGAGAGCCGTGAGGAGACGATCGTAGCCCAGCAGGTCAGTGCTGCCTTTTTGTCCAGCGGTGTTGCTCAATTCCAGGGGTTTGTAAGGGTAATCTTCACCATTCACAATCTGTCGGATGGAGGAGACGTTCAGACGTTCGTAAGCAAACGGGTAGCGGTCAATGGCTCCGTTGAAATTGCTCGTTCGCATCAAGGCCACCACCACGCGATCCGGTAATCTACCCATGAACACATTGTCTTCTTCCCACGATGTGTTGCCCGTAGGGATGACATACGTACGCAAATCGGTCCTCACCACGGGGTACTTGACAATCTTGTGCTCCTTATCTCTTTTCTTCTTCAGCTCCAAAAACACGGAGGAATTCAAGGTGTATTTTCGCAGCATCAGCGTGACTTTGATGTCGTCTTGCGTGATGTATGGGTATTTCTTATCCGTCAAATTGCCTTTGTTGAGGGTCCCGTAGAGATAGATGGTATTGGGATTCAAGTATAATTCCAACTCGATGCCCACCCCAGGGACCAAAGCCTTGCCACTACGGAACGGGGCTAGGTGCGGTTTGATCACAAAGGTCTGCCATCGTTTTCCCGCTACTGTCTTGGTTAAGGTCTCCAAGACTTTGTAACCATCACTCTCGTCCTGCTGTCTAATGTTGTCCGTGTCGGCTTGGTCAGTAGCTATAGTCGCAGGCACATTGAGCGCACCGTTGATCCAGCCTTGGGGTCTGAGCAGAGAATCCCCTTCGTCTTTGGAACGGTTGATGAGCGTTTCCAGCATGGCTTTGTGATGGTACTGATTGGTGTCTTTGGTCATCAAGGCTCCGTTCAGTTTCAGAGTCATTTGTTTGAATATGGAATGACCGAAATTGTTGACGATGGTCATGTTGCGCGTGTCCGTGGCATTACTGATGGCTCTTCCCACTTCGATGCCAGTGTACCCTGTGTGTGGATGGTTCAAACGCACCTCCACCACCAAACGGCTCTGACTCAAATCCACAAAATCTTCCGAGGGTGCTACGGAGAAGGTGATGGGATCGATTCCCGTAAAGGCTGGTCGGTAGGGTACATCCCGTTTGGCCTTGTAGCGATAGTCGATGGATGGCAGGTCGAAGAGATTCAGGGACATGATGCTTTCGGTCGTCACTTCAACGCGTTTTGTGACGAGTGCTGCAGTGTCGTGGATTTTTATGTCGTCGTCGTGGAGGGGCTGTGCGACCTCTCAAAGAACCACCCCGTTGTCTTTTCACCCGGGGCGCAGGGTGTGTCATCCACTCCAAAGGTACGCTCTTACCCCACTTGTAGGGAGAGTAGAATCGACCCACGGCAGGTTGGTGAGGGTTCACGCGGAGCGTCTTTTGAAATCCTCCAATCACCATCGTTTTAATCGAAAATGTCTTTGAAGCGTTTGACTATGCCTTTATAGGTTGAGGCGGCCTTTCGCTTGGTGGCCCGGCCTGCTAAACGGGCTCCCATCCCTGGGGCTTTCCTCTTCAAGGTGTTGGTCAATGTTCTTCCACTGGTGCGTAAGGCATCGCTCACGTTCATGCCACCATCGATCTTGCTCAACACTTCTCTCCCCGCCTGCAGCACGGTGGGTCCGGCCAATTGCACCAAATCTTCTGCAAATCCATCACCCGTTTGAAGGGTGCAGTAGGGATTCCACCCTGCACCTGCCTGAGACAGTTCGGGAGTGTGGTAACGCGTCAAAGCTCCTCCTCGCATGATTTTCACCTTCGAGTGACTCGTAGACGCCCCTTCTCCTCTTTCTTATGCAGTCTTCTTTCTCAGGAGAACGGTGACGATGGTCTTGCCAGCGTCAAACGTGGCTAACGCCCCCGACTGCGTAGCGATTTGCACCTCCACCGTCTCGATGTTATGCGTACGAACCGGCATCCACTGTAGACGTAGCGGTTCGACCAACCGTCGACCGTGCACGCTATCGTCCAGGAAAATCTCTCGCAACAACTGATGCTGTTGATTGCCCACAAAACTGCTCTCCACTAGATCCGTGTAGACAAACAGCGAGTGACTCGTCTTCTTGCGTTCGAAGGAAGCGTCGACATTGTAAATGTGCCATTCAAACTCTTCGTTCAAGTGCATGTAACCGTCGACCAACTTCCACGTGGGGACATCATTCGTTAGAAATTCGCCCTTGGTTGGAGCATTCTGACGAGGCGGATCATGCGTAGGATCTCGAGGTAGATTGTAACTCACATTAGGTCCCATCGATCGACCATCCTGCGACAACACACCAAACAACTTGACGATGGATTCGTGAAAGAGGAGAGCATTGGCATACCAACGCCGAGGTAGAATCACTTCATCGCCCTTGATCCACTCCAGATAGGGGTTCCAGCGGGAGTCAAAAATGCTGAAACGTTTTCCATTGTGTCCTACGTTGAAGTTGACGCAAATCTCGTTGATCTTTCTGGTGGCTAGGGCAATCAGTCGCTGCCAGAATTGTCTACCGCTCACCACAGGGTGGTCCTCGGTCATGATTTCTTTCAGTCGAATCGACAAAACACCATTGATGGTGTGAGACTCGTCCATCCGTTGGTAATACATGATGTTTTTCAAGATGACCGTCTCGGGATCGATGCCCACGAGTTTCCAATCGTGTCTGGAAGCGCTGGGGCAGGAAACGCTCAGCAAGCAGGCTTCCCAACTTCCATCGGCTAGTCGCAAGGGTCGTTGCAAACGTAAAGTGAAGGCACTGTTGGTGTTTTGAGCAAACTCGTCGGTCGGATCGCTGATCAATGTGAGACGGTGCGACGTCATGACGATGTGATGTCCACACTTACCTACGTTCACTTCTTATGAGTTGTTGTTGGGATCCAACTGTCGTACTTGGCCGGCCACCCTTTCCAGCGTACCAACATGCGACCTTTCTGACGTTTGAGGATTTTTTCCACGCGGAACAGATCGTCATCCGACACGTTCACCTTTTGCAAATCTTGGGCGTAAAAGGTACCTTTTACGGGTGTGTTGTCCCATTCTTGTATCTTGTAAGTAATGGGTCGAAGGTGACGGTCAACGCTGGAGACCTGAAAGACTTCTTCCGTCCACCCAGGCAAGTACCCCTTGCCAAAAGCTTTGTGTTTCTTGTTGAGACGCACGCGATCCCCCACGCGTAAGATCTTGCGCACCTTACCCCTTTTCAAGAATTTCCCATACAAACGTTCGAACAGGGCGGGGGCGTTGTGCTCTGTCACCTCCACGGGTGCCATACCTAGACTGCGATGAGGCGTTCGATTGTACTCGTCGATCAGATCTTTCAAGACGTCCACGTACTTTAACGTGTTGTGCGCCGTAAAGTAGCGATACATCCTCTCTTTCAAGGTTCGGTGCCAACGTTCCACCACAGCTGCTTTGGCATCTCCCGCGGTCGAGAAATGGTGCCACCCTTTGTTTTTAAACCAAGCCTGCACCCATTTGTTGTAAAACTCCTTCCCCTCGTCCGTTTGCACGCGCAGTGGTTGAAAGGGGTAGAGCGTTTGGGCTAGGCGATCCAAGGCTCGCACCATGTCGGGTCCGCTCTTGCTGCGGAGAGGTTCGGCCCAGGCGCGTTTGGAAAAGACGTCGATCACCGTCAACAAATACTTGTGGCCTCCATTCCAACGTTTCAATTTCTGCATATCCACCAGATCCATCTGCCACTGCTCGTCGGGACCAAACACCAAGGTGGGGGAGGTGGGGAACCGTCGTCGTCGCGGTTTGTGTAGCGTGTGACTCAACACACTTTGCAGGATGTGTTCTGCTTTGGCCACAGACAGACCATTGGCTTTGGCAAAACGTTCAACGCCACCCAACGAACCGGGTCGAGTGGGATCATTGTACTTATCGGCCCACGATCGATCACTCTTCTTCTTCTTACGGACCATCACGCTCGTATACCTCGATTGAAGGTAGGGTGACTGCGTTTACACTTCACCCAATGCTCACGCCCCTTTTTGTAGCCGTAGGTGTTGCACAACCACCAGGCAAAGACTAGGTAACGCCCCCAATGGTGCCCCTCGGCAAAGACGTGGGTCATGACGACAAAAGGATCAATGCTATTAGCATCTACCTCGTCCAGCATCTGTAGAAACCTGGAAGCATTGCGGAAACACCCCCTCAAATGTTGAATCACCCACCACTCCAAACGAATTAATGCACTCTCAGTCATAATGGCAAAAAATGGTGTTTTTTAATGCTAACTCAAAAACCTATTTTACAAGAAGTGTGAATGGGACACATATGGGAGTATGTGTGAGCATGCGTACATGTTCATTCCAACAGTTGCTGGCTACGCGAGAAGGAGTGTATGGGTCTCGGTTGACCAGGGTAAGGTTCGTTTCGCACCCTTCGAATCATTCTGTGCGCTACATTACGTCGAAACTCTTTGTATCGAGCTTCTCGAGGGTCACTGTCACTTGTGTCCATTCTGGCTTGATCGAGCAACCACTGTCTTTGATCCTTCGTCAGTGTAGACCACCGATCCCTACCATTCAAAGGTACGGCCTCTTGCCTGGGACAGAAGGGGGCTGAGTCCACCCATTGAAAGTATTTGCAAGGGTTTTGGTCACGCTTCCTAGCACAAGTCAAGTACAATCGGTTAGGATTCTTGGCAGAACGGCTCAATTTCAGGAAGGTCTGCGTTCGCACTGGCACGTTAGGGCAAACCACTCTTTTTTCAACTCGGGATGAGCGTGGGCGAGTCCTTCGAGGACAACTTGGGCATTGTCTGTGGTCGTGAACGTGACACATCCTTCCATGGGACATTTCAGACACACGCTCCCATTCTCACGACCCAAGGTACTTTTGATAACGTACAGAGTGCTGCCATCCATGGGGCACTTTTCTTCTCTGACATCTCCTTCTTGCAACACTTGGATGACGTCTTCTTCTGTCAGAATCGGTAAGGGTTCAGCGTCAACCTCCAACAAGGCGGACAGGGCATCGTTCAACTCTCGTCTGTTCTCTTCGCTCATAGACATGGTGTCGTCTTCTTTTCTCCCCAATCGAGTGATGCTTTGCTGAGATCCTGACCTTCTTTTATACCCAAAAAACGTGACGTCAGTTTTAATGAACCGTGGGATGAGCTGACCAATCACAGCGATGTATGCCCTTATTTGGTAAGAGCTTGGCGTCGGTTAAGCGTGGCTGGCCTCTGCTTGCCCGTGGCTTGTCCCTGGCTTGCCCGTTGGCTTGTCGGTTCTTGTCCATGGCTTGTCCGTTCTTGTGATTCCTCTATCCTAAGGTAGTGTACACTTGTCACAAAGTTCTCCGTCCATGCAATGATCTAAGACGTCCGTGCAACGTGGGCACAACATCAACCGTCTTAGTTGACAAACCGTCTCTTTTAAACGATCATTCTCTTGTTGTTGCTTTTGTAGTTTTTCGGTGAACGCCTCGTTGTTCTCGTTGGCTTCTTGTAATAGTCCCGTCACGATGGTTAGGGTTGACATGGCCGCTTTTTCGCGTTTGCTTAAAGTTTCATTTTCAGTGAGAGTCTCTTCCAAGACCTTTGTCAGATTATTCAACGCTGTAGACAGCGATACACATTTGGTAGACTCTTCCATCCTAAGGGTAAGACGTCTTTTTTCCGAATGACTGCCTTGGACCCAGTTCCATTGTTTTAAGTCCATTCTTGCCCCTGTCTTGTCCTGTCTTGCCCGGCGTCTTGTCCTTATTTGGTATGAGCGTGGCGTCGGTTTCATCGGTCGATTAACCATGGCTTCGCTTGCCACCGTCTTGTCCTGTCTTGCCCGGCGTCTTGTTCTTTGTTACCTGTGTCTTGTCCTTGCTTGCCCGGCGTCTTGTTCTTGCTTGCCCGGCGTCTTGTCCTTATTTGGTATGAGCGTGGCGTTGGTTTCATCGGTCGATTAACCATGGCGTCGCTTGCCACTGTCTTGTCCTGTCTTGCCCGGCGTCTTGTTCTTTGTTACCTGTGTCTTGTCCTTGCTTGCCCAGGCGTCTTGTTCTTGCTTGCCCGGCGTCCTGTCCTTATTTGGTCATGGGATAGACTACAAAAAGCGCGTTCCCACTGCAGTCCACATCAGTTCCAGCGTGAGGCCTCAGGATCTCAGGTAACTATGACTCGCTTTTGCCTAGTGGTTGTGATACATGGGTTCCGCAGAGACGGTGTGACGATTTATTGGACAAACTGTTGTGCGATTATTGCATCCTGGAGAAAGATGAAGCCTACGGCCGCGGAGAGGGGTTAGACTGGCGACCTAGTGATTGTAGTGATTGTCGCGCTATTCGCTGGATTCTGGAAGAACACGTCTCTGACGAACACGACCCCCCACCACTTACACTAAGTTACGATGACGAGCAACTCGAGACCATGTGGCGTTGGTACCCCACTCATCCTTTCTTTCTCCCTCCGCAGACTAACTGACTATGATTGGTCTACCCATGGATGACGGACGGCAAATCATCACCTCGGGAGGTGCCTCGGGCGTGGACACGTACGTAGAACAATGTTGCCTGGCTACCCATCGTTCGTGTCGAGTGCTCCTTCCACCCTGCCACCCTAGGGCCAAGTACCTCGCCCCACTATCCCCAGCAGAGATGGATGAAGGTCGCGAGACGATACAGCTAGCCGCCATCGACCTCAACCGATCCTTTTCATCCCCCATCACCCTACAGTACCTAACGCGCAATTACCATGTGGTCAAGGACGCCACCCTGGTGCTAGTGTTGAGTTTCTTTGACAACAAGGGAGGTGTGGTGGGAGGTTCGGCCTGGGCGATGGCTATGGCCATTCGACTTAACAAACCTTTGTACTTCTTCGATGGTGTGAGCGGTGCCTGGTTTTACTGGCAACACGGGGCGTTTGTTGCCTGTCAGAGTTCTGCCATGTCAGACGATTTGATAGCCCCACCCACCCTGGAGAGTGACCACGTGGCCATTGCGGGCACCCGCGAACCCAATGACCTCATCGTACAAGCCTTAAACACTCTCTTCAAACTCTGACTTTGTTTTTTTCATTGGTTTCAGAGGGGTGTGTCTATGCATCGACCTGGACGGTTTTCGTATTCGTAACAAGTTCATCGTGCGCGAATTGGGGTGGAGTGATGGGGAACAATCCAGTTGTTTTCATTACACGCACGACATGCACTACGAGGATCTATCCTACCAGGACAAAAAAACGGTCAACTATGCGCGACGCCATGTGCATGGACTCACTTTTCGACCCAACCCCCAAGAACATCGCTACTTTGGTTTACACTCACAAGATGAATTGGAAGAAGACTTGGCTTTCTTATACGAGCTAAATGCCACTCGCGACAGTCCTGTGGTGGCTTACAAAGGAGGGCAATTGGAAAAAGACTTATTAAACAAACTGAACATTCCGAGCGTCAACTTGGAAACCCTAGGCTGTCCCAAATACGATGAGTTGAGAAAAAACAAACCGCAGCGCAACTGCGGTTGTCATAGAGGCTCTCGCGCTAATCATTGCAGCATGGCCGAATGTCGCTTGTTCATGGAGTGGTATAATGTAAATCAATTAACACAAGAGCTAGAGTTAAAACTGTAAAAATACGTTTTATTGTTAATAAACAAAATTACACATAAAAATTGTCTCTTCACAACTGCATCAGCCATGGGACCAGTCCATTAGCGTCCAATCGCCCTGCTATTTGCACTTGAACCTCCCTAAACCAATCGGTAAGCGCTCGTTGTTCGTCACGTACCCCCAGTTTCCTCACATCGGCAACCTACAGAACAAGTCAAAGATAATCTTCTAATTCGTCCAATGCTTCATAACTATACCATCCAATGTCACTGACCGTTTTAACATCAGGAGGTAAACGACCCGAAGGGGTAGGGGCCAGTCCCACTCTGCCTGGTCTGAATGGATAATGGCGTTGAATAATCACGCGCTGGATTTCCACGTAAATGTCACGCAAAATCTCTCGCGGTACATCGCGACTCTTGTGAAAAGGTAGGGCCTTCACGTGAGCCTCCAATGACATGCCTCGATTTCTCAGTACGCACCAAGAACACACCCAATCGCACCGTTCCATCTGCGTGACCATCCAAAAGATCCGCAAATGCCGACTCCCTCGCTCGCACACGGCTCTCACCAACCCGGTTGAAGGACAAATGCAGACGCCCCGCACATTTTGCACATCACCGCAAGACATTGGAAACGGGGATCTACATGTCCAGGGACTCTTGCCAACACTCCCCTCCCACGGTGCATTCAACTAAGGGAAAAAAATGACACAACACCTGATGTGAACCAACACTCCGATTTTTAATGACAGATAAGAATGACAATACAAAAATGTTAATAATCAAAGTCTTTCTCCACCAGTGGGCAGATCTCAAACAACCCCTCTTCACCCCAATGTTCATCCACATAGTCCATCCATTCCGTATACACCCCCGATTTCATTCGTTCCAAACTTATGGATAAATGTAGAACGTTCTCATACTCGGTGGGCATGTGTCCCGAGGGGCAAGGCAACTCCCCACACTCTTCATATTATCCGCATTGTGATAGAATGGCAAGAAATAACGAAACAATGTCATTTGCATTTCAAGATACAAGTAACGCAGCAACTCCCTATCAATGGGGCGATTTTGCAACTCATTCACCATTCGCATACCGTCTAGCGAAAAACATTCTGCCAAACGACTACACCATGGACAATACTCCCGACGGAGCTTACGCGCGGGTTGGAATAGCTGGAAAACATTCCCAATGGTTAGCTCCAACGCTGGCTGCATTTCGTCCAACCATGACCTCAATCTCTTCACACGCATTACTCCCGCCTGTTCTTCCGTGACGGAACACACCAAATGAGTCATGGTACATAGGGAAATACCAGGGCTGCGCGTTCGATTGAGAACCGTACACTTTTACTGCGTGCTTGCCCCAAATGTCATTGATCTTAAAAAAAACAAAAAAAACAATTAACATTCTCTCATCCCCGAATGTGTATAGAAGCAGTTCCACGGAAAGCTAGAGGTCTCAAGGAACCCAATGCCTCATTGCCATCAAGCTCATGGTAATCACTTATAACCTCTAACCATCTATCCACCATTTCCATGCGTCGCATCTTTGCATACCACAAAGCTTGCCTCATACTCGCAAACGGTACTTTGCCTCTCAACTCTACGCAATCGGAACCACCCCTGCACCTCTCTCAGTCAAACCATAATAGCGCATTGTACACACCTCAATGTCGTTCCACAAGCGTTTGCATTCCTCATTGGTCATGACATAGTCCTTTCGCCACCTCCAAGCTAGTGCCCTCCCCCGATCGACAAACCCTTCCGCGAATACCAATACACCACGAACATGCTAGAGAGCCAACGTTCCACACAGATTTCAAAAATCTCAGACCGCAATCTTCCCGCCATCCGTTCACCAAACCCGTAATTTCACAAATACAAACACCTCGCTCACCCCTTCCTTCGACCCATCGTGTTGAAAACCAAAAACAGCATTTACCTTTTTTACACGGTCCTTCCATTCCATCCAATACTTTTGAGCCATAATCTTGTTTTGGATCTCGAGCGGCAACCACAGTCCAAACGGAAGATTGTGTACATCGACAAAGCGAAACGGGGTAGACATCCACTGGCGTTTCACACATCTCATCTCATCTCCTCGATTCCTCTTGCAACCATTCAGCTCATCATCTCCACGCACTCGCTTGTTGGCACTCGCTTTTCCGTAACTCGCCATCGTCTCTCTTTCTCTCTCTCTTCTCCGCGTCGATAAACCACTGCGTAGACTGTTTAAATTTCCCGCTTGTTATAGAGACGGCTGGAAAGCTGACCAATCGTAGCGTTTCTTGCCCTTATTTGGTTGTCGGCGTCGGTTTTTTCGCTAGATTGACTCTGTTTAACCCTTTACAATTCGTGCCCTTGGCTGCCCTTGGCTTGCCCTGGTTTGCCCTTGACTCGCCTTGACCTGCCCTTTCTAACCCTTTACGCCATTGACCACTCGTTGGCTTACACTTTAATTTATTTATCTCTCAGGAGTGACGGAAATTAAGGAGAACGCGTAAAGAGAACGGAGAACGCAATGGCATACATTCGATTTTATTTTCACGTTGGAGTTTTGTACGTGTCAACGTTTTTTAATTATGCGAACTCGTTCGAACTGAATTTGCATGACATGTTAAGACTAGTTCATTGTGCGGATCCATTCATGCATCGTATCTTTTGTTCGAATTCCTAGAAATGAGCGCTCACTCGCGCGCGCGCGACTTAGAATTCAATTAGCTGTAGAGATATGGAGAATAGGTAAACACTAAGTAAAAGAGAGTGCGATGTCAAATAAATGTAACAGGGGGAATTTGTATAATTGGTTATGAGCTTTCATGAGATTTGGTGGCAGTGAAAAACTACCGTTTTTTTCTCTCTCGTCCTAGGGTCGGTGCGTTCGTCAGATAAAATCCACTCAGCCTTCCACGCTCACATTGCAGCCAAGGCTATGACTCGGCGACAGTGCGGACACGTTACGGGTGTTGACACCGGATTCTAATCGCGTAGTCAAACATACACTTCTGTGTAATCCTTGACTCCACAGCACGTGTAGGTTGTTGGTCGATCATTTCCGTAGTCTCCGACCATCTCGCCATCGTTTTCTTCACACACAGACAAATGATACATGGAGTTAAGTCATCTTGTCGAGCTTTTTTGATCGAATGTGAATGGAACTGATGATAGGATTGCTGATTTTCTAAAAAGCGTCGGTTTCATCGCTCGTTTGACTTGACCAATCAGAGCGTTTTGTGACTATATTTGGTCATAAGCGTCGGATGAGGCTGACCAATCACAGCATTTTGTGACCCTATTTGGAGTGGTTGATTCATCAGAGCTGACCAATCGTAGCGTTTCTTGCCCTTATTGGTTGTCGGCGTCGGTTTTTTTCCGCTAGATTGACTCTGTTTAACCCTTTACT
>JAEMWC010000829.1:250000-395986 GCA_016490735.1 Pachyseris speciosa | reverse complement strand
TTACTAAATGAAGGATCGTTTCAAACGATGATCAGTGATGATTCCAAAGCTCAAATACTTTGGCTTATGTTGTTACAATATAGTTCAACACGATGACCACAGCCTGTTGCAGGCGTGTGTAAAAGAAACACACACGTAGAAAGAACTACACGACAACTGCAGGTACATTGACAGTCCTCATAAAATCCTTCACCGCTTGCGTGTATTCCTTGTTGTGAACGTAGAAGTGTGAAACGTGAGGCGAGCTCTCAAAGCATATCTGACTCACACTCATGTTCAGCGTTTCTTTCCAGTGGTCCGCGCAAGCTTGACACGTCTTTACGTCGGCGACTTTGTCATCCTTGGAGAACAGAAACAACGCTGGCGACCGCACTGGGTTGTTGTGGAATAAATGAGAATGCGCTACATAGACTTTGGTCGTGTACCTTGCGAACACAGCTAAATAGAACTCAATAGATGACCGCATCAGCCAGCGAAAGACGGGGTTTTCCGAAGCAGCGTTTGAAACGCCGAAGGGAATTCCGTGAAAATCTACCGGAGAGTCGAAGACTTGGCCGAGAATTCTCTTCTTCACGGGAGAGAATTTGTCCAATTTTTCCATCAGGTTGAGCACGTGACTGTAAAGGTACCCACCTACGGAGAAACCATGGACAATGACCGGTCTGTCTTTGTTCTCCGAGGAGGTTAGCTTGTGTAGGACTTTTGTGGCGACTAGTTCAGCTTTTCGCGGGCGTAGAATCTAAGACAAAGCAGAAAAGGAAAGGATCTCAAATTTGACTTTTGCTTAGCCTCCCACGCAGTTGGTTTTAGACTGCGGGGAAGGCTAGCCTTTGCTAGAATAGAAGCATTCCTGGGAATTCTAGTTATCTCCTTTTTTTCTTCTAAGCCGCGATGTCGTAAGCCTGTTACAGTTCACTTCGTAAAACAGCGACAGCCTGAGATCGAGACTGCTACGCAAGTGGTTGTGGGAATGTTTGAGAGACGCAAACCACAAACTGAATACCAAAACTAGTACGCTACTGTGTGAATTTGAGAACGAGAGTAATTACAGAAACACCCTCGTATCAATAAAATCTTACAGAAACGCAAAAAGAGCAAAACCTTTCGCCGTGTTTGTTTATCATAGCGTGGTACTCTCGCTACCAGTCCTTTCGAAAACGAGCTGATCAATAACAACCGATGTCAATTTGTTAAAATGTTTCTTCAGCTTCTTTGCCTACCTCCATAACTTCAAGTTTGACAGTGATGACGTCCGCCCCGTACTTGTGATACAGCTCACCATATTTGTGAAGATGGCGACTCTTGGCCAAAAGCCACCCAAAAAGAACAACCACGGGACGAACTTCGCCCTGACTTTTAAATCTCTCAGGGCATGGATGAAACTCCATACTGCGCATGACTGCACTGCAGTGAAGAGGCCTGTCTCCTAACAGCCATATTGTCTTGGAAATAGAGGACTGGAAAAAAAAAGGTGTAAAATTACCTCACACCCAGACAAATGAGTCTTGATCACTCTCAAGCATTCTCACAAACTCTGCGCAAAAATCGTTTATACCACCTTTCGAAAATCATCTCTCCTGAGACCAAGGACCACCAAAAGGATGTGGAAGAGGTTGCTTACGTAGCAGGAAAGCGGATACGAGAAAGGAAGAAGAAATATCACCCCCCCCCCCCCCCACCCTTCACCTCCCCCTGCTTATGCTAAGGAAGAGAGAAATCAGGTAGACTAATGCGGCTTTTGGTGTACGTCAATTATCAAACCATTGGGCTCCTGCCTGAGATGAATTCTTGATCTAATTTCAATGAAGCAAAAAAAAGACAACAACAACAACAACTAAAAGGGGCCAAAAATACGAAAATGGACTCATGGAAAAATGGGCCATTTTCAAGCACCAGCGTCACAATTAACTTGCGATCAGGCCTTATACTGTTTTACCCGCAAGGAGAAAAGAGAGCGAAATGGCCTGATAGCAGGGTACGTGACATTGCGTGACCATTGGAAGCCTGCTACTTGTAAACGGTAGTGTCGGATCACGTCTGAAATCAACCGACTGTATCGTTTTATTTTTGCTATCGAAGATTTAATCGATTTCTTCTATATGACTGGCAGAATTTTTATCTCTTCTTTCACACTTCATATTCACGACCGAGAGAGCAGAAGAAGAGAGGGGGAGGATGTTGGCAGGTGACGTCCATTGTATCGTAGTCCTTTGCGTGACTACGGTAATTGAGCGATCGTGTTCATTTCAACTTTGAATTATAGAAGTTATAATCGATTTTTTCGGTATGACTGGCAGAATTGTGTCCCTAATTTTACATATTTAGGACCGATCAGGTAAAGCTAGCACAGTCGCTTATGGTATCAGTAGATCACTTCTGTTCTTTCGCCCACGTTTTGAAAAGCCGGTCAAAAATGACTTTAAAGTCCACATTACACCGTAATCCATGCGTTATCTCTCTTAACGAAGATTATGAATAGAATATTAGTGTTGCGCTAAAATATTCAGCGTACATACGGCTCTTCAGTCGCCGAGCGTAAATTTTCACAGTGATATACAGAAAAATGTGCAAAATCTGCTTACGAGTAACACAACTGCGGATAAATTTTGGCAAATAAGAAAGCATTAGCAAGAGAGACATTAGATGCATTCTTGTAGTGATCTGTTCTCTATAGAAAAAAAAAACATCAACAAAGCATCAAGCTACACTTCAGGTGGGAGTGTGAATCGAGTAGATGGCAAAAATTCTCTGTCAGCAATAAAGCGCCAAAAGCTAAACTTTTAAGTCTAATTACAACATCGTAGCCTGCTAATGCTTTCGAGCATGGACTCATTGAACATGGTAAAATCCGAAGTGGTAAATAAAAACCCATGGCCATGTGGTCGACCCGAGTCGAATCAGGAACCACCGAGTCTGATCTATTGTAGCTGTGTAAATTAATTTCAGCAGAGTTCAGACTAAAATAAAACACTTCAGAAAGCGTGAATCAATTACCTTTAAGTTTGCCCGACAAATGTTCATGCCTCTCGCCTTTTCACCAGCAGTGAATAGAAAAATTCCTGACCTTGGTCGACCTTCCCCTTGGCAGACTTGACAAAACTGAGGAAGGGGATCAGGCTCGCGTGAGGTTCAAAGGACAATCGGACAGGCTTTTGATTGGTTCATGCATTCACGTGTGCTTGCTCGCATTATTCAGACAGCTGGAAGTGCCTCAGCAACTGAACTGAACATGTCACCGGCTCAAATAAAATCTGTCATTCAATATTATTATTATTTTATTTTTTACCCTTCCTGAGACTGGCCCTTCCTAAAATCTCACTAGGAAGCAAAAAATTTTCTGACTGAGATAAATAAATAAATAGACTCTGGTAATTTTTTTTGTTTTTTAAAAACCTTTAAAGGTATTTAAACCAGGAGATAAAAACGCAAAACACTAGCCTGCATAACAGGCGCTTATTTAGCCAAGCGTGAAGCGCGACACGCGAGGGCGTAGCGCGAGACGAGGGGAAGAGAAACTCTTCGGACTCTGTTGAGACACTACCCCGAGGAACTTCGCGCAAGGATCGGCGTAGTGAGAACTTTAGCTTCAGCTGTCGTTCTCTAAAATTTAAACGAATCGGTTAAATTAAGACGGAACATACCAAACAAGGCTGATACTACGTGAAAAAAGTCGACTTTACGAGACAACAACATGACCGAAACCAGGAGCCCATGCCGAAACTCGATAAAGTGAGGTCGTCCTTATTGGGACTCGTCAGAATGGTGTAGGTACTCCCAGAAAAGTTGGTTGGGGCTGTGCGGCCCGCTTCCTGAAACCCTTACCCTATTTCAGACCAAAATCTGCGATTTTCCCTACCCTATTACCCTATACCCTATCCCTAAGCTCTTTCATGGTTTGAGAGTTACTTTGAGGGCAGGTCTCAGCAGTTGTCGATTAACGGCTCTCTCTCTAAGCCATTTGATTTGATGTGTGGAGTCCCTCAAGGATCATGCCTGGGCCCGCTTTTATTTACCATCTACGTGAGTAAGCTGTTTAAAACACCATCTGCCCTCCGTTCATACATATGCCGACGACACACAGTTGTATTTGTCATTTAAGCCATCGGACACTTTTAGTGAAGTTGAAGCTGTATCTGTTATGCAGAAGTGCATCTGTGATGTCCGAGCATGGATGAGAGAGGATCAGCTGATGCTCAATGATGACGCCAGCAGCTCTCAATCCAAAGCATCAGGGTTGGATAGGCTGAAGTATCTCCCGTACTCTCTGCGCGCAATCTAGGTACATGGTTTGATGCGCATCTAGATATGGGAACTCGTTTACAAAGACATGTAGCAGCGCTTTCTATTACTTGTATAACATACGTCATATTAGGAAATATCTATCTAGAGAATCAACTGAAAAACTAGTTCATGCTTTTATTAGTAGTAGACTGGACTATTGTAATAGCCTTTTATATGGAATTCCGGAGTATCAAACTAGGAAACTGCAGCGTGTTATGAATGCAAGTGCAAGACTTATCTATCGCGCGCCCAAGTTCTGTCACATAAACGCCTTTGCTCGCAGAATTACATTGGTTACCAGTGTGCGCCAGAATACATTATAAGATACTTTTGATAACTTTAAAAAAAAATAAAATTTTGCATGGTTATGCGCCTAAGTATCTTTCGGACCTAATTAGCATTCAACAGCCTTCGTGCTATAGCTTAAGACGTAATGACAATGGTCCCTTGCTTGAAAACAAAGAAGACAATGGGTGACAGAGCATTTCAGACAGCTGCTCCCCTTTTATGGAACAAGTTACCAAGGTATGAACGGGAGGCAAGGAACTTAGACTCTTTCAAGACTGTAATTAAAACATTTTTATATAAGGAATCATTTCAATTATCTTAGTGATTTTCTTTTATCCATTAGTATTTTAGAAGTTCTTCTACGGTGGTTATTCTTTCTTTCTTTTTTTTTTTTTTTTTTTGAGTTTTGTTTAAAGAATTGTAAGATTTATATTATAGGTGCAAGTCTGGTTATTAGTTTTATACTATGGTGATGCGCTTTTGAATATTGTATAGAAAAGGCGCAATATAAGTAATAAATATTATTATTATTATTATTATTATTATTATTATTATTATTATTACTGACCAAAAATTTGATACCCTATTTCAGACCTATTTCACTTACACAATTGGGGTAAACATAATTAAAAGACAAAAAGAACGGCTTTTGTTGATGGTCTTATCGTCTGATGATGAAGAAGTAGCTTCTTCTAAAAAACATAACCAATTCAAAGCTAGAGTAAACGAACCATACCCTATTTCAGACCCAAATGGTCAAAACTGATACCCTATTTCAGACCAAAACGGCTAAAAAACCATACCCTTTGGGGCCGCACATACCTATATAGCCCATTTGAGGGAGTACCCCCCCCCCCCCTCCGGGAACACAACACGTTGACGTCAGCAATTATAATAGCCTCCCACGCAGTCCTTTCTCGCCGCTTAGCCAATGACATTTTACCAACTAAATTCTGGAAGGTTGACCTTGACCTCAGGACCCTTTTCGCGGGATAGTTGCGGAGACAGAGCTTGAGCGAGCTCTGATCACCGTGTGCTCTACGTCCAAAATTTCCTGTTTTTAAAATGTTTATCAACTGACTTGAATTGGTCATGTTCCAAACGAGTAAGGGCCTGGGAACGAGTACAAACTTCATTAAAAATCAATGGCATTGAACTAAATCGATCCTCATATGGAAGGGTATCTCAAAATAAGTACTTTCAGCAAGTTTGACTATGTTTGGTCGAAAAGTCGCCAGTTGACATGCATTTAGATCTTTATAAAATCCTATACAAATGTCTCTATTTCGGAAAGTGTGTCCCTCCAAACCATACAAAGTCTTAAATTTTCACGATTTTCAAAAGCTTTTGCTTCAGCTCCAATTCAACTGAAAAGCGTCAAAGTTGGCAAGGTGACCATTTTTGAGATGCTCTTTCATGCAGTATCAAAATTTTTTTCCAATCCATAAATTTTAAAATTTATTCCCAGGCCCTCACTGGTTTAGAACATGGCCAATTGGCATCGCTTGACAGTTGCTCGATCGTGATTGGTTAGGATGCTCGCAAGTCAAACAATAGGAAAGGAATGTTGGCTTCGGGTAAGCAGCCGTTTGTGGGGAGGAGGTGAAATACGAGTCCCCTAAAAACGACTGCGTGGGAGGAAATGGAAAATGGAAATGTTTTTAATCGACTGCTGAAGCACACTTCGTCATTTTATTGTGCTAATGGACAAAATTCCAACAGGGAAAATTCCTCAATTGCTTTCACTTTGGGATTTCCAAAGAAAATGAAATAAGCGGCGTGGTTTCTTATAATTTCAATTTGCGAGTGGTGGATTTAATTCTCATTTCACGGCTTTAATACGCTCAAACAAAGACCGAAAAAGGAGATACAAGACATTTGATCACTCTTTAAAAGTTCATAAATTTAGAACTAGCCATAGATTCCAAGAAACTGAAAGCAGTTTAATTTTACAACGTCAGCTTTAAATACGTAGCCGTAATTTATAAGACAGTAACTGTGCTTTGTTATCAGTGTGTTGAATAATAAAACAGTTTTATCCGAAGATGTCAGTTACTCACTGTAAACAAAACCTCTGTTATTTGCGGCCAGCTTAGCACCGATTTTGTAATGCATTTTATGCAAATGTTTATCACCGCAGTTTGCGTTTTGTTTTTATTGAAGCTGAAATGGCCCAAGACAAAGAATTTTTTATGATATACATGGGTATATAAGGGTATGCAAGAGTATACAGGGGTATTCAGGGGTATGCATGGGTATATAACGGTATACAGAAGGAGGCCCCCTCTCCCCGGGGATGTAGTAGATTTAAAAGACGCCAGAGTGAACCCGTTCACGATATCAAACGCTCTTGCCATCCGAGCCAGGCGTTCTGAGTCACACCACGTAGCCCGGGTAGCAAGGAATCCAAGTGTCACGATGGCGTCTCGCAAAGAAAATATTGCCCAATAACAATCTTAACATTGGCATGGACAAAACCATGCTAAAAAATACACAGCATATCGGGCCTCTGCTTATCACTTTTACTTTACCAAATGTTTGGACCGTATGTCTTGTGCTTGCGCTCATGCTTATGCTTGCGTTTAATAAGCCCGTTTTCACGGTGAAATAAGCGCTCCTGTGCTTGCGCTTATGCTTGGTTGTGTGAAACGAAAACGAAGACCGAAGACCCACTGGTCTAAAACGAAGACCCACTGGTCTAAAACGAAGACCTATTGGTCTAAAACGAAGACCCACTGGTCTAAACCCTTTTTTTTTTTCAGGGAAAGATATACAGTAAGGTAAATTGCTCTCATTTCTGTAGTGCATAAGTTAAAATGTCATCTGAGCGTGCGACAAACTTGACAGTTACTTTATCTCAGTCGGTACAACAAATTTACCCCTCACGGAAGGGGATCCACCCTCCTATGTCCATAACCCCCGAAATTTTACGACATGCGCAGAGTACTTTACCTTGAAAAACTGTTGTTTCCTGAAAACGCGGGCTTCTTTCGTTACTTGTTTACAACGAAAGTTGCGAAAAAAATGTCAGCCAATCCAGGATGGGGCGAAGAAAGTTTATCGGCAGGCAGTTTTCTAGTAAATATCAGCCGGCGAAGAAAATAAAAACAGAAGAGAAAACAAACGAAAACAGTTCAAGTGCTGGTGGTCAGGTTTCAGCAACAGCCACTCCAGAAAGTGTTTTTATCAAGTTTGCAAGCGAGATTGAGAGGATCGACAAACTCTCTCGTGAATGTAAACGACTAACTGCAAAAAACACAGGACTGAAAAGGACAATCCAAACGCTTCGAAAAAGTATAGATAGGCGTTGGTTAAGGAAAAAATGGGTGAATGATATAACTCAAGTCAGTTTTTTAATTGGCATACTTATTATTACGGCTGCTTTGAGTGGGCTTCCAAACACGGAAAATGTAAACACACACAAATGCAACGGATCTGTTTTTGACGTGAAACAACTAACCCGCATCAGGTCTGTTTATTCATTTTCAGTGCAGATATAATGCCTTCTAAGGCTTTATAAGCTTAAGGTTAAAGGTTAAGTTAAACTGGGCCACACAACGAGCATTCATTGACATTTGAGTAAAACAACGTTGAATATTTAATGATGTCACGAAGAAAAGCCACGGAATTTGTGAAAATCCTTTGTACATTTTTGCGGGTAGCTAGCGGGGTGAAAAACGTTAGTACATTCGCCTTAAAAGGGGGTAAAAGAAGAAACTTTTACTTTAGAGATACTGAAAGAGACACGTTAAAACTTACTACAAAGTATGTTTAATTGACCGCTGTAACACCGTTTTGTTATAATTTCGCAGCTGTTAATCTCGTGTTAATTTGGTCAGGTGAATTGTGCATCCAGACTTTGCTTTTATTTTGGACACTAAATAATGTAGCAGAGCTGAAAGAAACAAACCATTTTAGATATATGCCAACACAAAAATTCAGTTATCTCAAAGAAACATTACCCGAAGGTAAAAAACACACGTGAAAAACACTTTAAATGGCACAGTATCCGACCTTGTGCGAACCGCTGAGGGGTCAGCCTATTTGATCAAAATTACCGCGAGGTACCGAGAATATTCAAGTCTTTGTCGTCCTTCTTATGTCGAGTTCAATCTAGTTTTAATTCTTCGACTTTTCATACCTTTCTCTAGTTAAATTTAAGCTTAGGTATATGTAAGATTTTGAGTTCAAGTGGACAAAACTCTTGCTGAGAAAACTGTATATACCTTTCCACTTGACAAAAAAACACCAATATTCTCGACAGTAATAAAAAAAGTAACATTCACAGGTGTAAGTGAAAACACAATCAATAAATAAAGTACCAACATCTAAATGTAGAACTGAGAGTATAAGGCTCAGACTTTCAAAATATGAATTAAATGAAATAATTTGTTTTCAAAGCCACATATCAATAATTAACTTTTTTGTGACTTTTTCCCTTGTTTTCAGTATTTGTACAGAGAAAGTATAGTGATTTGAAGAAAGAGACTCTGACCTTACAAAAACAAGTTACAAAACAGGACGAACTTTTGAAGACCACATCCTTGAAGAAAAACATCAAAAAACTAACGGGGACAAAATCTGTTGCAACAAAACTGAAAGACCAACTCAAATAAAGAGAAGTTTTAAACAGTTATTCCCATTTGCCCATGGCAAAATGGAGCAAATCATAGGAATGTAATGTTTATGGCTTGCATTAGATATTTACAACATGCATGTTGGTTATCTAACCAAAAGGCACCAATTGCATTACATTTATTTTTCAGTATTTTATTTAATTGCAGTCCCCTACAAATCTGATTGTTTCCCCAACAACTTCGTCAGACTGGAATGTTCTTTTGGAGGAGGCAGACAAATTAATTCTGTGTAAAAGGTTTGCAAACAGCAAATATGAAGCCATGGTCCCAGTTTCAGTAGGCAGAAATCACATGACTCATGCTACAGGAAAACCTGAATATCAAGATGTGTGAGAAAATGTTGTCATCAATTCATCAAAGGACTCACTTTTCTTTCATTGAAATACAGCAAATCACACACAGCCTATGTTTACTCTTAGTAGCATGAGCCCTTGATAGTTTAAGTGAATATTTGAGGATAAATTATCCTAATTAAACCAGGGATAAATTTGTCTTTAGGTGCTGTTTTCGAAGAATTTTTGGTGTAAGATAAATGAAATGCACCTAACAAAAGTTTGCTTTAGATCATTCTTTATTATGAAAGCCCAAAGGGTAATTTTAGTGACAGGAATATTTTTAGCCCTTAAGTGTAAAGTAAAGGAAAAAAGAGTTATTTATTTCAAGTGAAATTAACCAAAAAAATGGACACAGCTTTCAAATATTCAGGCTTTAATTGTGAAGTTGATGTCAGTTGTAAATAGTAGCAGGTACCAGAAACTGGGAACAATTTTACTTGGTGTTACCAGTATTAAGAATTAAATGCTTGACAATTAATTAACAGTATGTATTTTTTAAGGTGCAGGATGGTAGATTTCTGCACGTCATTGGTTTCCCTGTGGGGTCGACCCCTGGGCTAAACAGGGCGATTGTAAAATCAGTCAAGCAAACTTCAGGAATTTCCTGGGGGGGGTCGAGGAATCTCTGAAGACAAAGTCCCCTGAGTGAGCTGTCTTTCAGTTGAAAATCCCAATAACATCCTTTTCAAACTTATGAATTTCCCCACTCCCTAATCTTCGATTAAACAGCAATGTCAAGATTTTCTCCTACCCTCGGGCAAAGAATCCCATCCATCTCCTTGCATTCCCCCACATATCTCTCTGGTAGGCCTGGGGGTCGACCCATGGGGAAGCCGATGACATGTGCATTATTACCTGCTAAAGCATCAAACATAATTTAGTCCTGTACATTGACTGTCCTAAAACAAGGACAGTAATAATTATTGTGTTCTAAAAAACACAATATAAGTTAGGTCCACAGAAAACGAACGAGGTTTCAGAGATCCCCTTAGCTTGCTGAAGTATTGAGCTGGCATTAAAACAACAACAAACAAAATTAAAAAAACAACAACAAACAAATAAAGGATAGTTAAATTACATAAGCTTAAGCTTTTCATTCTGAGTTTAATTGTCTAAGAGCATGAAAATAACAGTAATGATATACACTGATAAGCCATGAAGAGCAGGTTGCAGTAAGTAGTTGATGAATCGAAATTGCCACATTGTTTTGCCAAAGTACAAAATGTGGAACCTCGGTGACCGATTTGGTTCATAAAACTAAATTCTATATACAATGCTCAAGGTTCACTGGTTTCCGATTTTTATTGTGTTTACCATTACAACAATTTCAGAAGTGTTAAGTTTAAGTATTTTGTACTGTATTATTAGTGTTAAGTACGTCATCAAGGTTTGAAAAACTCTTTCCGTACCTTGCCTGCACTCTTCAGTTGTCTTCCCTCAATTCGAACAGCTCTCCAACCCAGCATGAGACGATTCTTGACGACTTCGAGCGCGCGTGAATAATAATGAAATAGCTTCACAGGGACACAACGCAGGACTCCTAAAGTTGACCCACTGACAAATTGAATGACTGATCTTAAACTTCACCGTCGCGAAATTTTTTTTAACCAGCAACGCACCGAACAGTGTGCATTCAAGTAAATAAAATAGGCACTGTATAAACTTCGGGTAAAAAAAATCGAAATAGAAAACGGTAGATATTTCGATCATATACCATTCTTTAACCTTGCCTTTGACGGTGGCTGAAACTTCGCGTTTTAAAAAGATATTAAACAACAAAGTCCCCATAGCATTCTTGTTGACCTGACCGGCCATTACCCGTGTCCGTACTGCGCATGTCTCTAATTTCTGTCTTTTGACGTATCGCATTCATTCCGTGAGGGGTAAAATTGTGTAACGCAATTAAATTCCCACAGTATAGAAATATACGTTTTAGTCACGATTTTAGTATATTTTGTCGTCACCAATATTCTATTTTTCAAATGCATATGAGAAAATTTCGATGAGGTGACTTACTTTGCTATACTGTCCAGGCGCAAAGGTCAACTGCACGTGCTAGAAGAATATGATTTTCCCGGGAAAATTACATTATCACTGTCACATGCATCCCTGCGTTGAGAATGTCGTTTTTTCGGCATTTCAAGCTTCCCAAATTCTTAAAAAAAAGCAACAATCTTCTGCGGAAAGTATCGCGAAAATAAAAGTCTTTGATTGTAACGCTCTGTAAGTTGAAAAGCGGGTCGTTCAAGGTGCTTTTGGCGATGTGTACACCACAGCATATGGAACTGGGGAAAACGTCAAAACAGTGGTTGTCAAGAAAATGTTAAGCGGCCTTCACACGACAAACAAATGTTGGCCAACTCGCATTGAACAACACACGTTCACATCGTCAAATGTGAGTTTGCCAACACGTAAGAAAGTTGGGGAGAATACAGGCAAGTAAGTTCTATTCGTCGCCAACGGTTTGCCAACATGTTGTTGTTGCGTCGTTCACACGCACCAACTTGAGTTTGCCAATGCGAGTTAGCCAACATTTGTTTGTCGTGTTAAGGCCGCTTTACGTGTCCTTGACCAAGACGAGAAGAAACTTTTCTTCAAACATCTTCATGTGCAGCGCACGTGACTTGAGTCACCTTTCGTGCAAAAAATGTGGCAGGCCGTGGGAAACTGCACGAAAGCCTCAAAGATGTTTTCAAAGCAAACGTTCGATTCTTTTTCATTTATTTCTGCAAGAGATGCTTCGATGAGTAATTTCCGCCGTTTGTCTGTCCATATCTCGAATCCTAAACCGTTCCATAAGCGTTTTCTTTCTCAGACGCTCAGCAGAATGATATAAGCAATGTCGGATTTCAATTGAGTGTCGAAAGTAATTATGGTTTTGCTTTGGTTTTGCATTGCTTCGCTCTGTGATTGGCCAGGAAAACTCGCGCCACTTTCTCAACCAATGACAAGCAAAACCAAAACCAATCGTGATTTGCACTCGCGTATTTTCCCGCGCTTTGCACCGGCTACATGTAATTGCTTCGTATTCTGATTGGCTCACTGCACTGCTTACTTCTGTTGTGATTGGCTGGAGTAATTGCTTTGGTTTTGGTTTTACGACACTCAATTGAAGGGCGCTCTATATTGCAAATAAATAAACAAAATTCTCTTCATTAGCTATGCCAAGGAAATGTAGCGTAGCGGTACAGATAATCCCAGGTTCGAATTGCTCTAGAGGCATTTTACATGAATGTTTTTTTCGTTTCCTTTTTATTGCTTTTTCTGTTCTGTTTTGTTGTTGTTGTTGTTGTTGTTGTTGTTGTTGTTGTTGTTTTTTGTTTGTTTTGTTTTTTACAATATTACTGCTATTGTTAGCAATGGTTGACCAGTAAAGCAATTCGAAGTTTTAAAGGGATATATGTTGACAAGGTACAAACACATATAAAAGCGCAATGCGTCCGATGTAAAGGGGGACAGACTGACTTCTCTTTTTCTACTGTGTCCCGCCAACTTAGGGATATACAATGTAGTTTTGCAGGCACGAATTTAGGCTAATTGTAGCCTCTTGTTTGTTTGTGTGATGACACTAAAATGTAGTTTTCAAGTTTGGTATAAGACACTTTTTACATATATCAAAACCGCAACAGTTCTATGACTTTTGTTCATTTCTACACTTGGCCAATATCATGTTATTAATTACAAATTTTCCCGGGGACATTGCATCTGCTGTATTTGATTGTAGAAGATCATCCATGTAGCTTTGCAAGTCACACCCAGTTGACAGGGTCTTCGTTTTAGACCAGTGGGTCTTCGTTTTAGACCAGTGGGTCTTCGTTTTAGACCACAGGGTCTTCGTTTTAGACTACAGGGTCTTCTTTTTAGACCACAGGGTCTTCGTTTTAGACTACAGGGTCTTCGTTTTAGACCACGGGGTCTTCGGTTTTCCGTCTTCGTTTTCGACACATCCGCTTATGCTTGCGGGTGTGAGCTTATCATGGCTGATAATGAGAATTTTACCACCGGAAAGGAGAAAAATTGTTGTGTGAGGGGATGGAAATTTTTTATATCAAGCAATTGCGCTGTAGAGGGATGAAACCAGTGACAGAAAACACGGTGAAATCCGAAGGTTGTGTAGTAGTAGCAACATCCACAGGTTTTTCAGCCACTACTTCAGTCAGAGGAAAATGTGAAACAGAAACTGAAAGTCCTTTGTCACACAATTCCACCCAGCATAAAAAATGGTTTGTGGAACGTACTTATGGACAAAGCCGGGGTATCTAATTCAAAATCAGCCAACGCTCAGAAAGATATTCAAGGAACCACCCTTGATCTCTTAGAGAAAAGGGAAATCGCTTAAATCCTTAAAGACATGCTTGTTAAAGAAAAACTATAAGGGCTTGAAAGTTATTCGAAATCGTTTTCTCTCCTTCTAAAAGAAGAAGACAACGATTTCGAATAACTTCACTAAACGGCGTCGGAATAGCTTCAAATCGGCACAAGAGACAAGTACGCGATACATTTGAGGTAGGAAAATTTTATTTCAAATTAGATAGTTATTTACACAATTTTTTTACGATCGGTGACTTTTCCATACAATTCTCTATATACACAGGCTGTATACAGAGTCGAATTTTGAGCTTGGGAAGCCTGTGCTTATTCATTTATTCGCGCTCGCATTGAAGCTGGCGTCTTTTAAATCTGCTACACCATGCTGACGAGTCCCAATAACTGACGAAACAGCTGTCCATGGTTGCAGCCCTACTTTATCGAGTTTCGGTCATGTTGGTGTCTCGCAAAGTCAACTTTTTTCACGTAGTATCAGCCTTGCTTGTCATATTCCGATTTATTTTTTGGCTGATAAGACTCTTGTAGATCCCGTACGTTAACTTACAGTATTATCCATGTTATTGTTGGCGGTCCTTTGCTTATCACTTTTAAATTAAGACGAATCTGCTTCAGCTGAGTACTAGTGTTTTATTTTTCACTAAGTTATCACTATTTTCCTTAGGCTAAGGAAAATAATATTTTCTCTTGAATGCATGCATCTTTGGGGCTCATTAATTAAAAGGACCTGTAACTGTAAGAGGGAATGGCGGTGCTGCGCTAAACAGTTTCAGTATAATGAAGGGTGGAGGGGGAAAGGGGGCTGGTTGCAGATTTTGTCAAATGAATGCTTCATATGAGTCATCTTTTCAACTTTTTGCGAGCGGTTGTTTTACTTTGTTTCACCGTGTGCGAATTTTTCTGGGGGATGACTGGGAAGAGGGCGGGTCGTCGTCAAAGCTTTTGGGGGTACACTTCCACCCCCTTGAATTTGGAAAGCGTGCCTGTTAAAACACTACAACTTTCAACTTAATTTCAACTTTTTTTCAGTAACAAATAGACTGGCCCGCAAAATAGCACTGAATTGCTAATCTAAGTAGCCCAGCGGAAGAAAGAAATTAAAATGAAAAGAAAAGAAAGGAAGGAATAATAGTTTAAGTTACAAAAATTCATATTTTTATCCTGAATGCTTCATTTTAATTACCATTGCATCGAAGGAAAAAAAACAAAAAGGAAATTTACGGAGAGCGGAAAGCATATAATTTATACAATATGAATTACTTAACTGTTGTACCAACTTTTTTAATTCTCAATGGCGTCGCAATATTTTAAAATATCGGAAAGCAATTCGCGAAGTACTTTGGTGAATTCCTTTTTAGGAAGATCTCTCTGCTGCGCACATGTCTTGATTGATCACTCCCAGGCCCACTATTGTTAATATTCCAAATTGGAAAGAGCTTCTCTTCGTTGAAAGACTTAAGCCGTTTTCAATTTCTTCATTTCTGTTGAATTTTTGTGCTGGCTTTGAGTAATGGGATCCTGCTTGGGTTCAGTTTAATTCCCCAGCCCTGCTCCTGAGGTGGCTGAAGAGGCCATTCGAGAGATCAAATAATAATTGGACTTTCTCCCGTTTGAGGAGCTGTTACCTGGTTGCAAACAATAAGCGTAAAATATACAGCTTTTAAGTAGGAAGCTGGCAAAAAAACATATTTTTCCGGATTTTCCAGCTTTCCCGATATTTCCCATGATGCCATCAGCAACCGCACCCCTTGAGAATAGCAGCGATGACGTCAGGCGGGGAGCACATGGTACAAAGATAGAGAGAGAGCTTGTAACTCGGAAGTTACTCACTATTATGCCAAGCGCTTCATCGCAATCTTCCATGCAGATCCCAGTGCAGATGGAGAACAACGACGCGACTAAATCTGTCCTAAGTCTCTTGGAGAAGAAGGTCCGTAATCTGGAAAAACGCAAGGTGAGTAACAGCGTTAATTTCAGGCGAGAGATCGAACACGATCCGGCGGCTTCGACCACGCCATGATGGTTTGGTGTTTGACATGTGTTTCGTGCCGCTGAATTGTCGCTTCTCCTCGCAGGGAAAACTTGATTCGTACAAAAAGCTGGTGGACGCTGGACAAGAACTGAACGATGATCAAAAGGTGAGTTAACTGTCCGGTCTGTAAGTGGGGATCTAGGACTAAACGTAGCGGATAATGCATGGTGTGGTGCGAAAACATTTCGTTGTCCGGTACAGGTGTCCGGTTCCTTTACAGACAGTTTTCTCGCATATATTCGCCGTTTCCCTGGCGAATAAATGTAATTTCGGCGTATTTTAATGCTTTCCAAAACCTGAACGCGTGAAGAAATTGGCATAACTCGTGTTTCCTGTGGAGATGGACACTGCATTTGTTCTCAAAGTGACGTTCATCTACTAGTTGTGTAAGATGAACTCAATCTTTATCGAATACCATCGTTCAGTCATTTGGAAGCATTGAGTAGGCAGCTTGGTCGCTGTACCAAAGTAGTTTTGAACAAATTGTTCATTTAATGTGTACAGTTTTGTATTTTAATTTGACACCTCACGTTCTTTTGATTTCCTGGCCTTAGGTCGGTCAAATCGCCCATACAGCCCAGGTCAAACGCCGTACTTCACATGAGCCGAACTTAATTACAGTTTATTGAGTCAAACGTCGAACTTATGCAGCCGATCTTAACTAGATCACGAAAATAAACAGGGGCTGGTTTATTCATTAACATGATTATGCATTTGGTTCGGCTCATATGAAGATCGGCATTTGACCCAAAGTCGGTCTTCAGGCGTTATTCACTTTTGGCCAGACGTGAAGAATGCCTCGGCCATTCAAAATAAAATCAGTCGAACTTAATTGGGTCAAAACGCTGAACTGCACATGAGCCTAAATGATTGAATTGGGTTTGGCTCATGTGAAGTACGGTGTTTGACCCAGGTCTAACCCTTAGGTTCGTGGTTAATGTTTTAGATATGCATGAACTATGAAGACGATCATTTCCTCTGTTCTCATATGTGGCCACATGCCTAATCAAGTAAGCTGCGTAGCCGCATAGCCCTGTAACCGCGTAGGCACATGGCCACGTAGGTAGTATGAAATATATGTATGTCTTGTTCTTAAAGCATTGGCAAGGAATGACTGTGTATCCTAGGGGTATAACTTCAACTGACTGGGTATTCTGCAATTACTCCGATCAAGTTAACATTATAATGTTAAGTCTAATATTACATAATGGTAAAATGCTGGATTTGAAGATCCTGTTGATAAAAATAAGAATTTCCAAGAATTGTTAAGATCTGGTTAAACGAGAAATGTTTGGTGATCAAACATCATGAAAACTGTTTGGTGACCAAACATTTTACTGTTTGGCCTCCTTTTGGGGCTTGTTTGATCGGGTTTGGTCGTGTTTGATAACTGTTTGGTCAGGACTTCAAACATAAACATGTCTGGACACCAATGTTTGATGATGTTTGGTCACCAAATGAAGGCCTAGGTTGGTTATGCTCCGATGTCAAATTTTGGGTCGTTTTTCGATTTTTGTCAGATTTGTCTGAATTTCTGCATGTGAACTGCAATTCGATTGAAAAACATTGTTTGTTATTTTTTCATTTTGGAGATATAATGTGTGCAAACAATGCATTTTTTCTTGCATACACAAAGAAACCAACCTTCCACGAGAGTGGTTTGCAAACTGCATTACATCTTCTTTCAATCAAATTGCAGTTTACTCTCAACAATTCAGGCAAAGCCAGGCAAAATCGAAAAGTGACCCAAAATTTGACATATGTTGGTTATGCTCTGAGGTCTTCAAATATTTTACCTTTGGCCAGGGCTTTATAATTAGATTGTTGTACTTTTTAGATTTTTTTGGATAATACTGAAAAATATTGATTTTACCTCCAGTATCCAAAAACTTCAAGATTTCACTGAACATTCAAGATTATTACCAGCAGAATATTAAAACTTCAGGATTTTACTAGCCATTGTCAACTTACCATTTTAACAAACCCCTTGGGGCCACCAAATTGCTCCAGATAATGAAGAGTGTCCTTGTCTCAATTTGGACAGGAAATTGCCGCTGGGGCCCCATCATAATTATAAGGGAGCTTTAGCAATGAGGGCAGCAACAAAAACAAGAACACCTCGTAATGATAGGTTTAACATTACCATGTACGTTCAAGGTACAAAATTTTCTATTTTTATTTTCTTCCATAAAAATGAACTTTTGATTGTGATCTTTTAAGCAAAAAAAGCATAATTCAAAACAAGTGAATAATCACCAAGAAATTGGGATAGAATCTATTTGCACCAGAGACAGTATTTTGATCCAAATGCAGCCAACCGGAGTGAATTGTGCAGGAAATATTGGATGCAAAAAAGTTGCTTTACTCCATGAAAGTTGTGTGCCTTTAGTTTTTTTAACTAAGACGTTGGGTCAAGCAAACTCAGTCAAAGCCAGAGAATGTGCGACAAAATGATAAACTAGTGAACTGTTTTGAGCACAAGCATTTGCGTGGAGATAAAATTAAGCAGAAAATTTCCACACTAGGTGACCAGAAGAAAAGTTAGCATACCTTGATTGGTCAATCGTCGATAGGTGTTTGGGGGCAGTGTTTGTTTGTGTAGGCATATAGGGTTTATGGTATCTGGGCTGTACTCAGGACCCGCTACAACCCTTAGATTAGAGACACCCCTGCACCAACAAGAACGATTGTTCTGCATGTGCGTTTTACATTTTGGTACATTTCTTTGCCATCCTCTGCAAAACAACAACATGAACATTTTAGGTTTTTCTTGAGAAAGTGAGTGCATGGCAGTAAATTTTATTTCCTTTTCCTTACTTGAGCACTGTTCATAATCATTAAGTTCCTGGATAGCTCACTGGTGTTTTCCAAGTTAAACAAATTGTAATAATTGCAAAAGAGTTAAACAAACGACAAGTTATATTTTGAAATGACTTTTTCATTGCCATCACCGTCATTGTTAAAGCTCCATATTCACTTTTCATGACAGCAATCCTGAGGTGTAATTACCCATTTACTACCAACCAATAATATTGTTGCCTATCAAAAATTGCCCAAAAAAACTTGAAAGTAAATTTAAAAATTTCTCAGAGAAATTTGATCATGTTAACACACAAGCCAATTTGATGTGCGCAGCGAGGGTTTTCGGTTTGTTTACATAGATCGCGTAATTACGAATTCTGTGAATTAAGACACAAAGAAAAACAGACAATAAGCTTTCCTAAATAAAATGTTATTCAAATCTATTTGAAGGCAAAGAAGGCAAATTAAGAGTAAGTTTGAAGCAGAATTTATTGACTTGAACTGAGCATGTTTATATTCTGGATGTAGGCAAAGATTTGGAACCCTACAATATTATTTGCTATATAAGATATGAACGAATGAATGAATGATTGTTTATTCGCACCTCTCACAGCCTATTGGCTGAATTACAGGTTTGTCAGCAAAATATAATATAATTACAATAAATATAAAATAGTAAAATACCATTGATGTAACAAAACATATACAAGTATTCAAGAACAATATTTAACAGTCAACAAAATTGCAAAATCGCTCTGTTTTGGCTACCACCTGGCAAGATTGCTTGGCAGGTGTAAGTGAGTAGCTACAAGAGCTCGGGACAACCATGCTTATCACAAGAGAGTACAAGGGGTTCCCCAGCTGGATATTGTGGATGAACCTTATACAAGCTTCAGCACAAAAGAGACTCTAGTGAACATAAACCAGACTGTGCTAGTGTCTCCTCATAATTTAACCCATCTTTGACAGATAAAGAGTTCTTTAAAATGGGTGGTGTCCGTCTCACCATGTGTGTGGTATTACCAGTGGTTTGACTTCAGTCAAGCTACTCTGGAGCACCTAATTTTTCATCTTGGCACCCTTAGGCCGCATGGACTGAACGTGGATTTTTTTTAAACAGCTCTACACGTGCACTCTTACCTATCCGTTAGAGTCGCGCGTACAACTATTTATTCAATTATGTGTCCCATTCAAAACTCAACTTAGCACTGAGGAAGGGCTAGGCCCGAAGCATCTGCTATAAACTTTGTTTTTAATTTGGCATTGCGTTATTACTATTTACAACTTTACACTGGAGCGCAGCCCATCATAAAAGATTTTGTGAATGTAAAGGTGCTTAGAGCAGGTTTAGCTGCTTTATGTTCTAATTTTAGTCTTGTCATTGCCTGATACAGCTTGCTGTTGGTCAATTGACCCAAGTGGAACAGAACCTTGAGTTTGCCAGGGATCTACAGAAGAATATCTTTCAGATCTACAATGAAGTGAGTTGTGACAAGTTGTTTGAGATTTCAATCATTAAATTAAGTATTCAGGAATAAAGGGGCATCATCATACATGAAGCAATTCTTGTAATGTTTGTTCAAATTAATATTGCGAGGAAGTACTTTTTCTATTACTTGGAATAATAATAATAATAATTATTATTATTATTATTATTTATTATTACTTGGAAGGAAAAGAAACAAATATTATGGTGTATGGTGATTTTTCCAAGACGCAATGACAAAACATGGATAAGTTAGCCTAACTTTTTCCAGTTGAAATTCATTTCCTCCTCATCATCCGTAACCATAAACAACAGCAAAAATGGTGACTTTTTTTTTAAATTTTTTGTAGTGCAAGTGGTTGCCTTGTGAAGTTTGAGGGTGGCCAAAAATAGCTGTGCAAAATAATTTGTTTTAGTTTGACTTCATACTTTTCCTTTCTTCCACCAAGAACATAGCTGGCTATCGGTTAACAAGAATGGAAAAGCTTAGTTGTTGTGGAGTGGGCTTCTCCACAAGACTGTGCTCTATGAAACATTTTTGGGAGACCAAAAGTTCCTTTGAACAGCCCATCCTGAGCCATCTTTATATTTTCGCTACTGAACCATAGCCAGGGTTGTCAATAAGATTTTAAGTAGACAGAGATAATTTAGAAGTAGACAGCACTGGGGGCAGGAGGCCCCCCAAAGGCGAGGGGTCTCGGAACTGCCAAGGCCCCCAGCGGGGTACAAGGGCAGAGCCTTGTTTGCTCCCGGAAGCAAAATGAATTTGACGTTTTGACATTACCAAAAATTGCCTTTCCTTAGAGAAATTCTGACAGATCTCACTTCCTGAATAGTACTATTAGTACTATATGACTAATCAGTTGCTTTATATATTTTTCTCAGAAAACTTTGATAAAGATGACAATACTTAACAATTTATTTTTAATTTAAAAAAATCTGTCATTGACTTTAAAATAAGATAAGCAGAAATTAATGATAGACTTGTTTCTCCAGTACAGTTTCTCCAAAACTCTTGTTTTAAAATGGTGCAAGCGTACGTATCAACACAGACTGAAATATTAGTTTACCTTTGGTTGCAACATCGGCACGCATGCATGAATGAAATTTCATGTAGCGTGGATTGGTCCCTAGAGAGTTACTCATTTGCTGGTAATTTATGTTTCACACCGAGTATTTGGATACTATTTTTCTCACAAGAAGGGATTACGTGACGTGTGGTGATCTAAACTCAGATACAGTACTGGCCGCAGGAATAGCAGCATTACATGCACGTATCATGCGTGTGAATCTGCCATATTGCACGCAATTTACACGCAAATTACGCATGTGTTATGCACTAGTAAAAGAAATACACGAAAGTGTGAGAAAATAATTACACGCAAATTCTTCACAGTGCGTGTAAAACTTTACACGCAGAGTTTCGTGTAAAAGAGGACAGAGTATTTAGTGTTGTACTTCAAATTACTGGTGGTAATTAGCGGCTTTCTCTCAAAGGAAAATGTTGCATGTTTTAAAGCACTACTGGTTTCTGAAGAATTTATACAATTTCAACTGTACATTTCAACATTTTCGTGTAAAGTGTCCACTTTGGTTGACTATTTCAAATACTTGGTTTGAATGCAGACTTTTTTCGCTAGCACATCTGTCGTCTGAATATCACAAGTTGGCTGGCTCACCGTTCTTTTGTGTTTGTTTACATTTTGCTTTCATTTCGTTTATCATTTCTACTGGTGGAAATTTATTCCTAAAATGAAAAGGTTGCGTGTGGAGTGATAAATCACTCCTGCTAAGGCAAACATATTATACGATAAATTGCAAGTAAAAGTAATGATATACCACGAACAGGGTTCAGATTGTTTCCGAACGCTCAGATTGTTTCCGGACTCAAATTTTGTTGTCTATTAAACAAATTTCCTGTTTCTTCTTTCTTCTTAAACAAGTCTGACCGTCAGTTTTGTTTATTAAACAAAAGCAAAGGTATTTTCTGTTTATTACATAAAAATAGATGTCCCTTTTGTTTAATAAACAAGAGACTTTTGCTTATTAAATGAAAGTGACAGGCTTTTCCGTTTAACGCTTTGTCTACCGGCCCTTTAAATTTCGATGTAATTTCATCGAAGACTAAAAAAATCATCAAAAAATTGCGTTACTTCCGATTCCCCCAGATTTGGCCCACAGGAAGTTAATAGATTTAGCCAATTACATGCCTAGTTCCAGGCCCCGCGGAGTTTTGAGCTTCACGCAACGATTTTTTGAAAATTCCCGATTAATGTCGGACGAAGCGAGCGAATTTTATGGCCCGTTTGGCGAAGAATGAAAGCTTGTATCGACGAATTTCAACCAAAAACAAGTCAAGCAAGTTATTTGGAAGGATTCTGGAGGATAACAAGCAAAATAAACGCGAAAATCGAGGTAAGAATAGAGTAAAAACCTTTCCGTGCCGATCGCCAATTCGGCTAAGTCTACAGCACATGTTGTTGAAATGCAATGATTTGCTTCCCGTTTGGCCTTCGCTTAGCTATTTGCCTTCCAGTCCTTGCTTATTTTGATGATTTATATTAGAAAACTCATGTTTGCTTGTCTTTAACTCAGATTTCGATGGAAAACCTAAAAAAACAAAGCGTCTTTGTAAAGTAAACACTGACCACGAGGTGACGCCGAAGTGTAGAATTTCATTATGCTAATTAGGCTAATCTGATTAGCATAATCTGATAAGCGCTACTGAAAAAATTTTTATAAAATTCGAAGTCGCGTTATATTCTCCAACGATTCTCGGACTATTTTGCTTAGATATTGAAGAAAAAAAATTGTTACTACCATATTACACAAAATAGACCACATTCCTGGCAAAATGCAGCTCTTAAAAAATTTTTAGAATAATTATGCAGAAATATTTTATTGTTAATTTTTTCTGCAGAATATTATGGGTTTCTTTGGGACCGAAATATTTTTTTTCTGAAAGTTTAATTTTTGCCCTTTCCAATGAGGTATAGCTTTATATGGAACTGTAAATAACACCAGAGATATAATTTTTTAAAGTTGCATGGTAAAAAATACTGAATCTGAAGCGGTAGACAATGGGTTAATAAACGAAAGTTACACAAAACTTAACACCAACTAATTTTTACACACGAGTCGCCATTACCTAAAAAAATGTAAAGCACTATTTGTACACTGTATCTCTCCGGGTATAGAAAATTCTAAAATAATTTTATACATACCCGTACTTTTTTTTTCATTTTTTAGAACCCTCGACATCTTACCCTCGACCCTTGACTTACTACCGTCGACCGTCGACGAAAACCCATACTCGATTCTTGCTAATTTAAGCATCGAAATCCGATAAGTTCAATAAAAAATTGATTGGTTTATAGATTGCTTTATTCTGGAATAAGATAAAGTGACAGACCTGACCAAACAAAAGGTGAAAATAAAAGTAAACCAAGCATCACAAGAGAACCAATCCAGCGAAAAGTTTAATCACTCATAGTTTTCAAAATACATCGAAATTCATGAATGAAGCCAAAGAGTATTTTTAACCTACTTTTTTTTTCTTTATTTTGTTTATTTGTTTGTTTTCTTTTTCTTGAAAACATTATTGTAATCGATCGATTTTTCCCGCTTATCTCTGCCAATTTGCAGCCAGCAAAAACGTTCAAGTAGCTGGCAATATCACTGGTCGCCAGCGCTTTTTTACACCCTGGATAGCCCTGCTCCTTACAAACTGTCTGTCTTAATTGCAGCATCAAAAGCTTCAAAAGAAGATAGCCAAGCGAGATCAAGCTGCGTTGGCTGCAGCCCAGCATGACAGTGACATCTCCAAGGTGTGCCAAGTGTTGGAACTGCAATCCTTGATGGACAACTTGTCGGAAGATGTTCGGGCAGACTTTTTGAATGGAACCAATGGAGCTGTGGTGAGTTGTAACATACATATTGAAGTGGAGTTGGATTAAGATTGTGTTTTTGGAACCAGAGGTCCAAAATATTTGAGCAACCCAGATTTAATGGCCAGCTGGTCCAAGTGAACTTTTAAAATGTTACAGATTGTGTTCTTAGATCTACTCAAAGATTGAAGTGATGTACAGTTCCGCTCAAAACTAAGTTGCCACCCTCGTGTGTGATGTGAATTGCGTAGAACATCACATGCTATGCGATTCTCATAGCATGCGGTGTTGAAGAAACTGTAAGTAAGTTGGCTTGAATCTAAGTTTAATTTGGATTATTACCAAACGCAATGTGCATTGCGGATTATTACCAAACGCAAATAGATAGTACCAGGCAAATGTAAGTTTTCAGTTTCAACTTGATCCTCGTGATAATCAAGGATCGAGTTGAGAATAGAGACTTGATTCACTCAAAACTTGACTCAATTTTTGATACTCGATTCTCGCAAATATCACCAAAGTGAAGCATTCTCGATTATTCATACTCAGTTCAAGTTTTGAGAAAGCGATTTACTCCTTGATGAAACAACAATAGGCACTATTTATGAAATAACAAAACTCTGTAGCAGCTATCGCACCAGCCAATGATACGTTTGCGTGAATCGAGTACCACATCACTCCATTTCCTGAATTGAAAACAAGGTTCTCCTGTGTTCCCAGAAAGGTTGTGATTCATTCTACTATTTCTCATTGCAAACTTGTGTTTACATTGTGGCTAGGCGCCACTCAAATATTATTTTTAGATTGCGTTATTTTTTGTTAAAAATAATTATTTCGAACACTGAAAACATACAGCTTTGCAAATGCAGCTTTATTTGTGTCAAAAGTTTCCACTATCAATTGCTATACACACTGGTTTGAACAGCTGATACTTTTTTTCCACAGATCATAAATCAGAGCCATCTGACTCTGATGTACGTGGCATGGCAAAGCGATGCGTGCAACGGAATAGTGTTTATAATTTCTTTTGCCATTTGATCGAACATTTCTTTGAATGCTTTTCCAATCAAAGTAACTGGATTCAAAAAAGGAGTAAAAGGGATGGCAAATAGTAAATCCTAGCCGAAGCAAGACAAAAGGCCACGTGCATGAAGTTGGTGTACATTTGTGTCACAAAAACAGTCTCACGCTACTTTTTATCGCTTTAATCAGAAACTAAAAAACAAGTTGTCTTGTAACTCTGCAGAGTAAAACTGCAGCCTATGTGCACTGGAAAGGATGGATAATTAATGCAGATTAATTTCATATGAAAGAGACAGAACATAATTTTGAAAACGCATCACCCAAAAAAGTGACGTATTCGCTGTTTCTTTCCCTCCAACGCGAATGAGTGTTTCTTTGTTTTTAAAAATTCATGAAATCTAATTTCCTGATAAAAGTTGAAAACGGTATGCACATAAAATTCGCTTTAAAGTGGTATAAGTTAATCCTACTTTTGATTTCCCTGGAAGAAAATCACTAAAAAACTAGCATGAGACACCAGTTTTCTTAACTAAAAATGTCATCTTCTCACGCCTATGTTTCAGTCGTCGAATTGTTTTTGTCCTTTTTGCCTTCGTGGTTTTGCCAATCGCGCCTATCACGCCAAACTGATCATTTTGCATTTTTTTGCCTGTTTGTAAATCGCTTTAACAGCGCAGTTTAAAAGTCTGGCTTGCCAGTGCCTCGCTTTTGTTTTTCGCCGTTTTTGTTTCACTCTTATCCAGCAGCAAACGTCAAACGGAGTATCTTATTTAGTTCCATTTCAAGTTCTCAATAAATAAGCAATAGGAGAGGGAAAATATCTCTAATTCTTATTTATTATTATTCCGATTTATTTTCGTACGGCACAACAACTGGTACATATTAAACGGGACATAGAGAGTGGGCTGCAGAAATGAAGTATCAACAAACAATTAGCGCTGCTGCAGGGCTCGTAAAAGAGAAAAGCGTACACCACAGATTTAATTGCCAAAATCTCCACCGGTATCACTTATTTAAAAGTTAACAAAGTATCGCTACGCGGTGGACGTTCAAGCGTGTCTTCGGATGTCCTGCAAACTGTTATTTACACCAGCAGCACAGTGCTCGGTAATAAGAGAAGACAATGAAATACACAACAAGAATCTGAGATGTTTATTCCATGTTTCGTGGTGTAATTTTAGAGTGTTTTAAGAACAAATATCAACAGCATTAATAGAAACACTTATAAAAAGGGCATTGAACGTTAAATTCGAGAGACTGGCAATTTTTGCCTACTTTTGACCGTGACACTAAAACACCTCGTGAAGAGATGGCGACTGCGAGATGCGTGCAGCGATGCGAAATGGCTAAATGTCTGTTGTGATCGACTAAAATTTTGGACCATTCGGGGTTCCTTACTTATGAATCAACGTGAAGCAACAGGAACTAGATCCACACAGTTATGGTAAGGATTTCCATGCCTTTTAAAGGGATAAAAAGCAAGATACACTTGATTGATTATGATTTATTTCGAAGAAACCGGAATGCACTCAAGCGAAATTTGATACGCACTCTTATGCAAATTTGACCTGAATAATTGATTCACTTCTTTGTAAACTTGAGTTTACATTGTGGCTAGACGTGATTGATAAAGGCACAAAAGGCAAAACAGGCAAAAAGCAAAAAAGGCAAAACAGGAAAAAAGCAAAAAAGGCTAAAAGCGTGTTAAATGCAAAGGCAAAATTGGCAAAATAGCAAACAGAAGGCGTGGTCGGCACGATTGAAATTATGAAAAAAAGAGCTCATTTGTTATGCGGCATTCCAGATTTGTATGTCGGGAGCAGTTAGTATTTTTCCTCTCTGTGGCTCTTCTGAGACATTTTTAAACCAAACTTGTACTCTTTCATGAACTACATAAAATTTTCTTGTCATGGTGTATATATTTAAGAGCAAAAATGAATATTTTGTGAAATACAGCAATTCTAAAACAAATTTTACACCAAGTTTTTGCTATTTTTGCTTTGTACACCAACTTCGTGCACGTGGCCTCTATCAAGGAATCAATCAAGTAACAAGCTTATTAGTTTCTCGATTCTTTAGAGTCTTGTTTCTTGATTCAGTTCTCCATAGTCGTTCCTTGATTCTCTATTCTTGTGAGAATCAAGGAGTGAGTCGAGAATTGAGACTCGAAAGTCTGTCAACATGCCTTTGCCTGATACTGTACATGGTAATATTCATTTGTGTACTTTAAAAAAAGCTCTAACATAGTGTTGGCACAGCGATTGAAGGGTAAATTAAAAGCAGATCGAGCTGTGAGATGAGCTTATTGTCCGTTTCAATCAATTGACTGACCAAAGTACAACAGTTACTGTAAGTGCAGCATGTGCAAGGCTTCTGAATTACCGTTCTCTTCAGCAAATTTTTTTTATGCAGACAAACTCTACTGGAGCTCAAAGATATGCCCAGGAAAATGTTTCTTGGTCTTTCAAAGTAGAAATATACGATTTGAGTGCCAGCATGTTGAATAAACACTTCACATAATTAAGCTTAACCACGCAAACTTCACCATTGCAGACTATTGCCATTGCAAAAAGAAGGAAATGAAATAAACTCTGCTTTGGGTTTTCCTTATCAAGCAAGTATTGATTAATTTGATTAGTTTGCCGGTCATGTTTCAAGTTACATAGCCAGCAGTTTTGCAGTTTTATGCAAATTTGTGAAAATTTCTGAAAGCAATCACCTAGCCATTTGCTTGTAGTGAACCAGCACTTAATTTTCCAAACAAATTTAGAAAACATGACCATTTACTAGTAACATATCAACGACAGAACCGATAAAAATTTAACTAATATGTTGTCAGTTCAGCTCTAGCAGGAACAAGTAACATCTATCTTTGTTGATTTGTTTACAAGAGGACTGCGCCATTTCGATTTTTTATGAAGTCAGTAATGCTGTGTGTATTTGCATAGAAGGGAACTACGTGTATTCGGTTAAACAATAACTGCATTTGTAAAGCGTTCACATTGCGAAGTCATCCAAAATTTATGCTAAGTTTTTGTTTCAGTGGCTCTTGCACAATGCGAACACAATTCGCATAGCTGTCAACATGAATAGCATCGAGCTGGAAACACAACTTGACTGGCAATTCAAACTGGCAATAATTATTGTTATTAGTCCCCCCTATTCCCTCTTATGAAATCCACTTCATGCGGCACAGTTGGTTTGTTTTTAAACAAGTACACACTCAAACACATAATACTGTTTGCTGCTCTGTATCAAATACTAAAGTTTCACTGCAGTTGTTTGAGTTTTGTGCAAAAAACTGTTTTAAGACAAAATGGCATGTTTAAGATTTGAAATAAGCCCTCTCTCTCTATTAAGCCTCCCTCTCTAATAAGCCCCCTGTCAAAAAGCCCCTCGGGAGGTTAATAGAGCTTTTACGGTATGTGTAGAAACGTTTAGTTATGCATGAAATGTTTAGTCATGCATGAAAGAAATTCCAAGTGTTTTTTTCTCCTGAAAGAAAATTTATTGTTCATGAGAAGAAAATTGACGGCTGGAAAAACTGGCTGTTGATCATTTTGTCTTAAATTTGTAATTCAATTGCCATACTGTGTTGACATCAGCCAGTGTGGGTGTGTGAGTAAAATTGAAGCAGTTTTTGCTTTCAAGGTGCTTTTCTTGCCATTACTTGATAGGCAGCCAAAGCCTCTGACATTGGAAAATGCTTCCTTAACTATTCTGGTTTGAGAAAAAGTTAATTTGGAAAGCCGACAATTATCTACTGCACTTTCTAATTATTTTGGTGGTGGATGAAAATTTTCTCTAACTTTCTCTTGGCTAAATTAGACTTGAGTACCTTTGACACTGATTCTAAATTGTTGCTGGGTTTTTAGGTTGTGTCTGAGGAGAGTTTTGTTCAAATTGATGAGTTCTACAAACTGATTACCCCAAATCCTGAGGAAGAAAGGCCAATAAAGGAACAACAGCTTGATGCTAGTCAACACATTGTGAAGTTTTTGGAAGCCAGCACTGATGCTGTTGTGGGAACAACTTGTATCTTTCTTTAGTTTCAATAACTTGTAGCAGCAACAGTGTGAGGCTAAAGTTGCCCTTTCATGGTCCATTGCAGGTTTCCTTGCCAGCAAACATCTTAGTAATTTCATACTTGCATAACAATATCCCTCAACATAGAATCCCCCCCCCCCCACCCCCCACCACTCCTAAGTACAATTTGGTTAATCTCTTACTCACTCTCCCTTCCCCATCTCCCTTCCTATTTTCTAAAGCCATGTAGAAGGGTACAGTAAAACCCTGCTAGTAAGAACCTGGATTTTTCCAAGTTAGCCTAAACAGGTTCTTATATTAATGATAGTTAGCACAGGTTTAGGCTATTTAGGTTCTTAAATGGCTTCTTATTTTCTGAAGAAAAACATACAGTATAGCTAAGAGCATTTAGTGGTTCAGCTTATTCCTCATATAAATCTACGTACCAAATAAGAAGTTATGTAAAAATGATCACAAAAAGAACTTAAAGCATTCATGTTAAGAATTTTGAAGTCCAACTTCAGAATAATAATTTTAACCATACATTTATTGTAGTTCCTTGTCCTATTACAATTGGCGTTTACATGGCAGTTGGAGTGATAAGGCACCTAGTTCCTTGTCCTATTACAATTGGCATTTACATGGCAGTTGGAGTGATAAGGCACCTACAGAGGATTCCGAATGTCTAATTAATTTTTGTAATTTGTGTTTTTTCCTTCTGTGTTAACATCCTTTTGACCCATGCCACCCGACCCGACTAGCCTTTGCTACCTTTGGGTTGGTACTTTGTATCTGTCAAACGTTGTTGTTGTTGTGTTGTTGTTGTTGTTAATCCATCATTTCAATGAAATAAAATAAATAAGGAGGCTGCTCGCTCAAAGCTAAAGAAATCTCCTACTGACCATCAACAACAGAAGTATTGCCAATTACGTGCAAAGGCCAAGACTCTTATCCGTGAGAGCCGTGAGACTTACGTCAGCTCGCTCGACTCAGATCTCGTGCGGCAGCCTAAATGCTTTTGGTCCTTTTTTAAGCTCAAGAATAGAATGCGGACCTTCCCTGAAACGATGAGCTCTGGTGATGACACTCAGCAGAGTTCTCAAGCATCAACGCCTCAACAGATCACCGAGTTGTTTAACTCCTACTTTGTGTTGGTCTTCACTGCCCCCTCAGAGGCCCACTCTCTATCAGTACCTTCCACACCCTCACACCCTACACTAAATGAGCTAGAGATCCCGGTGGAAATGGTTTTGACAACTCTCAAACAGCTTGATATAAACAAAGCAACTGGATCCGATGGAATCCCAGTGCACCTGCTGAAGGAAACCGCTGAGCAGATCGCACCGTCTCTGACCATGTTATTCAACAAATCTTTGCGGCTCGGCATTTTCCCAGAAGACTGGAAACTCGCGAATATAGTACAGATTTTCAAGAAAGGAAAATGAGACCTTGTGGAGAATTATCGCCCTATCTCTCTTCTCCCTGTCATCTCCAAAGTTCTTGAGCGCTGTGTTCTGGCGAGTTTACGGAATTATACATCCCACTTCATTAGCCGCTAACAACATGGCTTTTTAACTGGTAGATCTTGTGTGACTCAGCTCACCAGTGTCTTGCATTACATTGGCGGTCAACTCGACGCTGGTAAACAAATAGACATTATATATCTTGACATGAGTAAAGCATTCGACAAAGTGGATCACATCAAGCTACTTGGGAGGTTGCACCAATACGGCATTACTGGCAAACTTCACGACTGGTTTCGTTCATATTTACAGGGACGCAAGCAACAGGTTACAGTCCTTGGAGCTACTTCCCAAGAATTGTCGGTTACATCTGGGGCACCGCAAGGGTCCCTATTAGGACCGATGTTGTTTCTGCTGTTTGTGGATCTTCCAAACACTGTTAAAACATCGAGAGTTGCCTGTTACGCCGATGATACCAAGATTTTCAAGAGCATCGATTCCGTCACAGACTGTAATGCCTTGCAATCTGACCTTAACGATCTTGTCAGTTGGTCTGAATCATCCGGGCTCATATTTAATCAGTCCAAGAGTAAATACCAGTGCATCACCCGCAAAAACTCACCTGTACAGCCTACCTATACTATCAAAGAAACGCCTTTGGAATCTTGCGATACAGAGACCTCAGTGTGTGGGTGTCAAGCAATCTCACCTCGGACAAACAAGTAACTGAACAGTGTGCGAAAGCCAACAAACTCCTCGGCTTTGTGCGCCAAGCTTCTAGGTACATTCAAAGCACCCAAACGCATCGTACACTCTACCTTTCTATCATCCGGTGTCATCTTGGCTACGCAACACAAGTATGGTCTCCACAGTCTATTGGCCTACTTAAACGAGTTGAAAACGTGCAGCGCCGTGCTACAAAATTAATTTTGAAGCTCCCCTTCCGTTGTGACGTAACCTATAAGACCCGCCTTCAATTAACAAATTTGTTACCCATTTCATACTGGCATGAATATTTGGACATGGTTTTTTTCTACAAAGCTGTTAATAACTTAGTTTTCATAGACAGTGAAGCTCTACCTGTAACTAGACAATTTACGAGATCTACTAGGACATCGAGCAGCAGTGCTATTACTTATATTCCTAACCGAAGTAGAACTGTTACTTATAAACCTTCATTTTTCATACACGCGTGCCGCACATGGAGTGTTCTTCCCGCTGAGCTATGCACAAGTCACATCTCTTTAGCTTTATTCAAAAGTTTGTAACTTCAATATTATAAAAAGACTTTGAACTTGTACGACGTTGACTACATTAGAACTTGGAGAACAATCTGTCCTAGGTGAAACACAGCGAGGTCTCTCCTATCCCCGCCAACGTGCTGCTTCTAGCAATTTGGTCTCCCGCCTTGTCTCCTCTCAAGTTTTATGCTTACATATTAGTAGTTTTTGTTATTAAGTATTTTTTTATATAAATAATTAACGAGGGATCCGCTGTAATTGGCTATGCTGTAGTGGTCTCCCTGCCTAATTATATCCTTGGTATTTTGTTTCTATTTTTTGTTTCTATTCTGTTTGTATTTTAGTTTGGCGAAGTTAAATTTAAAAAAAAAAATAAATAAATAAATATTTACTTTTATATTTTTCTGAAGCATCTCAGCAGGCTGGAATCCTAAATCCTTGAATCTGATTGGCTAATAATGTGCTCTTAGCCGGTCCAGCTTTTTTCCATTCAGACCGGCTTGCCTGGTCCGGAATTGGCGGGAAATCTACAGTGCGACGAAACGTTGGATTTTTCCTCTTGAAATACAAATTTTCACCTACAAAACTTTGCAAAACGAAAGGAAAACATCAGCAATGGAGTAAAAGCCCTGGTTGTTTCTCAAAAAGGCGAGTATTCACTTGATTTTGAGTTTGCTGTTTTTTGAGTTTGCTGTTTTTTAAGTTGTTATTTTTCTTAAACTGTTGACATGTGTTAACTTAAAACAACTAACTGCAGAGCAGTCTTTTGAGCTCAGTTTTTCGCTTGACATCCGCTATTTTCTTTGGAGTTCTATTTTCTGATCTTGTTCAATTTTGCTTCATTTAAGAAAATATGATTCGTAGCCAGAAAATGGTCAAACAAACACATCGCAACGCTGTGCAGTTTGCGTGAACTAATGTAAACACGTTTTTCTTGCGTAGTTTTCTTATTTTAGCATTGATTTGTGAAGTTCTTTTGAAGAATAACGAAGATTAATACTTGAAATAATAAGATATGAAGGGAGAGACTGAGATGTTGAAGTATTTTTCACAGTATTTTTTATTTTTATTTTAACCCATTGACTACCGGAGGTTTTTACATTTTCGGAGTGATTTTCCACCTATAAACGATGAATAGCAATTCGTGACTCTTTATTTGAACTACCAGGGAAAAGTGGCGCTGTCCTAAGCCACTGGAGGCTCAAAGTTTCTGAAAACGTCATTTTGACGTAGCTATTTTTTATCCGTGAAGCGACAACAATGGCCCAAGTTGGGTTTGATTGCGATTTCTGCTAAATTTACAGCCATTTTTCATCTTTAGCGGCTGCCTGATGAGCATCATTAAGCGTGACGGTACCTAAGAGTCCACTTTCTCAAAGAATCAAGCAAGGTGATGTACTTTGTTGTTGAATTTGGCTTGTTACTCGACGGACTGGGAATTTGGCCGGTCGAACACTTGGTACCTTTGGGACTCGACTATTCATGAATTTCTCGACCTACCGCCACATATTTTGGAATTTCTGTGTACTGAAGATGACCACGAGCAGGAAATTTTGGCGGTAGGTCGGAGTGGCTATGTGAAAGAATTGGGGGAAGGAACGGGCACTGTCAAAAATTCTCGTTAGTTCCCAGCATGCAATGCGCTCAAGATGTTGAAAATGTCGGGAAGACCCGAATGCACTGGAACAAAAGGCTGTCTCTACGCTCGGGAGAAGAATATGAAGAAAAAGTCATTTCTAAGCTAGAAAAAGGACTGAATTTCGTTATGATGGTTGAATTTTGGTTTTTCGACGATGATTTCCCTAAAAAACATGAAGGCAAAAAGGGGCATTTTTGTTGTTTCTCTTTGACGTTAAAAACAGCCAGTTTCGTTCTTGTCCAAACTCAAAAGGCCATATCTGGTAAAAATCGCTACGTTTCTTGCATTTATTGGATATCCAAATTTAAAGGGCATTCCATTTCGTGCTCACAACTAACAGTTAAGGCAATATTCGTGCGATTGAGAAAGTTGCAATGTTTTGAAGCATGGGAGTTTTTTACGGCCGGTTTTGGCCGGCACGGGTGCCAATGGGTTAAAGGTATTCCTCGTGTTTTACGAACTTTCGTTAAAACTGAATTTGAAAGTGTGATTCATTGTCAACAAAACAAAGCAATAAATATATTTGTGTGAATTTTTCAAAGATCATTGTTTAGTTTGTTTAATTTATCTCTCTGTGCCTGCTATGAAATATCACTGTTTGTTTTTTATATTTATTGCTCCAAGATAATATATTTGAAGTTTTGTTTTATCGTTAGTCTACCATTTTTCTCTGAGATTTGTGTACAGCTTTTTTATAAGCTAAATTTAAACTGTGACATTGCAACGAACCATGTGTAGAGACTTTTTGCACACCAGTTTTCCTTGTTCATTTTCAGGAAAAAAAACGGCAGGATTGGGTTGGTCCGTATAGGGAAAAACTGTGCATTTAGGCTAAACAGGTTCTTATATAGAGGGGGTTTAACTGCAAATTTTAGCCTAACAGGTTCTTAAAATCCAGGGCCCAGTTGCTCAAAGCATGGTTAGCGCTAACCGGGGTTAAATACCATGACAACCTACAGGTTTTAATACATCTTCACCAATGGTTAGTGCTGAAAATGCCTCGAGCAACTCAGGCCAGGTTCTTAGTTGCGGGGTTTTACTGTACAGCCTCTCAGAGCAGAGAAGAGAGAACCAACAACAAAATCAACCCACATATGACGCTGAGTCAGGGAATCGAACCCGGGCCACATTGGTGGAAGGCGAGTGCTCTCACCACTGCGCCAACCCTGCTTGCCATTATATTGGGGGCTGTAGCACTCTTCTTCTGTTCAAATCTCAGTGTCATCACATTCTTATCACCAACTGGTACACTGTGTAGCATTTCCTTAATTTTGCCAAGACAAGGTGCTAAATGAGTTGGTGGCGTCCATCAAGAAGTGTGATTATTTTGAGCAGTCGGAAGGTGAGGAAGACGAAGAGGAAGAAGATGCTGCTGAAGGTGAAAATGATGCTGAGGAGCAGGAAGGATCTGGAGATGATGATGTACCACCGACTGAAGTGAGTCATCAGTTCTTAAGTCTGATTGATAAATTATTTTGTCTTATGGTTACTACTGGTCTTCATCAGGCGACAAGGTTGTTTGGTCACAGGTTGCCATTTGTGTCACTCTGGCTGGCCATGATTGGCATATTTGCCCCCCTCCATTATTTGGTCAAAATACCCTCTTCAGCCTGCAGCTGTACCAGTCTGTGTTTGTTTTTAAGTTGTCGCTATGGTGTTGAGCTGCTTCTTGTAATACCCTTTTATTCTTAGTTTTTTCGTCAGGGTGTCCACCACTCGCCCCAGACTTCCAGTTCCCACTTGGCCAAATAAATAATTCTGGGGAGAGATGGTCCTTGACATGAGCAGAGTTTGAACTTGCAACCATTGGGAAACAATGTGAGGGCTCTTATCGATGGCACCACTCAGACATGAGGGAGAATTTTAACAGATTTAACAACTTGTAGCAAATCCTTCTTTCTTCTCTTTGTTAGAGCCAGACAGAAGAGACCACCAATGGAGGTAATGAGCCTCACTTCAATGGGGGCAGTTCAGTGGCAGCTGAATCAAAGGATGTAACAGCGTTTGCTTCCAACGAACATGGCTTGAATTTCCTTAGTGAGTCAGAAGTGGAATCCAAACAACAGACTGTGGCAGAACCACCAGCACCTGCTGAAAATCCAAGCGAGGAAACTCCTACAGAGAGTAGTGGTTTTGGCACCCATGGGGGAGATGGAGGGTGGGATGAACAGGTTGCCAAGGAAACTGCTGGAGATCAGGGAGATGATACAAGTAAGAAATTTAATATCTTCTTGATTCAAGCATACAACTTACAACCATCAGGTCAGCTCATTTTAGTAATAATAATAATAATAATAATAATAACAACAACAATAATAATAATAATAGTATTTTTTGAGCATGCCCACTATATAAATATTCAAATGCGCTTAAAGTGCACCTAAAGGAAAACATTTTTCTTTGATAATTCTTTACACTTATAGTAAACATATTTCACCATTTTCACCTCAAAATTTGCTTTTCATGTGAGAGGCATGGCCCTATTCTCGATTTTACGTCACAAACTGTTTTGCAATGCAAAAACTCTGAAAACTTGAATACAAAGCAGTTTGTGACATAAAATCGAGAACAGGCCCATGACTCTCACAGCACAGACGTCACACTGTTTTGCCATTCAAAAACTCTTTGAAAACTTGAGTGTTCACATTTTTTGTGAACATTCAGCATCCTGCAATGATGCCAAGTATGTCCACAAAGACACTTTAAGCTTGCTTAACAAATTTAGATAATTTTTCCAAGTGAAGCAGCTGTTGTGGAAGCACAAGTTGCCTATTTGTAACTCCACAACCATTTTTTAGGGTAGCATCTTTCAACGTTTCTATTTGCCCCATGGAAGAAGTTATATTTGGGCCTTCAATTTCCCTTCTCTTGCAGGTGGCTTTGACACAGTACACCACTCTAATGGCTTCTCACGTGGGGGGCGTGGAGGTCGAGGTGGATTCCGCCGAGGTGATGGAGGTTTCAATCGCCGTGGTGGCCCACCTGGGGATAGAGGGAATAGGCGTGGTGGCAGAGGAGGGTATGGTGGACCACCAAGAGGAGGAAGAGGAGGTTTTGGACAGCAGCAGGTGATGTCCTAACAAAACCACGTCAACACTGTTGTGGGTTTGAAACAAAATGTGATTGCTCTGGACAAATGTAGAGTGAGGCACAAGGTGCCGGTAACTCGCACTATCAAACACTCTTCCAGACCCTTTCTCTTTCAATTTTCTTTCTCAATTCACCAAAATGGTGTTCCTTTGAAAGAAGAGCGTTGTACTTCCAAGTTTTACCAAGCTTAAAGTGCCTATGAAACTAAATTTGTTGCTTGCTAATTTTAAAGTTTACCCCTTAAAACGCAAGAATCCAAAATTTGAGGTGCTCGTGGTTAAAATTGGCGACTTTACGAGCATTTGAAGTTGGGCTATTTTGCCTTAACAAATGGTCAGGGTGTAATGTCATTTGGGGTACAAAGTGTATTTGTGTCTATCAATCATAGTGAAATAGTTGCAATGCTTGTCCCCAGAGTTATGTCGCAGCTGCTGTTACATGTCTTTTTGGCCAGGCGATTCAAATGCCTGTTTTTTTCTTACAGGATAGTTATCAGAGATCTGGACGAGGTGGTAGGGGAGGCCCTCCCAGAGGTGGCCGCGGTGGGCAGCGGGGACGAGGCCCTCCTCAGCAGTGATTATTGCTTTCGTGCAAGCGAATTTTAAAACTTCACCATGTTAGGAAGATTTTGATGGAGCTTTTGGCATAATCTTACGAGAACTGACCTAGTTACAAGCTTGTGGGCTTGTGTTGTAGGCCCTGTGCATGCACAAAGAGTTAAACTCTCAAACCTGTTGCGGTAGTTCAGCAGGTGTAAACTGGACAAGATAAAAGAACCTGGGTTTTGCACATTAATTCTCTTGAAGCACACAAGACTTTCATCACTGCTTGACCCCGACTTGCTATTCTGTTGAAAATGATGGATCTTCAAGAAGGTCATATTTTTGTGTTTGTGCGTCATGAACAGCGTTGACTGGTGTTGCCTGGATGGTTTAAGGAGATTTAACAAAGGCTGATACGAAACAGGTGCAGCACACAGAACAAAGACTGCTTCATTTGCGCATAATAAATTTACATCCTGTTAAGAAAAGGAGGTTTGAAGCACCTTGCCAGCAATTATTATTGCAAATGAAACTTGAGAGTGGGTGTCTCCACTGTAGCTATTATTTGGGGGAATTGTTCAGACTGAAATAACAGCTACAGGGGAAATTAGTGCCAGTTGATATTTTGTACCACAAGAAAGAACATTGAGGGAATGTCATGGTCTGCTAGTAGGAAAGAGCTTTTAAGTGACTGCCATAAAACCTGTCAATCGTTGGCAATCCCAAAGTTGGAGTTTTGTCCATTTGCCCAATAAAAATGACAAAGTGGGTTTCGGCAGTCAATTAAAAACATTTCCAGTTTGACCTACTGGTGGGTCAATACATTGATAATTTGATTCCATAGTTGAAAAGAACTACTTTGTTTAGGGTTTCTTCTTTGGTTGTTGATGTCAATATGTTGTGTTTTGTTAAAGCAGATGCCACGCTAAAGAAGAAATTGTCATTGGACAAAAACTATTGTAATGAAAAAAGAATAAAGCTATTTGGTGTATTAGTATTGTTTGCAGGTTTGGTGTTGTAGTCTATGATATGGGTTTGTTTGTTTTCTGATCTCCACTTTACTAAGTAACACCATTTCTGTTTTTCTTTCAATGCTTGAACATGTTCAGGGGTTTCATTAAGGTTTTGAGCAGGAAGGCATTTACGTTTCACTGGACTGAGGGCAAATAATTTGTTTGGGTTTAACTTCATCACAAGAAAATACCTTGATGTGTGGGCAATTTACAGCCAGCCAGTTTCCCGGTGCCTGGCATCCCTGCGTCTTATAATGAATGGACACGGGTCCCAGGTCTCTCTTTTCCTTCTTACAGGGACATTACTTTCCTTAGTATCTTTGTTGTCCCTAGCAATGCTGTTTTCTGATCACTTCCAACCTCGCGTTCATGCCGATTATTATTATTATTATTATTATTATTATTATTATTATTATTATTATTATTATTATTATTATTATTATACTCAAGCGCAATTTCCTGGATAAGAGCTAGTGTCTTTTGCCACCGTGTGCTCTGCGATACTATGCTTGAGAGGCTCAAGATCGAGAACACGAAAGCTAGACTTTTTTGACACAGATTATTATTGTTATTGTTGTTGTTATTATTATTATTATTATTATTATTATTATTATTATTATTATTATTATTATTATTATTATGGTGCAATCAGAATTGATTGGGGTTTTTTAATCTACTTCCAAGTTTGACTGAGTGCTTTTAAATCGACAGGTTTTGTTTGTTTGTTTGTTTGTTTTGTAATACTTATAGAATAAGATGTTCTATTATTATGGTGCATGCTTCACGGCAGGTATGTCAATACTGGAAATTTCAGTCCCATCGTCAGGTTGCAACAAGCTGCCTCGGTAAATATGACAATGCTAAAGAATATCTTCAGAAAGCAGTGAAAATCCAAATTGAAATTGGACACAAACAAGGTGAAGCAATAGCTTACGGAAACCTAGGCACTGTCTTTCAATCTCTCGGTAAATATGAAAAAGCTGAAGAATATCTTCAGAAAGCACTAAAAATCCAAATAGAAATTGGAGACAAACGAGGTGAAGCAGCAGCTTACCGAAAACTAGGAACGGTTTTTCAATCTCTTAGTGAATATAACAAAGCTGAAGAATATCATCAGAGAGCACTGAAAATCCAAATTGAAATTTTAGACAAAGATGGTGAAGCAGCAGCTTACGGAAACCTAGGCGCTGTCTTTCATTGCCTCGGTAAATATGACAAGGCTGAAGAATATCACCAGAAAGCACTGAAAATCCAAATTGAAATTTTAGACAAAGATGGTGAAGCAGCAGCTTACGGAAACCTAGGCGCTGTCTTTCAATCTCTTGGTAAATATGACAAGGCTGAAGAATGTCTTCAGAAAGCGCTGAAAATCCGGACTGAAATTGGACACAAAGAAGGTGAAGCAGCAGCTTACGAAAACCTAGGAGCTGTATTTCAATCTCTTGGTAAATATGACAAGGCTGAAGAATATCTTCAGAAAGCACTGAAAATCCGAATTGAAATTGGACACAAACAAGGTGAAGCAATAGCTTACGGAAACCTAGGCACTGTCTTTCAATCTCTCGGTAAATATGAAAAAGCTGAAGAATATCTTCAGAAAGCACTAAAAATCCAAATAGAAATTGGAGACAAACGAGGTGAAGCAGCAGCTTACCGAAAACTAGGAACGGTTTTTCAATCTCTTAGTGAATATAACAAAGCTGAAGAATATCATCAGAGAGCACTGAAAATCCAAATTGAAATTTTAGACAAAGATGGTGAAGTAGCAGCTTACGGAAACCTAGGCGCTGTCTTTCATTGCCTCGGTAAATATGACAAGGCTGAAGAATATCACCAGAAAGCACTGAAAATCCAAATTGAAATTGGAGACAAACGAGGTGAAGCAGCAACTTACGGAAGCCTAGGCACTGTTTTTCGTTGCCTCGGTAAATATAACAAGGCTGGAGAATATCTTCAGAAAGCACTAAAAGTCCAAATTGAAATTGGAGACAACAAAGGTCAAGCAGCAGCTTACGGAAACCTAGGCAATGTCTTTCATTGCCTCGGTAATTATGACAAAGCTGAAGAATATCATCAGAAAGCACTGAAAATCCAAATTGAAATTGGACACAAAGAAGGTGAAGCAGCAGCTTACGGAAACTTAGGCACTGTCTCTCAATATCTTGGCAAATATGACCAGGCTGAAGAATATCTTCAGAAAGCACTGAAAATCCAAATTGAAATTGGACACAAAGAAGGTGAAGCAGCAGCTTACGGAAACCTAGGCACTGTCTTTAAATCTCTTGGTAAATATGACAAGGCTGAAGAATATCTTCAGAAAGCACTGAAAATCCAAATTGAAATTGGACGCAAAGAAGGTGAAGCAGCAGCTTATGGAAACTTAGGCACTGTCTTTCTTTGCCTCGGTAAATATGACCAGGCTGAAGAATATCTTCAGAAAGCACTGAAAATCCAAATTGAAATTGGACACAAAGAAGGTGAAGCAGCAGCTTACGGAAACTTAGGCACTGTCTTTCAGTCTCTTGGTAAATATAACAAGGCTGAAGAATATCATCAGAAAGCACTGAAAATCCAAATTGAAATTGGACGCAAAGAAGGTGAAGCAGCAGCTTATGGAAACTTAGGCACTGTCTTTCAATCTCTTGGTAAATATAACAAGGCTGAAGAATATCATCAGAAAGCATTGAAAATCGTTACTGAAATTAGACACAAAGAAGGTGAAGCATCAACGTACGTAAACCTTGGAGACCTGTACTTTTCTCAGGGCGAATATTCCAAAGCCAAAGGAAATTTCGAGAAGGCTCTCTATCTGGCTTACAAGATAGGCTACATTGAACAGCAGTTCCTCTGTCACCTCAAACTTACATTGGTGGCTTTCAAATTGACTAGAAACGAAGACGAAGCCATACGCGGTTTCCTCAAGACCATTGAAAAGTCAGAGGAAATGCGAAGTTTTTTAAAAGGCAATGATAACTTCAAGATCTTTTCTTTAGACAAGCACATTTCTCCTTACAAATTGCTCAGTGCAATGTTTGCTGGTCAGATTAGGAAATTTAATGAAGCGCTTTACGTTGCAGAGCTCGCACGCGCTAGAGCCCTGGCTGACATGATGTCTGACAAGTACTGCGTGGAGCAAGAAATATCAGTAGACCCACAGTCATGGGTTGGCATTGAAAGGATTATGAGAAGAGAAATAGACTCTGATTGTCTTTTCGTCTCTTATTTCGGCAGATATTTCTTTCTGTGGATTATTAAGGCAAACAAGCCGGTAGTTTTCCGGCGAAAAAGCGTTAATGACTGTCTGAGTGGAAATGGAGCAAGAAATGTGGATGAAGTTTTTGGCGACATATCCTTAAGAAATTTTACTACTTTACAAACTCAAGAACACTGCGAGGATCGATCACTGTTTCCTTCAAATGCTGGTTGCCTGGCACCTTCTCGCCCCCTAGAGGAAGACGTAAACGAAGATCAGTATTCTGAACCACCAAGTCTCACCCAGTGTTACAAAATGATCATTGATCCCGTAGCCGACTCACTTGACCAACCTGAGATTATCATTGTTCCTGAGGGCCCCTTGTTAAAAGTACCATTTGCAGCGTTCAAGGATGAAAATGAGAAGTATTTGTCCGAGTCTTTCAGGATCCGCATTGTCCCTTCTCTGACGACTCTAAAGCTCGTCCAGGACAGTCCAGCAGATTATCACAGCCAGACCGGTGCACTGATAGTCGGTGATCCCGAGATTGGTTACGTGATTCACAAGGAAAGTACTCGTTGGGTTTCTCCACTGCCTTGTGCAAGAGAAGAGGCAGAAATGATTGGACGTCTTCTTGGAGTCCAGCCTCTTATTGGAGAGCACGCAACAAAGGAGGCAGTTCTCAGCGATATACGTGCAATGAGTCTCATCCATTTTGCTGCACACGGTGACGCCGAAAGAGGAGAAATCGCTCTTGCCCCTTCACGATCTTTTAACGGTACGCCACAAGAAAATGACTACCTATTAACAATGACTGAAGTTTCACAGGTTCGTCTCACAGCCAAACTTGTTGTCCTTAGCTGCTGCCACAGTGCCCATGGAGAAGTCAGTTCGGAAGGAGTTGTTGGAATCGCTCGAGCCTTCTTAGGATCCGGTGCGCGTTCCGTGTTGGTGGCCCTGTGGGCTATAGACGACGAAGCAACAATGAAGTTCATGAGTCGTTTCTATGAGCACCTTTTTCGTGGTGGAAGTGCCAGTGAATCTCTTCACCACGCCATGAAGTGGATGCGCAGTAACGGATTTTCTAACGTGAGAAAGTGAGCGCCTTTTATGCTGATGGGTGATAACGTCACGTTTGATTTTAGAAAGTAAAGGTAGGTAAAATATCTTATTTGATATTGGCCAGAACGTAACTTGATTACAAGCACATACACGTTTTGCGAAGTGCAGTTTCTTCGGTTAGGATTGAGAACCGGAAATAGGTTACAAGTGTTTTCACTGAAGACAGATCATTTGATAATTACCGTTATCATCAACGTCGGTATCATCATTACCATTGGTATTAGACTGGGAAATCAAGGAAACAAATTAAAGCGACGCTTCAAATTATTTTGTTTCCTGATGTACATTGGTGTACACAGTTGAACATGAGGAGTTAAGTTTTCTCTTTTCTAGCCGGTTTAAGACCTAACGGAGCAGAATTCATCAGCCAAGTAGAGATGTTCAACTGCATCCTAGCGTTTTCAAAATACGACCGACTTTTCAGTTTGTTTGTTTGCTTGTTGTTGTTGTTTTCCCTTTATAGGCATCTTTTTGTCATTTCGCAGAAGAGAGTGTTAGTGTTTTATTATAATTCAGTCAAGATTACTTAGACGATAGGAGAGCAGGGATGGCGCAGTGATGAGAGCATTCGTCTTCCACCAATGTGGGTTGAGTTTGTTGTTTGTTCTCTTCTCTGCTCCGAGAGGTTTTTCTCCGAGTTCTCCGGTTTTCCCCTCTCCACAAAAACCAACATTTCCAAATTCCAATTTCATCTGCTTGTAAAGCGCATTTGATCATGTACACATGGAAAATGCGCTATATAAGTTCTAAATTATTCTTATTATTATTAAATTATTATTACGAATGGATAACCACCCCGACAGCTCAGAAAAGATTCTTCTGTTTGATTGTAGGTTCTTTATCGGGGCCGGAGAGAAGCTGGCTGGCAGGCGCTTTCTAAATCACAGTAACTCAGCCGGGCGGAAAAGCACGTGGACTGCACGTGACAAGGGGAAGGATAAAGACTTGTTTGAACCTGATTGGGTTATGTGCACGTGCTTTCCTACCTTACCACGTACTGTTGTTATTGTCAGTCTGTTTTTGTAGTCGTTTCTGTCACGTCCTGCGAACAATGATGTACAACAAGCATAGCTTACATCTGCCTTAGGGATAAGGAGGACAAGTCCTTGGTATTTACTCCAAATTCACCTTATTTCCTGGCCTGGGCTTTATTGTTCTTTTTTATTACTTCTGAACCTGAGGGACATATTTTTACCCCCTAGTAGCTTCAAGACAAGTTACAAGATGGATTTAAGACCTGTAACTGTCTCGTTTTTTCGGCCTATTTATAGAGATGTTTTTGTTGTTGTTGATTAAAATTCATTATTAATTACAATGTTTATCGTATTTAGGCTTTGTTGTAAATTTATCCTAGGTAGCCTCAACTCAAGTTGAATTTTAAATTCAGTAATGTGTTTTCTTAATATCAAAATATAAGCGTCAAGGAGTTGCAAAGAAGTAACAGTGGTTTTAGATGTAAGTAGCGTAATTTGAGAGTATTTTGTATTCGTGCAATTCCTCTATCATCTAAGTTTTTGTCTCCAGAGAAGGAGTCTTTGTATTTATCGCAAATAAATAATTTCAGCTAGAGTTTGCGACTGCTATTGTTCATGTACAGTACAAATTGGTATCTTGGTATGCCCGAAGGGCGTGACGGGTAGTAGTGTCTTAGTATTAGGGTGCGTTCCTTTGGGGTGATCCGAGTTCGGATCAGTGATCCAAGATCTGTCTGGATCTGTCTGGATCATGGTGCATCAAAGGAATCGGCGAATCCATGACCAGAGTGGATTCGCCGGTTCCTTTGATGCACCATGATCCAGACAGATCCAGACAGATCTTGGATCACTGATCCGAACTCGGATCACCCCAAAGGAACGCACCCTTAGACTGATATTGCCCACAACTCGGTTACGGGGTAGCAATATGAAGCAGGTTAATTTCTTAATTCGACAATGGGATATGTTCAGCCCGTCGTCCGCCTAAAGGTTGTTCTCGAAATGTTATCAAGTTTGCACTGAAGTGGTTACAAATCAGTGTTTGTTCAAAGAATTAAGTCTTACAAGGCCAGTATTTGGCATTTAATTAATTTACTTTGCAAACCTTTGATATTCGCGCGCGTACAAGGAGGGATGATTGCCACCTTTTTCCTATCAGTCTAAACAATTTTTGCTAATATTCTTAGTGCGGTTTTCCTCAAGTAGGTCTAGACTTTATTTTATTCATTCCTTATTCTTTATTCTTTATTTCGCCTTTAACCACACAAAACATGTACAATGTAACATGGCATATACATCTCAGTAGAATTAAGAGTGCACAATTGTTAGATATGTATATCTTGACCAAACTTTCTTTCTTTATAAAGATTTTTAGATGTCTAGTTTAACCATCTTTATCGAATGTAGTCACCTTTTGTTCAATTTACTTGATTTTCTGGAAAAATAAAAAATAAAAAATCGAGATAGTTGATAAAATATACCAGCAATGGAAGAATCACTTCGTATGGCGTTGTCCCAGAAAAATTGGGTGGGGGTGTGCGTCCCGCTTCCTGAAACCCTTGCCCTATTTCAGACCAAAATCTGCGATTTTCCCTACCCTATTTCAGACTTAACCAAACATTATAATAATAATTTGAGAAGGGCTTTTGTGACTCTTTTGTTCATGGTCTTATCGCCTGATGATGATGAAGGAGCTTCTTCTAAAAAAACATACTCAATCCAGGAATAGAGTACACAAACCATACCCTATTTCAGACCAAAATGGTTAAAATCGATACCCTATTTTAGCCATAACGGCTCAGAAACCATACCCTTTAGGGCCGCACATACCTATCTAGCCCATATAAGGAATTTATCCCCCCCCCCCCCCCCCAATCCTGGTTGTGTGTTTGCTCTTGATTTTAGCCATAACGGCTCAGAAACCATACCCTTTAGGGCCGCACATACCTATCTAGCCCATATAAGGAATTTATCCCCCCACCCCCCCCCCCCCCCCCCCCCCAACCCTGGTTGTGTGTTTGCTCTTGATGTTATCGCTGGGTTTACATTGAGCTGCAACGTGGTTTCTTCTCTTCTCAATATTATCATTATTTCTCACATAATATCAACCATTTGGAAACACAAACGATAGCTTCAGTCTACCAGAACCTTCCATTCGGAAGAGCAAAATTCTGGGCATTTCCATGGGATATTAAATGGCACGAGTGGGGCTTTTCCAGCTTGAGCTGAAATGACCAACAGTGGAGTCAATACATTGCTTTGATCATTTGGATTCGTTATTCTGAAATTTAATAACCCGTTTTCCAGAAGAGACTTTCGTTCGCTGTAGATCTCTTCTGTTTACGGGTCCACCCACATGTCACATAGTTAGCGGATAAGCTTTAAAAAGGGGAAATATAAAAGGTTCTATAGAGGCGAGATATAACTAGGAGGCTTTAAGTTTGCCTTGGGGTACCCACCATCCTGACAGGGTGTCACAATTTGACACCTGTTTACGACAAAATTTTGGTACCTACACTGTTTAAGACAAACTGAAGAGGAAACATCGCTCTGTTTGATTCTTGTTTGAATTCTCGGCACTGGTTAAAGCAACAAATGAATAAAGGGAATTAGTTTCTAAAGAAACTTCGTGTTGAGAAAGACAAAGATGCATCCAAACCAGTCGCTCGGCATTTTAATCTCCCTAACCATTCCAAACAACACATGTCAATCTCCGGACTTTCCCTACATTAAGGTACCACAGAAAGCCGTAAAAATCTCGAGCAAAAATTGATCATTCAAATCGACACTCTTAATCCCCCACGGTATCAACGAGCGCTTTTCATTCAATTAATTTATTCCTGTTTTCACGTTACCATGTTACCACCAATAGCGTAGTTCCATTTTTCTGTATATGAACCATACACAAAACACAATTCCTCGATTTGCTCCGACGAAGGGCTAACGCTCGAAACGTCAGCTAATGGAATCCCTGTACGGTGGTCAATTTACATTATCAACTCCGTTGACAAACCATATTTTCGTGTTTTACTGGTTAAAGCAAGATTGCTATCAGACAGAACCTACGTTATCTTTGCTACTAAAGTTAAATGTTTCTTAAGCGGACCAAAAATGAGTGAATTGTAGGGGCAAATAGAGAAAGTGCTTTCCGGCCAATTTTCGTACGACTGTGAATACCCATGTATCAAGTTGAAAGCCCAAGAAAGGGCAGCAAGTTAGAAAACAGCCATGTCATGACTGTCCAATTAATCGTTAATTAGACAGTTAATATAATAGTCAGGTCAATACTATAGAGTTAACTTATCTCAGGGTCGTAACGAGGTATATTTTCCCGTCGCTGATCCCATTTTTTAGCTCAAAATCTTGATCCCTGATCCCTAAAACGTGGCAAAGTCTGATCGCTGATCGCACTAAAATTTTCTGATCCCATGACGCAATTGGTTAGCGTCGGGACTATTTTTTACTGTACCTGAAGCAACTCGTCATTTGTACACTAATCATATTCGTTGATACTACATACGGCGAAGACGGAATAGTCTTCGTAGGATTATAAACTTATAAGCATGTTGTAGAGAGCAAAAATTATCGCTTATGGTTAAGTAGCAATATTATAAAGGCTGGTTTGTATAAAACAGCTTTCATGAAACAGAAAACAGGACTTTTCACTATTTGAGTTTTGAGTTGCCAGAACAAATTTCAAAACTGTAACATTCCTTATAATCTTAAACTGTAATGTTAATAAGAATTCTAGAAATAGGGTAACGATAATACTCAGAAGCTCCGAAATAAGATGGTAACTTGCGAGGAATCTTAAATTTTAAGTCATTTCTGCTCTCTGTGGTTTTTGTTTTTACTTTTTTCACTTGGACAGTAAGAACATAGTCTAACTGATGACGGTACTGGCTTGGCTGGATCGCGCAAAATTTAAATATAACAAATTTCAATCCAAGACTAAAAGTTGTGTAAATTTCTAATCAATCCGATTTAGAGGAGAATGTTCTCCCAAAAAACTGTATCGGAATTGCACACTGGTCAGCTTTCAATACGTAAATTGAAACGTATGTGCATAAGTGGAAGGAAGTATATTCAAATAGCTTGGAGTTTAAATTGAAGAGGTTTGAGGGTTTATATGGATTTATAAAAGATATCTGGTCACTCTTCTCCCAGATCTACTGCGTCCAGCTTCAACCATATTCTGCTTGTGGGATGCGCGTGAGAAACCGTTGTCTTTCGCATTCTCATCTTCCTGCTCCTCACTGCCACTGTCCTCTGAATCGCCAATTATGACTTTTCGGCGCTTCACCATTCACACTGCTAATTATTTTTACGACACGTTACTTTTACCGCTAACTAAAACTCGTAACTCTGTCCAATGAAAATGTGGTTAATTTTTTAGTATCATAGGTCCTAGAGAGCAGAGACGGAAGCGTCTGGGGTAAGTTTTCCCGCTTTGAGCAATCACGCGGGGATTCCTTTTAACTTGCGTAATAGGCGCAAATGTGGTATATGCCACTTCAGGAATAGCCTGCGTGGCAGGTGCTACAAAAGGAATGAGAGAGGGAAAAACGGGCTTGTGCGAAGCGAGAGGAGAGCGCGCGGAGTGCGCCCGCTTTCCCCTCCCCTTTCTCCTTACTAGCGGCTGGTACGGAGGCTACTTCGGGAATGGAATACGCCCCCAAATTTCAGGCTAGCTCTCTTCAAGGGACGTTCTTTGCCGTGTACCCGGCTTCCAGAAAATTATGGGAGGCAACTCCCATGTACTTTAAAGTGCATGAAAGGAAGTACTGGCCTGCATGTACTGACCATGATAAGAATAAAAAGACCACGTTCTAAAACATTCGATTGTGGATTTTAAATACCGGGTGCAGCTTTCATTATTGTTTGTTATATACAATATTCTTGAACAGAGACATACAGGAAGTACATAATCAGAAAGCATGGCTCTCAGGTTAATTATTGAATTTAGGAAACGTGTATATACAGATAATAAAGCTTTTATGTAGCATACCGTCCACACCATCATAAGTCAAGCGTCAACTTCTTCTTTCAAGTGACCTGTGAGTCCTGTGATGACGGTTTTCCGGTGAGCACGATTGGGACCCGTGCTGAGATCTCCGAGAGCCTGAGCCTGAGTAGCTGTCGGTTTTGTTCGGAAGCGCTCGAGCGATCGTTTACTCTCTGCCCTATTCTCCTCGCGCGCGCTCCTCAACAAAAACCGCGAGCTACGCGGGCTACCGAGATCTGAAGATAGAGAATCAAAAACGTTACTGAACATTGACTGCCAAGAACATTAATTTTACTATGATATTTAGATAGTAAAATTGCAATGTATTCTCCGTCTCTTGAGATCATTATTTTATTATTATGCCCAGGTATCATCGCGCGATGATTGGGATTACACACCACAGTTGTCCTACAGCATTATAGCAGGGCCCGCGCAGCAAGTTTGCAACTGGGGGAGGGGCTTACTTCAAACGTGCTAGCCTGATTCAACTAGGGGGGGTCCGGGGGCATGCTCCCGCGGAAAATTAAAGTCCTCTGAAATGGCTGGAAATGCATTTAAAACTAGCATGGTGTGGTGAAACATATACTTTCAGTAAAACTTGTCGGTAAAACGTTAAATAGAAAACAAAACTTCGATATTTTTAGTGTTGCTTGCTTTGTACTGTTGAAAAGTGGGGGGTGGGGGCTAAAGCCCCCCCCCCCCACCCCCTCCAGCCCCTCCTCCTGCGCGGTCCCTGTATTGGACAAAAAGAAAACGTATGTTACGCTGAATAGAACGAACAGATATATTACCGAACTTACACAACCATAAACCTAATAAAAACTGCAATGAGCTGTACCAACCGATTTCTGGAGCGTCTTCGGGAATGGTGCTGTGATCTCTCCAGAGAACAGGAATGGGAATGTGACCTGGAAAGATAACAAAACGCGAAATTTGGCCGGCAAATACGAAATACAATAAACTTAAGCTCATCAATTGCAAAGTAGCAGTAAAATAACGATACCGTCGATCGCGACTTTTCTTCTTCCGTTTCCCCGTGCCTCAAATCCCACGTGTATAAGCAAGAACACGTGAGTACACTGGTCGGTCAAGAACAGCGCGGAGGTATCCCATTTCTCAGCAAGTCGAAGTTCACCGCACCAGAAACCGCAGACGTGCTGCATTGTATTATATATCAGGGTAATATGTAATGCGAGAGTGAGAAGCTAGAAAATTTTAAAATTGATTGCGTGACGGGTAAAAAGAAGCCGAGAATATTAAAATGAAAAGAGATCTATATTTCATTACATAGTGTCCCTTGTCCGATCTCTGATCCCCACAAAAATTACTGATCCTGATCCCACGACTTGTGATCCCTGATCCCGGGGCTGTGATCCTTGATCCCATATACCTCGTTACGACCCTGTAATCTGCTGTATAATTAATAAGGTATAGCGATTTCAGTATCACGCACATGCGGATTAAAACCTATTTTAAGCGAAACGTGTTTGCCAGATTTTTTAATTAACCCTATCGGTAATAATTTTTGTAGTTTTAGCTTCTTGTTTTAATAGCAGTTTTTATCAATTTTTAAGTTTGTCTTATATATAGTACTTTTTCACCTTTGTAGGACCTTTCTGAAAAACACGTCATGTGATGGAAGTTTCCTAATAAAAAATTGTTATTAACCTCGTATCCACCTCTTCAACCGGGATCAAACGCAACCTAGTTCCCAGGGTCTCTCCTTTTTCCGCCCCCTGAAGCTCTCAGAGGGCGGGAAGAGCAGAGACCCTAGGAACTAAGTTGGATCAAATGAAAAACTCTCAAAGAAAAAACCTTATTTTGTACAGACTGAGTCTGTACAAAATAAGGTTTTTTCTTTGAGAGAACACAATCACAACATTTTACAGTAGTGCCTAACCAGTGAGTGCTTATGTTAGTTAAGATTAAGTAAAATTTACTAAGCAAACAAACAACACTATACTGACAGGTACAAAAAAGATCTTATTATTAACATATACATACAAGTTATGCGGCTAATATTGAGCGTCATGTCCATATTTGGACGTTGTCAAGTCCTCCAATCACGGCGTCGATTACTCCGCGCGCAATGGACTTCATCGAACAGTAAGTGAGCCGGCCTTTTATTGCCCTTTAGGCCTTTACAGCCAAATTTTTAATTCGTTGTATCGGCGCGCTGAGCGTTTTCGAAACAATTTTGGATTTTCCTGTTTCACTAATCATCTGAGCGCGGACGCAACGCGTTCTGAATGCGCTAATAGGGAGCTTAAGCAACGTGGACGAAGACGACAACGAGAACGCAACGCGTTCTGATTGCGCTATTTGCATAAACCCGCTCACAATCAGATAATTAACTGAACAGAAAAAGCCGAAATCCCTTCAAGTTTGCAAAACTCTAGGGCGATGGAAAGAATTTGGCTGTAAACTCAATTGAAAACTAAATCAGTGTATGAGATTGCGGGATGTATAAGCCCCAACTGGGTGATTTCATTTGTAGTTATATGGACGTAGCCAGATTTCGTGGAGAGTTGAACATTTATTATCACCAATACGCTTCCGGAAATTGTAGTAACCGCTACAATCGCAAACGAGGGAATTCGTGGTCCATTCCCCTACGATCACGAAAGTTTACAATGGGCGTGTAAAGATGACTTACATCGTGAACGTGAATAAGAACTATTCCTACCACTCTTAAGTGAAATTCGGACCTGCCATCAGCATCCTGCACCCTGCGACCTACAACCTGCACCCTCCACTGCAACCTGCAATTTACACCCTCCGGATAATGGGCAACTTATACGATAGCGTCATTTGACTACAACTACCAGAATTCAGTTTGTTTTTCCATTCTGATTAAATTTTGTAATCCCAAAAGCGGTAAAAATAACAATAATAGCTCTAATTAACAGGAGAAAAGCAAAACCTGAAGGATTCTGGGAGTTGTAGTCAAATGGCGTCATCATGCAAATGTCCTATTGATATGGCCTGATACTTAGCCGACGAGGCCATTGGCCAAGTTGCGGGCCATATTCCACAAGATTGAGCAGATGTGAGTTCCTTTTTAATACCTTTTTTGCTTTAATAAGAACGTTAAGCTGTGAACAAATTAGCTAAGCCTTCATACTAAATGTCTTTATTTTTTTCTGGGCAGTTGTTTGATTTGAGTAAATTGCACACAAGTATGGTCCGTTTATATTGAGAAGAGAATGCTAGAATAGCTTCATCTTCTTGCTCGCATCGCATGCTCAAGACTAGAGAGAGAAAGAGTAGACGAAAATATTTTGTTCATTTCCAGTTTCGTTCTTTATTTGTTTATTTGCAAGAAGAATTTTGCAGCTGTCACTATCATGTATTTATTATGGCTAACCGCGACCGGTTAGCTCAGTGGTAGAGCACCTGACTAGCGTGCGGGAGGTCGGTGGTTCAAACCCCGGTCGGACCAACACTCAGGGTCTTTAAATAATTGAGGAGATAGTGCTGCCTTTGTAATAACATCTACAAATGGTTAGACTTTCTAGTCTTCTCGGATAAGGACGATAAACCGTAGGCCCCGTCTCACAACTCTTCATAATTGATTCTGTGGGACGTAAAAGAACCCACACACTGTTCGAAAAGAGTAGGGGACGTAGTTCCCGGTGTGATGGTCTATCTCTCATCTGATGATTAAATGCTCGGAGATATTAGCTGCCCAAGCTACTCTAATTCCGAGGGTAAATAATGTGATGTATGTATGGCTATAGGATCAAAGTTGTCTCTTGCACTGGACCACTGGTTGTTTTAGCCTACGTGTGGTCGTACTACCCTCCCCCCCCCCCCCCTGCCGAGGGGCGCTTTACATTTGAATGGAAAAACCGAGGAGAATTTTCGGTTAAAAGGAACAGGACAAATTTTTCCCTATAAAAATGGAACGGGACGAGCGTGTTCCTTTTGCACTGAGTTACTCTTTAAGAGACTGGGTATTAACCAAAACACCACCAAACGACACAAACCGCTCGTTTAATTCATCAAGGAGCATGGAACTAGTGGGACGCCGCAGATGGTACAGGATTTTTCGATCATTCCGGTTAAACCGAGAAAAGAAGTATACCTCAGAAGGGATTCCTTTTTCCGAAAAATTTCAGTTGTAAAAGTCCGTTCCATTTGATTTACCACCGGAACAACCGGGTTTTCCATGCAAATGGAAAGCGCCCCAGTACTCCAGTGTGATTTGCTTCTATTCTTCAAATACCACTGAGTAAATGAGGAGAGTTGGCATAAGGAATAAGAATAGCTCAGTGGTGAAAGTGGTCATCCCCTGTTAATGCACAGCTAGCTCAAGCTCGATATATGAGTATCTGTACTATACTATTTTACGCAAGAGTAGAAATATAAGAAGTTGTATTAGCCTCTTAATCGACCCAGAAACCGTATAAGAAACAAAGAAACACAAGATTGAAGCAAGTTAAGCTATTTTTTTATTTTAAATCGTAAATATATTTTTGAATTTTGACAAAAACCGTTTTCCCCATGCAAATCCTTATATTTCTACTCTTGCGTGATATAGTATAGTCAGGGGCCCATAATATATCGAGCTTGGGCTACCTGTGGTTAATGTGCGGGTCGGCGATGGATTTCCTCCCTCCACAAAAAAGCAATAGTCGTTTTAAAATTCAATTTGAATAGGAAATAGTAGATTTAAGTAACGTTTATTACAATTAACTGATTTTCTTTATTGTCCTAAACAAACCTCATTGTCTCGGCTGCTGTTTTACATTTCGTATGAATTTACAAGTACAAGTGGAAAGCTGCACCAATATCAATAACCCTGAGCCCAGATTGGCCAATATGGGCTATTGTGGGAAACTATTGGCCCACATGGGTCTGGATGGGTCAGCATTGGCCAATATGGTCAAATTCTGGAGAACTATGGTTGAGTTGTATTCTGAAAGTTTCTTTTCTCGTTCGCGAGTTTTCAATTTCTCGCTAGCGTGAGCCGTAAAATAAGAATTAAATCCACCGCTCCGAAATTGAAATCATAAGAAATCACGCCGTTTATTTCACTTTCTTTGGTAGCCTGCATCACGGCATGACGTGCTAAATTGTCCACATTGACTACTTTCAGTTTGTTCTAGAGAAGATCCCGGAATTTCACTTTCACAAGGCCACACAAGCTTTGAAGCATGTCACTCTTAGCTTCCGTTTTGTTTGGCAACCTCCCAAGCCAGTTATCAATCTTCATAATGTACTATTTGCGGCGTGTAACGTTATAGTGATCAATTGGTTCAGCTTTCTTGTTTTTCGCTTTTTAAGGTGAGAAGCTTCAAAAGCAAATCATTCCGGTAATCTGCAACAAACGCGAACACGCCAAAAGTGCGAGGTAAGTTTAACTCTTTTTCTTGGGAACAGTATGACGTGACTGTCGGTACCGCATTAAAAGCGCATCTAAAACAAACTTGATAGTTTTTTTAGAAGAATTTTACTGTTTAGTTTTGAGAGAACCCTTTTCTTTCACTGCTGGTTATAATTCGCTTTCTAAACATTCTAAACTGGCCAAAAGAAAATCTCGATCGATTAACCTTTAACCAACAATTGGGACTTGATGTTCAGAAAATGTGACATCTTTGACAGATATTACATTTAGATTTTTTAAAACTTACAACCTGAACTCAATAAAGAGGGTTATTAATACTGCCGCATAAATTGGGACCGTCTTTTTTTATTCCCAGTGCACTGCTTGTGGTAATATACGATTGATTGTCTTGTAGAGCACGTTTGGCCAAAGATTAAGAGATACGAAATCAACTTAACTGCGGCGGAAGTTTTTGCTAACTTCTCAATGACTATAGCCTCCTTCGCAGCCGCTGTTTGTGTCGGTCCTATTCTCCCTCCCCACCAACGTCTGCTGAACCGAGCCGAACATTCCATTCCCATTGTGTCTGACTATCCAATCAGGTAGGAGAATAGAACTGACACAAACAACGGGCGGAAAGAGGCTACGGGAACTTAGCTACCGAAATTTAAAAGCCACGATGTGATTGGTCAGTTCCTGGAATGGAATGTCCGGCTCGTTTTCAGCAGACGTTGGTGGGGAGGGAGAATAGGACCGACACAAACAACGGCTGCGAAGGAGGCTACAATGACATACTGTAATGAATAAGTTGCCAGTAATCGGATACCTATGTTATGCGCAACGGATTATTGGATCGCCAGGGGGCAAACATTGCAAGTCGCTGGAAAGAAATGTGTGGCGTAAAGTTGTTTCTTCGTCAAAGGTAGCGATTTTGAACAAAGAATAACGCATTTTCGTAAAAGTTTCCGTGTGATTAATGCGGTAAAATATTTTGATAAACACTTCGTTGCGTAAGCAGGCGGTAAGAGCCACTGAATGGTCTCGCAATAGTACGCACACTTATAAATTTGAGGGGATTCACTCAATAAAGCCTTTCCAGTTGTAATTACGTGTGTGCTGATATTTACAACGAGTGTAATTGGGACTATACCCGGAGGAGATGTGGGTTTGTTACAACGATCGAGGGTACCCAGATAAGCAAAGTTCTTCCTCACGTTGGTTTATTGAGATTCTACTCACCAAGAACCAAGCAGCTGCAGGATGCTTTTTCATGGTCCAGAGCCATAAATCGTGATAAAAGTCAAAGTGACAATAAGTACTGAGGTCTGCTCTAATAATTATGTACAAGGCCGGAGGCCAGGGTTGACTGACCAACGCGACTCCTGCTAGCGCTGTGTGTACATTGTGTTTCTGAAAGCGTTTATAGCGATTTTCCTTTAATGTGAGAGATCAAGGGAGGTTCCTTGAATATTTTTCTGAGGGTTGGCTGATATTGAATAAATACCACTTGTCCATAAGTACGTTCTGCAAACCATTTTTTATGCTGGATGGAATTGTGTGACAAAGGGCTTTCTGTTTCTGTTTCGCGTGTTTCTCCACTAAACTCTAAGAGAAAAGTTGTAGCTGAATAACATAGGGATGTTGCTCATTAAAACAGCTAGACAACGTTCGAATTTCTCCGTGTTTTCTATCACTGGTTTCATCCCTCCATAGCGAAATTGCCCGATACCCGGGGCAAAATTCCAGCAGCACTGAATGATAAGATAATGTTGTAACACACGTAATTAAAAACAAAATAATGTAACCACAAATAATTACAACTGAAAAAGCTTTATTGAGTGAATCCCCTCAAATTTATATCTGTTCGTACTATTTCGAGACCAATACTTGATGCAGATTCAGTGGATTTCATAATCTGCCTTACGCAACAGTGTTTATCAATATATTTTACCGCATTAATCGCACGAAAACTTACAATTTCCACGCACCGACATCAGTCACCTCCACTTCTCACAAAATCACGGCGAAAATGCGTTATTCTTTGTTCAAAATCACCGCTTTTGACGAAGAAACAACTTTACGCCATACGTTTTTTTCTAGCGACGTACAATGTTTGCCCCCTGGCGATCCCATAAACCGTTGCGCATAACATAGGTATCCGATTACTGGCAACTCATTCATTGCTTTTTGACGTTGTGAAAATGTTACCAACTAGGTTAGTTTTCTTGGAATGCAGGACAAGTCCCAGATATTCACCTTTGAAGACTACCAGAAACTTGGAAGCAAGTCGCAACCTTTTATCGGCAACCAAATTGAATACACTTGAGGTGGGAGGTAGTTATCACTTTAGAAAAACAATTTTGTTGGCAAATTTTAAGCTTGTCATGTTTAAGTTGGTGTTATCGATGACTTAATAAGATAAATTTGCCCCCCATAAAAGAGCTCCAAAAGGTGAGCGTTTCATAAATTTCATTTAAGCAAGACGCGGCCCCTTAAGGTGAACTTTACCCTTCTCAACGTAGCCCGGTATCCCTAGTTAAACCATGGGTTGTAGGAAAGTTGTAGATGGACTGCAATCACTGTTTATTTTTCCCAGATTACGTCAAATAACACTCACATCCAGGTATATATACAATGTACTTTGTTGAGTCGTCTCTACCCATGGAATCTTGAATTTGAAACACTGCATATTTAAAACCGATCCTTTCTTTCGTCTTGATACGTTAAGCCTGGTTTTCACTAGCGACGCGGCAAGCATAAGCGCAAGCTTAATTAGCTTATGCCAAGTGAAAACGAACACTACGCAAGCGAACGCAAACATAAGCGCAAGCACAGGAAAAGGAAAAATTCTGATCCTTGCGCTTGTCTTTGCGCTTATGCTTGTGCGTGCGTTAAGCCCGTTTTCACAGTGAAACAAGCGCTCTTGTGCTTGCATCGCTAGTGAAAACCAGGCTGGTGAATGGCTGTTTTGTCGGACTCGTAAACTGAATTAACTTAATGTAATGATGTCATCGTCGAAATTCATTTCTTGCAAGTTAGAAACATGTTTAAATATTTTAATGAAAGAGACAAGCGTAAACAACTCAGTTTAATGGACAAGTGACGTAATAAGTCACGTGAATAAAAGACAGTGGAAGAGGCAGTCTGGGACTACATTGTTAGCTGATTTTGTGTGAGATTTTGTGAGAGCGCTCGCCTTCCACTAATGTGTCCCGAGTTCGATTCCCGGACTCGGCGTCATAAGTGGGCTGAGTTTGTTGGTTCTCTACTCTGCTCCAAGAGGTTTTTCTCCGGGTACTCCGGTTTTCCCCTCTCCCCAAAAACCAACATTTGATTTCATTTGATTTATTTAGAGTTGATTTGATTTAGTCTCCCCAATTAGTAGAGCATCTGTGCTCGGCTAAATACATTTGAGACTTAAATAAAGTGATTATTATTATTATTATTATTATTATTATTATTATTATTATTATTATTATTATTATTATTATTATTATTATTATTAGCCCTGAAATTCTCCAAGGACCCTTGCTTCTTATCATGACATATAATAAAGAGATAAAGTATCGACATCCGACACTAATACTCAAATTAATATAGGTGTAAGTATCTTTATGGTCATGTTTTATTGATTGTGATTTTTCGAAACATTTTATAGAGAATGTTATTTACTGGTTTAATGAAACTAATCACTGTAACTTTACTCCAGAAACGAAAGAAGTCTTATTTGGAATATCAAACAATTCAAGTACTCTAAACAAGAAATTTAACTATATTTTACTGTCCATGCGCTATTACAGTTACAAATCCAAACTAAATGATGACCCACTACTCGTCCCAGCTTTCATCAATAAGCTTAAGATAGGACATCGTATTGAATTTGGATGAAACTCCGGAAACATACACCGCTGTAAAATCTCCTCGCTTGCACTCCCTCCACATTCTTAAAATCAAGTATTAGTAACGTATGCAATGTACGACTTATTAAAATAATTAATTAGTATTAATGCCCTGTTGCGTTGAGTACCCCCGGCCCCAGAATTTTTTTTTTCAATGTATCTAAGATATTACTTGTTAATTTTAATAGTATTGCCCTGTAACTAATTTATGTAATGCCTAGTATATTTAACTGTTAATAAACCATTAAAAAAATCTTTATGATCATGTTATTAACCTAACCTTGGGGTGACTCTTTTTGATAAGATTTCTTTAAAGGATATACTCTTTGACATCACTTTTGGATTTTTCATTAATTTATCTCCATAGGGTACTGGAAAAGACTACCCTGCATGGACCGCACACAAAACGTTGAACAAGCTGTTTCTTATGCAATGCTGATTGCAACTTTCCTTCTCAACAGCAACCGTATTGTTAAAGCCATTGAGCTATTGAAGGAGTGCTTGTTTACAGTCAGCCACATGAACAAAGAAATGGGAAACCAAAATCGCTTGGATTTGTATCTAGCTGTATATGCGACAATGTTGACTGCTTACGTGCTTATCAACGACCTTACAAGCGCGATAATATGCGGTACAGAGATGCTGGGTCTTTTGCGGAAGAGTAACATAATGTACCAATTGGAGGGAAGATTAACCTTTTTCCTGGCGCATTTGTATCAGCGGCAAAATAATCATAAAAAAGCAAAAGTATTTTACATGGATGCACTCTGCATCTCAACAGAAACTCGCGACAAGGATTTAGAAGGAACATGTTACGGAACCCTAGGCACTGTCTTTCATTATCTCTGTAAATATGACAAGGCTGAAGAATATCTTCAGAAAGCACTGAAAATCCAAATTGAAATTGGTAACAAAGGAGGTGAAGCAGCAAGTTACGGAAACCTAGGCAATGTCTTTCATTGCCTCGGTAAATATGACAAGGCTGAAGAATATCTTCAGAAAGCACTGAAAATCCAAATTGAAATTGGATACAAACAAGGTGAAGCAGTAGGTTACGGAAACCTAGGCACTGTCTTTCTTTCTCTCGGTAAATATTACAAGGCTGAAGAATATCTTCAGAAAGCACTGAAAATCCAAATTGAAATTGGAGACAAACAAGGTGAAGCAGCAGCTTACGGACACCTAGGAACTGTCTTTCATTGCCTCAGTAAATATGACAAGGCGGACGAATATTTTCAGAAAGCACTGAAAATCCAAATTGAAATTGGAGACAAGGAAGGTGAAGCAGCAGCTTACGGAAACCTAGGCACTGTCTTTTATTCCCTCGGTAAATATGACAAGGCTGAAGAATATCATCAGAAAGCACTCAAAATCCACATTGAAATTGGACGCAAAGAAGATGAAGCAGCAGCTTACGGAAACCTAGGCACTGTCTATTATTCCCTCGGTAAATATGACAAGGCTGAAGAATATCATCAGAAAGCACTGAAAATCCAAATTGAAATTGGACGCAAAGAAGGTGAAGCAGCAGCTTACGGAAACCTAGGAACTGTCTTTCATTCTCTCGGTAAATATGACAAGGCTGAAGAATATCTCCAGAATGCACTGAAAATCGTAACTGAAATTAGACACAAAGAAGGTGAAGCATCAACGTACGTAAACCTTGGAGACCTGTACTTTTCTCAGGGCGAATATTCCAAAGCCAAAGGAAATTTCGAGAAGGCTCTCTCTCTGGCTTACAAGATAGGCTACATTGAAAGGCAGTTCCTCGGCCACCTCAAACTTACATTGGTGGATTTCAAATTGACTAGTAACGTTTATGAAGCCATACGCGGTTGCCTCAAAACCATTGAAAAGTCAGAGGAAATGCGAAGTTTTTTAAAAGGCAATGATAACTTCAAGATCTTTTCTTTAGACAAGCACATTCCCCCCTACAAATTGCTCTGTGCATTGTTTGCTGGTCAGATTAGGAAATTTAATGAAGCGCTCTACGTTGCAGAGCTCGCACGCGCAAGAGCCCTGGCAGACATGATGTCTGACAAGTACTCCTTGGAGCAAGAAGTGTCAGTAGACCCACAGTCATGGGTTGGCATTGAAAGAATTATGACAAAAGAGATAGACTCTGGTTGTCTTTTCGTCTCTTATTTCGGCAAAGATTTATTTCTGTGGATTATTAAGGCAAACAAACCGGTAGCTTTCCGGGGGAAAAGCGTTAATGACTGTCTGAGTGCAAATGAAGCAAGAAATGTGGATGAAGTTTTTGGCGACATATCCTTAAGAAATTTTCCAACTTTACTAACTCAAGACCACTGCGAGGATCGATCACTTTTTCTTTCAAATGTTGGTTGCCTGGCACCTTCTCGCCCCCTAGAGGAAGACATAAACGAAGACCAGTATTCTCAACCACCAAGTCTCACCCAGTGTTACAAAATGATCATTGATCCTGTAGCCGATTTACTTGACCAACCTGAGATCATCATTGTTCCTGAGGGCCCCATGTTCAAAGTACCATTTGCAGCGTTCAAGGATGAAAATGAGAAGTATTTGTCCGAGTCTTTCAGGATCCGCATTGTCCCTTCTCTGACGACTCTAAAGCTCGTCCAGGATAGTCCAGTAGATTATCACAGCCAGACCGGTGCACTGATAGTCGGTGATCCCGAGGTCGGTTACGTGATTCATAAGGAAAGTACTCGTTGGGTTTCTCCACTGCCTTGTGCAAGAGAAGAGGCAGAAATGATTGGACGTCTTCTTGGAGTCCAGCCTCTTATTGGAGAGCACGCAACAAAGGAGGCAGTTCTCAGCGATATACATGCAATGAGTCTCATCCATTTCGCTGCACACGGTGACGCCGAAAGAGGAGAAATCGCTCTTGCTCCTCCACGATCTTTTAACGATACGCCACAAGAAAATGACTACCTATTAACAATGACTGAAGTTTCACAGGTTCGTCTCACAGCCAAACTTGTTGTCCTTAGCTGCTGCCACAGTGCCCATGGAGAAGTCAGTTCAGAAGGAGTTGTTGGAATCGCTCGAGCCTTCTTAGGATCCGGTGCGCGTTCCGTGTTGGTGGCCCTTTGGGCTATAGACGACGAAGCAACAATGAAGTTCATGAGTCGTTTCTATGAGCACCTTTTTCGTGGTGAAAGTGCCAGTGAATCTCTTCACCAGGCCATGAAGTGGATGCGAAATAATGGGTTTTCTAACGTGAGAAAGTGGGCGCCTTTTATGCTTATGGGTGATAACGTCACGGTTGATTTTAAAAAGTAAAGGTAGGTAAAACATCTTACTTGATATTGGCCTGAACATAAGATTGACGATTTAACTTGATGATAAGCACATACAAGTTTTGCGAAGTACAGTTTTCTCGGTTAGGATTGATAACCGGAAATAGGTTACAAGTGTTTTCACTGAAGACAGATTATTTGATAATTACTAAGTAAGCAAGTAAGAACTTTATTTAGGTGTCGATGTATTTAGCCCATAAGGGCTAATTGGGGACACCGCATACTAACTATATTTACAAATTGTCATTGAAAGAACAATACATATTCTAAAATTCTGAAAACCTAAGCTAGTGACAGTAGAAATATGTACAACAAAAGTTGATGAAATAGGCCTTTTATTTAGGGTGTAAAATTTGAAGGGTGTAAAATTTACTGGCTGCACAGGTTGCAGCACTTGCTGTTGCTGCTCAAATACCCCGAAAGGTCCGATTTTCTTATTTTATATCGAAGCGTTGGTACAATTTCCGAGTCTTTCAAGTCTTTTGGAAGCTTTGACCATAAGAGAGGACCCATATGCATGTATCTGATGGAATGTTTACCATAGCGTGTAGTGTTAAAACGAGTGACAACAAAATCACAGTTCCTGAGCGCCTGAGTGGGATCGATGTTTTCGTACGAACAGATCAGAAACACAAGTTGGTGTTACCCCGTTCTTAACCTTGTTCATCAGCACTACAGTACCTTGGATGCGTCTTTTGTCGTTATCATCAACGTCAGAATTATCATTACCATCGCTATTAGACCGGGACGTTAAGGAAACAAATTAAAATGACGCTTCAAATTCCTTTTTTTCTGACGTACGTTGGTGTACGCTTTAAAGAACATGAGGTGGTAAAGAACATAAGCTGGTTAAAGACCTCACGAAACGGAATTCATCAGCCAAGTAGAGAAGTTCAGCTGCATGTTAGCATTTTGAAAATACAACCGACTTTTGTTTGTTTGTTGTTGTTGTTTATATATTTATTTATTTTATTTTATTTTATTTTTTGACTTTATAGGCACTTTTTTCATTTCGCAGTAGAGAGTGTTAGTGTTTTATCATAATTCAGTCAAGATCACTTAGACCAATGGATAATCACCCCGATTGCTCAGAAACTGAGATTATTCTATTTGGTTGTAGGTTCCGCTTTACCGGGATCTGAGAAGAGCTGGCTGGCAGGCACTTTCCAAAGCAAAGTAAGGCTATGTCTACACTATGCCGGATAGCATTTTATGCCGTTGTGAAAAATACTACGGCCTGGTGTGAACCGGGCAGTGGCCCAAAACCGCCGCTATTTTTCCACTAGAATCCAATTTTTGCTCCTCGTTGTTGATTTCCGTTTCGGTTCGATCCTTTGTTCACACTACACCAGAAAGTGTCACGAAAACCTATCCGATATGTGACGATTCACTTTCAAGACCGCAGCGGCCCAGCATCGCTCCGACGCAAAAATCGTGCCGAAATCATCGTTTTGAATGTGAACAAAAGCCCTATCCGATATGGTTTTCGTGCCGGCACAAGAGCCATCCGGTATAGTGTAGACATAGCCTAACTCAGCCGAAAGGAAAAGCACGCACGTGGACTGCACGTGACAAGGGGATATGGCAAGCCGTTGCTGCCAAAAGCCTATCGAGTTGTAAATCCTGATCCAAATGTCTTTCAATATCATCGAGTCAGAAAAGTTACATGGTCAGTTTTAAAATTGCATGGTCGAGTTCTGGAGAACCATGGTTGAGTTGCATTTTGAAAGTTTGAGTTCTCGCTAGCGAGTTTTTATATTCTCGCTAGCGAGTTTTCAATTTCTCGTTAGCGAGTTCTTAAATTCTCGCTAGCGAGTCTTCAATTTCTCGCTAGCGAGTTTTTAATTTCTCGCTAACGAGTTTTCAATTTCTCGCTACCGAGTTGTCAATTTCTCGCTACCGAGTTTTCAATTTCTCGCTAGCGAGTTTTTCAATTTCTCGTTAGCGAGTTTTCAATTTCTCGCTAGCGAGTTTTTCTCAATCGTGCGCAAGCGGAATATGCGGACGGATGTTGTAGACGGTGGAGGAAACTTTAAACCATAGAGGGAAGTTGAAGGCTGCGAATGGAAGCCGTAAATTTCGCAATTTTGAACTGTTGTTTTCTTTGAGGGCTCAAACTGGCGGGATTTAAGTGTACCGATATTTCATTAAGCCAAAGAACATAATGCAAACAAGACGCTCCATGAGCTTTTACCTGGGACACCTTGAACACCTTGCGAAGAGCAGAAGTAGACGTACGCTAAAACCGACTATCGGTTCGAAAATTGATCAAAGCCCTTGAAGCCAGCTCATTCACGTAGTGGCTAAGTGCATGCATTCGGGTATTCATTGCTGCTGTAGTCTGATGCGATTTAAATACAGGTTTGCAACATGAGGTGAAGTAGTTAGGCAGAGCAGCTTGTCGATTTCTTTCGACAAAGTGACACAAATATTCTTTGTCGGCTGGAATTTAGTTGTGATTCAGTAATTTTGCATATCTTGCACTGTAAAAAACAATGAAAGTCTTCAGGATCCAGACGTGTTCAGCATCGCATGTCACGAAAGGACTTTTAATGCACCTTCTTTTTTACCTTCAAAACCTAGGAAAAATTATGTTAAGCCACTGTAAATTTATAATAGTCATAATAGTTGAACGATGCCAACACTGATGAACTTTGTTGTGCGTTCTGCAACACAAATAATGCTTGACTTAATGGGAAATTTTGATAATGATCTTTTTCTTGTCACGTACTGGCGCCACGGAGTCTGGCTTGTACCGTAGTTCATTTCACGAGTAAATCAGTGTAAAATTACTTTCGATCCGTATTAAAGCGCGGATCAGACACTGTACTTCTCCTGAGCCGAGCTTAATTACAGTTGAGGTCGGCCCAAATTAGTTACAGTCATGAAACGATACCACGATTTCAAACACTACAGCGAGGCTGAATTATAAAAGTAATATTAAGTGGGAGCAGGAGCCCATGAATAGGAGCTTCACTCTCCCATACAAGCCCTTTGAGTCAACCTTTGCGCGTATCTTTTCTATTTTTAGAACGCTGCGGGTTTCTAAATTTGCAGGCACTGTTTAGAATGCCCAAGAGAAGGATCGGGGCAACGCGCTCCCCACCTTTGGCCACAATTTTGTTACGAATACTTGTGTCCGGAATATACTGGAAACAGATTTTCACAGTAAATTGGAGCCTCCTGCAGAAAAAGCAGTTCTAAAAATAGAAAGATACGCGCAAACGTTGACTCAAGGAAACAGTACATATGGAGGCTCCTATTCATGGGCTCCTGGTGGGAGCCAGTGACATTATTTTCGCATAGCCAACTCCGAAAGCAGTTTTACGTGATTCCCTCGTACAAAAACAAACATGCATTGAGCGAACCCAAAAGCAAACCATTTTCATTTTTCAAACGGATTATTTCCGAGAATCAGAAAGCGTGCGTTCGACTTCTGCACTTCACAAGGTGTCCAAAGTGTACCGAGTTAACGCTCACAGAGCGTCTTGTTTGCATCATGTTCCTTGGGTCAATGAAATATCGGTACACTTGAACCGCGCCAGTTCGAGCCCTCAAAGAAAACAACAGTTCAAAATTGCGAAATTTACGGCTTCCATTCGCGGCCTACAACTCATTTCCATCTATCAGGGGCACCCAACGACAAGTTTCGGTAGATATCTGTTCGGTGGAGGGTAATTCGCCTTGCGCTTTCGGCGTCGATTAAAGAGTGCACTCGGATTTTCGTAACTAAAACGTAGCCTAAAAGATTCGAAATCGGGAAATCATAACGCCTGAGGTTTTCGGAAAGGTCGTAATTGCTGTTTTTGGCAGTCAAAAACGTCAGCTAGCATTTTCGGAGAGAAAATAGTACTCTAGAAAGTTCGTGGAAAGGTAGTTTCAGCTTGCATTTTCTCAAAGGAAGATTTTGTTCCCTAACATTTTCGGGCAATTAAACTTTCAGCTAGAGAATCCGAACAGATGAACTTTTTCTAGCTCATGAAAACATCGCTTTAAACAGACTTCAAACACCATAAGGCACTTAAAAATGGCTTTTTACAGCTTTTGGTTGATTTGGCTCGTTGGGTGCCCCTGATCTATGTATGGTCTAAAAGCTTCCGCCACCGTCTACAACATCCGTCCGCATATTGCGCTTGCTCACGATTGAGAAAAATTCGCTAGCGAGTTAAAATCTCGCTAGCGAGAAATTGACAACTCGCTAGCGAAAAAATTGAAAACTCGCTAGCGAGAATTTAAAATTTCGCTAGCGAGAAATTGACAACTCGTTAGCGAGAAATGAAAACTCGCTAGCGAGAATTTAAAATCTCGCTAACGAGAAATTGAAAACTCGCTAGCGAGAAATTAAAAACTCGCTAGCGAGAAATTGAAGACTCGCTAACGAGAATTTAAAAACTCGCTAGCGAGAAATTGAAAACTCGCTAGCGAGAATATAAAAACTCGCTAGCGAGAACTCAAACTTTCAAAATGCAACTCAACCATGGTTCTCCAGAACTCGACCATGCAATTTCAAAACTGACCATGTAACTTTTCTAACTCGATGATATTGAAAGACATTTGGATCAGGATTTACAACTCGATAGGCTTTTGGCAGCAACGGCTTGCCATAAGGGGAAGGAGGATAAAGACTTGTTTGAACCTGATTGGTTTATGTGCACGTGCTTTCCTACCTTACAATGTACTGTTGTTATTGTCAGTCTGTTTTTGTAGTCGTTTCTGTCACGTCCTGCGAACAATGATGTACAACATGCATAGCTAATTAGGCCCGGTTCAAACGTCGAACTTCTCATGTGTCGAATCTAATGCAAATGAGAAAAATCTTTTGTTTTCGCTCATTTGCATTAGATTCGGCACATGAAAAGTTCGACGTTTGAAACGGGCCTTACATCTGCCTTAGAGATATCCGCAGATAAGTCCTCGGTATTTACTCCAAATTGACCTTTTTTCCTGGCCTGGGCTTTCTTCTTCTTTTTTATTGATTCTGAGCCTGAGGGACATATTTTGCCCCCTAGTAGCTTCAAGACAAGTTACAAGATGGATTTAAGACCTGTAACTGTCTCGTTTTGTCAGCTTATTTATAGATATGTTGTTTTTGTTGTTGTTTATTGAAATTCGTCATTACAACGTCTATTGTATTTAGGCTTTGCTGTGAATTTATCCGAGGTAGCCTCAACTTCAGATGAATTTTGAATTCAGTGATGTGTTTTCCTAATATCGAAACATAAGCGACAAGGAGTTGCAAAGAGGTAATAGTTGTTTTAGATGTAAGTAGCGTAATCGGAGAGTATTTTGTATCCAAGCAATTCCTCTATCATATAAGTTTTTGTCTCCAGAGATGGAGTCTTTGTATTTCTCTCAAATAAATAATTTTAGCTAGAGTTTGCGACTGCTATTGTTCATGTACAGTACAAATTGGTATCTTGGTATACCCAAAGGGCGTGACGGGTAGTAGTGTCTTAGTATTAGACTGATATTGCCCACAACTCGGTTACGGGTAGCAATATGAAGCAGGTTAATTTCTTAATTCGACAATGGGATATGTTCAGCCAGTCGTCCACCTAAAGGTTGTTCTCGAAATGTTATCAAGTTTGCACTGAAGTGGTTACAAATTAGTGTTTGTTCAAACAATTAAGGCTTATAAGACCCGTATTTAACATTAAATTAATTTACTTTGCAAACTTTGAGATTCGCGTGTGTAAGGAGTGGATGATTGCCACCTTTTCCTACTCGTCTCAACATTTTTGCTAATATTCTTAGTGCGGTTTTCCTCAAGTAGGTCTAGACTTTCTCTTATTCATTCTTTATTTCGCCTTAAACCACATAAAAAAAACAATGCAACATGGCATATACATCTTCAAGAGTGCACAATTATTAGATATGTATATCTCTACCAAAGGTTTCGCCTATGCGTCTTCTCCCGTTGGCATGGCAGCTTTTCGCCTAAAATTCTTTGTTTTTATTTATCATCTTTATCGAATTCAGTCACATTTTGTTCAATTTACTTGATTTTCTGGAAAAAATTAAAACTCGAGATAGCTGATCAAATATTCAAGCAATGGAAGAATCACGTCATATGGCGTCAATTTGGTAATGTGACCATCTTACCTCTTAGAGAACATTGCGCAGTTACAATACGGTAACAGCATACCCCCTCAGACTCCCTTTCTCAGATTGCTTCTACATCCGAGGTTTAAAGTGTAATTCAGAGGATTGGTACGAATCACTATCGCTCCAAACTGTTGTACCATTGCAGTACACGACCCCTGTTTACTGCACAAGATCCTGATAGCGGACATCATAAAACTGAGTGTAAATGGATAATTAAAAGATCCTGCTTTTCTGCTTATTCTGTGTTTGCTCTTGATGTTATCACTGGGTTTACATTGAGCTGCAAAATGGTTTATTCTCTTCTCAATATTATAATTATTTCTCACAGAATATCATCAGACCACAGCTTTACTCTACGAGAACCTTCCATTCGGAAGAGCAAAATTCTGGGAATTTCCATGGGATATTAAATGGCACGTGTTTTCCGGATTGAGTTGAAACGGACCAACAGTGTAGCCAATGCATTGCTTTAATCGTTTGGGCTGATTAATCTGAAATTTAGTCTAAAATGGTTTGAATTTCTAGTCTTCTCGGATAAGGACGATAAACCGTAGGCCCCGTCTCACAACTCTTCATAATTGATTCTGTGGGACGTTAAAGATCCTACGCACTGGTTGAAAGAGTAGGGGACGTAGTCCTCGGTGTGGTGGTCTATCTCTACTAGAATGTGGTTATGGGGTAGGGATTTGCAGTTACGGGCCTACAGAAATTGGCGCAAGCTGTTTCAGTGTGCCTGCCAGGTCTCTGGCAAAGCTAATAAAATAGAAAAATAAAAATAGAAATTTAATGACCCATTTTACAGATCGTTCGCTGTACCTCTCTACTGTTTACGGGTGCAACTACATGTCACATATGAATAGAGGGGATTAGTTTCGAAAGAAACTGTGGTGCTGCGTCGGTGGGGGAGTGAAACACGAAAACTTGGTTTATCAACGGAGTTGATAATGTAAATTGACCACCGTACAGGGATTCGATTAGCTGACGTTTCGAGCGTTAGCCCTTCGTCGGAGCGAATCGAGGAATTGTGGGTTGTGTATGGTTTATATACAGAAAATGGAGCTACGCTATTGCTGGTAACATGGTAACGTGAAAAACAGGAATAAATTAATTGAATGAAAAGCGCTCGTTGATACCGTACGTGGGGATTAAGAGTGCCAATTTGAAAGATCAGTTTTTGCTCGAGATTCTTACGGCTTTCCGTGGTACCCTGATGTAGGGAAAGGCCGGAGATCGACATGTGTTGTTTACAATGGTTAGGGAGATTAAAACGCCGAGCGACAGGTTTGGATGCGTCTTTGTCATCTTTCTCAACATCACGAAGATGTTCTCGGAATCGGTCACCTAGTCGTCTTCCTGTTTCGCCGATGTATAACTTTTTGCATAATGTGCAGGTTATGCAATAGATAACATTTGCGGAGGTACACGTGAAACGATCAGTGATCTTAACAGATCGCTTAGGGCCCGATATTTTGTCAGTGTTTTGAATGAAAGGACAAGTTTTGCATCGCGAGCGCGCGCATTTAAAAGTGCCAGGTTGTTCAGTTGTTTTGAAAGCGCTTTTAACTAGAAAGTTACCTACATTTTTTATACACTGTTATTCCAAACGGCGAAGGTCTTCAAGCACTTAAGTATTTTTTCGATCAACGCACCGTCAAGGAACCAAGCTCGGAAACGCTACTCCGCCTAGCTGAACTAGTTTTAACACTTAACTGTTTTTCTTTCGCTGACAACTATTACAAGCAAATTAATGGTGTAGCGATGGGCACAAAAATGGGACCTAGCTACGCTAATCTTTTTGTAGGTTACGTCGAGTACCAATTCTTCAATCAGTACAACGGTCCTAAACCTGAACTCTACGGTCGCTACATTGACGACTGTATCGGCGCAATTTCGTCTAGCAAGGAGGAAATCAATCAATTTATAACCGCCGTTAATTCCTTTCATCCGGCTCTAAAATATACCTGGGAAATTTCGGAAACTTCCCTTGCCTTTCTTGATATCAAAGTTTTTATCAGCGGCAACGGTTTATGTACCAGTGTGCACTACAAACCCACCGATTCTCACAGTTATTTGTTGTATTCATCTTCACATCCATCTCATGTCAAAAACGCCATTCCCTATTCTCAATTTCTTAGACTTCGACGTCTATGTAGTGATGACTCTGATTTTTCCAACAAATCAGAGGAAATGTGCCATTTTTTTCGAGAAACGTGGCTATCCTGATTCTGTGGTTCAATCGGGCCATCACCGCGCTCAGCAGATTGATCAACAGTCAGCACTACAGACGTCACAAAAGGAAAAGAACGACAGAATTCCATTCACCCTCACATTTCACCCGCATAATAACCCAGTTAAAGCCATCATTCTTAATAACTTTAAGATACTGCAAAATGATCCAGAAACTGCTAGAATCTTTTCGGAACCACCGCTGATTTCATTCAAACGCGACAAAAATGAAGGTAACTTTCTAGTTAAAAGCGCTTTCAAAACAACTGAACAACCTGGCACTTTTAAATGCGCGCGCTCGCGATGCAAAACTTGTCCTTTCATTCAAAACACTGACAAAATATCGGGCCCTAAGCGATCTGTTAAGATCACTGATCGTTTCACGTGTACCTCCGCAAATGTTATCTATTGCATAACCTGCACATTATGCAAAAAGTTATACATCGGCGAAACAGGAAGACGACTAGGTGACCGATTCCGAGAACATCTTCGTGATGTTGAGAAAGATGACAAAGACGCATCCAAACCTGTCGCTCGGCGTTTTAATCTCCCTAACCATTGTAAACAACACATGTCGATCTCCGGCCTTTCCCTACATCAGGGTACCACGGAAAGCCGTAAGAATCTCGAGCAAAAACTGATCTTTCAAATTGGCACTCTTAATCCCCACGTACGGTATCAACGAGCGCTTTTCATTCAATTAATTTATTCCTGTTTTTCACGTTACCATGTTACCAGCAATAGCGTAGCTCCATTTTCTGTATATAAACCATACACAACCCACAATTCCTCGATTCGCTCCGACGAAGGGCTAACGCTCGAAACGTCAGCTAATCGAATTCCTATACGGTGGTCAATTTACATTATCAACTCCGTTGATAAACCAAATTTACATGTCACATAGTTGACGGATAGGCTTAAAAAGGGGAAATGTGAAAGGTTCTATAGAGGCGAGATATAACTAGGAGTGAATTTTACGTTTACCTTGTTGGTACCCACCATCCTCACAGGGTGTCACAATTTCACACCTGTTTACGACAACATTTTGCTGCCGACACTGTTTATGACAAACTGAAGAGGAAACATTGCTCTGTTTGACTCTTGTTTCTCACAGAATTCTCGGCACTGGTTAAAACAAGATTGCCATCAGACATAACTTACGTCGTCTTTGCTAATAAAGTTAAATGTTTCTTAATTGGACGAAAAATGACTGCAGTGTAGGAGCAAATACGGAAACTGCTTCCTGGTAAATTTTCGAATCGCTATGAATACCCATGTATCAAGTTGAGAGCCCAAAAAAGGGCATGTAAGGTAGAAAACAGCCATGTCATGACTGTCCAATTGATCATTAATTGGACAGTTAAAATATAATAGTTAGGTCGATACTATATAATTTTTTTAAGGTTATGAAAACCACTGCAAGAAACCGTGAACGATCAAACTTGCTCTACGTTGGATCAAAGATAGATCGTGACCAGTCACAAAATAATACAATGTAGGAAAATACTGCAATTTGATTTTTATAAGTTTTGCTAGTATTATAAAATATGTATTGTACCACGTGCCCTTATATAGAAAACGGATTAGATCAATACATATTTTATAATACTAGCAAAACCTATAAAATCAAATCGCACATTTCTTGTGATACTTACAATGTAATTTATATGATTCAATGTACTAAATGTCATCTTCAATATATCGGGGAAACCAAACGTCGCCTTAAAGACCGGTTTAATGAACATAGGCGGCCTATTATCAACCCTTCAAGTTATAATCCCACTGCGGTCTCCGAACACTTCCTTGCCAGTGATCATACTATCAGTGATCATATGATCCAGATACCTCTCGAACAATTATATACCAAACGTGATTCCATTAGAAAGGCTCGAGAGGTATATTCAATTAGGTAAAACATTAGAACCTGCAGGCCTTAACAAACGCGATGAAATGTAATGTTAAGTTTTTCTGGCTTTATTCTACTCTTTTTCTGTATTATTTAAATCTTATATCATTTTAGTTGCCTTGTTATTTTCCTGTAGCTTTGACACATCACCTACTATCTCATGTCATTTCCAGTAAATATAAATACCATGTCAACTCGCGTTTTCCTTCAATAAACCTGAAGGAGGCTGGTGTTGACCAGCCGAAATATCGTATTTACGCCTTTACACGTTGTCTGACCAGCCCTTGCAGTATTTTCCTACAATACTATATAGTTAACTGATCTGCTGCATAATTAATAAGGTATAGCGATTTACCACATGTGGATTAAAACCTCGCATCCACCTCTTTAACCTGGACCTTTTGAAAAACACGTCATATGATGGAAGTTTCCTAACAAAAAATTGTTATTAACCTCGTATCCACCTCTTCAACCGGGATCAAACGCAACTTAGTTCCCAGGGTCTCTTTTCTTTCCGCCCCCTGAAGCTCTCAGAGGGCGGGAGCCCTGGGAATGAGGTTGGATCAAATGAAAAAAGTCTGTAGAAAATAAGGTTTTTTCTTTGAGAGAATGAGAGTACACAATCACAACATTTTACAGTAGTGCCTAACCAGTGAGTGCCTATAGTACTTACGATTAAGTAAAATTTACTAAGCAAACGAACAACACTATACTGACAGGTACAAAAAAGATCTTATTATTAACATATACATACAAGTTATGCGGTAAATATTGAGCGTCATGCCCATATTTGGACGTTGTCAAGTGCTCCAATCGCGGCGTCGATTACCCCACGCACAATGGACTTCATCGAACAGTAAGTGTACCGGCCTTTTATCAGTTGCACTTCAGGCCTTTACAGACAAATTTTTACTCGTTGTTCGGCGCGCTGAGCGTTTTCGAAACAATTTTGGGTTTTCCTGTTTCGTCAATCATCTGAGTGCGGAAGGGGTTGTACAAAGCACAACGCAACGCGTTCTGTTTGCGCTATTTGCATAAACCCGCTCCCAATCAGATGATTAGCTGAACAGAAAAAAGCCGAAATCCCTTCACTCAGCGCGATGGAACGAATTTGGCTGTAAACTCAATTGAAAACTAAATCAGTGTATGAGATTGCGGGATACATATACCCCAACTGGATGATTTCATTTGTAGTTACGGAGGTAGCCAGAGCTCGTGGAGAGTTGAATATTTATTATCACCAATACGCTTCCAGAAATTGTAGCATCCGTTCTTGGTGGTTTTTTTTTTTCGCTGTCGTGTCATGTAAGTGTGAAACAACAAAACAAAACAAAAACTGCGAATAAGCCGCTGTCTCGAAGTCCACCATCTCTGCGCATGCCAAGGTATTGGTGGGAAAACTGTAGGTCACGTGGTCACTCAAAGGGCAAACGAGGGGATTCGTGGTCCATTCCCCTGGGATCGCGAAAGTTTACAATGGGCGTGTAAAGATGACTTACATCGTGAACGTGAATAAAGGCTATTCCTGCCACGCTTAAGTGAAATTCTGACCTGCCACCTGCATCCTGCACCCTGCGACCTACAACCTGCAACTGCAACCTGCAACCTGCAATTTACACCCTCCGGATAATGGGCAACTTTTACGATAGCGTCATTTGACCACAACTACCAAAATTCAGTTTTTGTTGTTTTTTCCATTCTGATTAAATTTTTTAATTCCAAAAGGGGTAAAAATAACAATAGTATATGTACACACAAGTATGGTCCATTTATATTGAGCAGAGCCGGGTACTAGAATAGCTTCCTCTTCTTAGAAACGGTAAAAAACAAGCAAGGCTGGTTACACGGCTAGAAATATATATATATTTAAACCAATATTTCGGGAGGCACAGTTCATCAGGGTGTAACATAGTAACAAAGGAAGGCTGTGCCTCCCGAAATATTGGTTTAAATATATATATATATATTCCTAAGCGTGTAACCAGCCTTACTTGTTTTTTACCGTTTTTTAGTTTACAATTTTATAGCTGGTTGGATCTATTACAGGATCCGGCTCTTCTATTTTGCAACGGTGGTCCTTACTAAAGTATTTTCCAGTGTCTTCCTGTTCTTGCTCGCATCGCAAGCTCAAGACTAGAGAGAGAGAGAGAGAGAGAGAGAGAGAGAGAGAGAGAGAGAGAGAGAGAGAGAGAGAGAGAGAGAGAGAGAGAGAGAGAGAGAGAGAGAGAGAGAGAGAGAGAGAGAGAGAGAGAGAGAGAGAGAGAGAAAACGAAAATATTTCGTTCACTTACAGTTTTGTCCTTTATTTGCTTATTAGCAAGATGAATTTTGCATCTGTCACTATGGTTTATTTCTTGTGGCTAAAGGATCAAAGCTGTCTGCCGAGTCTCTGCTGCACTGGTTGTTTTGGCAAGATCTCACGTGCAAAATACCCGTGCCTCAACCGTGCCCTCTCCCCTGAAAGGCATCATTGGATATGTCACGTGATTTGTAAATTTTAATAACGGTAAGATGCGAGTAGCGGAAGATTTGTACGTAGGAAAATTGTCGTCGCTTTAGAGGCAACGTCGAAGGCTGTCAGGCTGCGTAGTTCCTACAAAAAGCTAGCGAAGGGAAGAAATAATAGAACTAAACTAGTCTAGCGAAAAGAAAAAGCAATGGTTATGAACAACGACGTCCTGAAGCCGGGAACGCCAACACAAGCGAGACAACTTGCCGAGAGCGACGACATCGCTAGCAGCCTGGTGTTGGACACGATGCTAGGATTTACCACGCATAAGATGGCCGCAAGATTTCGCCCTTTGAAGGTGGATCAAGAAGTCGTTAGGAAAGCGCTCGAACGATACGCGAAAGATGGAAATATCGAGCAGGCTTACAACGAAATTGTCTTCAACGCGGGGGATTGGGAGCGATGCTACTTCATCACCAAATCCAAACCTCAAATTGCGGCTTTCAAGGAACATGTAAGTTTGGTTATATTCCACTCAATGAACAGCTCAAAGCTTTTAAATGGTCATTTGGTCTCGTTTGCTGCACATTTTACATAATTGTGTTCCCTTTGTGAACAAGCTTTCAGATTTCTATCTTGTCAACGCGTGTTTCTTTGTGTCAAAACACGCTTTCCATTCTATCGTTGTTTATTCCTAATTTATGCGAGGAACAATTTAACTTCTTCGTATGTTTGGTATAAAACTTTGAAGATTAGGCTCGGGTATTTTCATTTTCATAGAGTTTATTTTCGGTTTGCTCTCCCTTGCACTTCCGTTTTGAAAATCAAAAATCCAAGATGGCAGTTAACAATGACGTAATGTTTCGATGTTGACGGTTTTGATTTCCGGCGAGGGATTAATTTCGCAAGAAAACGATATTACAATCTACAAGCATAATGTTAGGAATATAGATGGCTTGGGTTATACATGTATGTCTAGACTGGAAATATGGTCTTACTTTAACTTAAGCTGTTGAATTATTTACTAAATTTAAAGTAATTCAGGTGTGTAATATTTATTTAACCCATTGGCACCCGTGCCGGCCAAAACCGGCCGTAAAAAACTCCCATGCTTCAAAACATTGCAACTTTCTCAATCGCACGAATATTGCCTTAACTGTTAGTTGTGAGCACGAAATGGAATGCCCTTTAAATTTGGATATCCAATAAATGCAAGAAACGTAGCGATTTTTACCAAATATGGCCTTTTGAGTTTGGACAAGAACGAAACTGGCCGTTTTTAACGTCAAAGAGAAACATCAAAAATGCCCCTTTTTGCCTTCATGTTTTTTAGGGAAATCATCGTCCAAAAACCAAAATTCAACCATCATAACAAAATTCAGTCCTTTTTCTAGCTTAGAAATGACTTTTTTGTTCATATTCTTCTCCCGAGCGTAGATACAGCCTTTTGTTCCAGTGCATTCGGGCCTTCCCGACATTTTCAGCATCTTGAGCGCATTGCATGCTGGGAACTAACGAGAATTTTTGACAGCGCCCGTTCCTTCCCCCAATTCTTTCACATATAAACTAAGTCTACAGCCACTCCGACCTACCGCCAAAATTTCCTGCTCGTAGTCATCTTCAGTACACAGAAATTCCAAAATATGCGGCGGTAGGTCGAGAAATTCATCAATAGTCGAGTCCCAAAGGTACTAAGTGTTCGACCGGCCAAATTCCCAGTTCGTCGAGTAACAAGCCAAATTCAACAACAAAGTACATCACCTTGCTCGATTCTTTGAGAAAGTGGACTCTTAGCTACCGTCACGCTTAATGATGCTCATCAGGCAGCCGCTAAAGATGAAAAATGGCTGTAAATTTAGCAGAAATCGCAAGCAAACCCAACTTGGGCCATTGTTGGCGCTTCACGGATAAAAAATAGCTACGTCAAAATGACGTTTTCAGGAACCTTGAGCCTCCAGTGGCTTAGGACAGCACCACTTTTCCCTGGTAGTTCAAATAAAGAGTCACGAATTGCTATTCATCGTTTATAGGTGGAAAATCACTCCGAAAATGTAAAAACCTGCGGTAGTCAATGGGTTAAGCTTTCTAGTTGTGTTTACCGGATGATCATTCTTTCATTTTCTCTTGCTCTGTGCTCAATTCTTTGTCTATAAATTCAGGTGTATCTAAAGCTTATCAGTCTAGTATTTTTAGCTGTTGCATTACTTAGAAATTCAAAGAAATTCAGCTGTGTTATAAGCTTACATGCATTAGCTGTTTTACTTGTGTAAGCTTATAAGCTTACGTACCTGTCAGTTCTTTCCAGTTTTGTTTTCCATAATGATCATTCTTTCAAATTTTCTCTAGTTCAGTTCATTCTTCTCTGCCTAGTGGTGCTGGTGTATCCAAAGCTGAACTTAATAGCTTAGTTTATGACTACAGTTTTATGATTTGTTTTGTTTTGTTTTGTTTTTTGTTTTTTTTTTCTACTTAGCCCCTTCCTCTAACTGGCCAGCCTTCCCCTCCCCCTTGTAATGGGCTCTTGTCTAATATAAGCCTGTCTAGCTGGGCAAGAGCGATATTTGTTTCACGGTCTCTACCATCCTTTATTTACCTCAGTCTCTTTAATTTTCTGTATCAGAGAGGTCAAGTAAATTATATCAGATTACTGAATGTTGTGCAATAATAATATTTATACTATTTAATAATTATTGTACTATAATTATAATATAATAATATTGTTGTATAGTTAACAAAAGACTTTGATTACTTGAAATGATCTGCTATTAATTTATTATTCTTTAAAGTTGAGCATCTCTAGTTTATATAATGTTATGGCAGAAGGTAAACCTGGTTTCTCTAGTATGAAGCTCAAAAATGAGAAAAAGAACTGTTCTGAAATGAAGCTAGAGGGGAGAAGCGAGAAGGCTATGGGAGCATTCCATATACAGCTACATGCATTTCATTTTAATAACGTTTTCGGATTTTATTTTGTCAAGCTTACAACAAAAGGAGACATGGGTAGGATTAAATCTTTGCCATTCGGCTACATTTTTACATGTATGTTGTCTGTAGCATAGGATGAAAATAAACACTCATGACTATTTGCCCATTTCATGATTTTATGTCTGTAAGGATGAGTCTAGCTGAGTTTGAAATATTTGTTGATAAATTACTCAGATCACCATACTGCTTGCTGCGTAGGTTTCGGGACAACATTTATTGAAATAGCTGTATGTTCCTGTCTTTTGTCATTGGATCCCCTCTCACAAGTTCTTGCTTCATCTCACTTTTGTGAATATACACTGTACATGTATATAGTTCGTTTGCTTTGCCTTCTCACACCCATCTTATTTCACTTTTCTCTCCCCTTCCTCCAATACGTTCAAAGGTGAAAAAAGAGATTCTCCATTTTTTCCCCACAGGTTTTCAGATACATTGGCATTTTCAATCAAACTGCTGGCTATAGAGTCGTGCCCTGTAGCAGGTATTCTGGTGAGGAGAGAGGAGCCAAAGTTGTTGCTACATGTGAATGGTGAGAAGTCTTTTTCAGAGATCATCAGGCATAATCTTTCCACATAAACCATTGTAATTTTTGTACTATTCAGAGGATCAATGGAAATTCCTACTAAGGTTTTTGAAGAGAACTATTAAGTCCAGAGTGGAAGAAAGACCTTAACCATGAAAGGGGAATGAATATTTGCTGGAGCATCACAATCTTGTTTTTGAAGACTCTTACATTTAAAAGCTTGAAATTAAGATTGTTTTTAAATAAACTAACTTTAGTTTTCTTTGTTTTTTAATAATTTCAAGTGAACCTGCTTTTCTTTAGCCAACACTTTTACATGTAAAAAATAAAGGAAGTACACAAAGTTGATTATAAAAGTTCTTCACATATATTTCAGGCAGCTGAGGCAGCAAACCGACAGCAGTGATGATGCGCTAGCACACCTCAAATATGATACGCTGGGGCTTAGACGGGAGATTCACGTGCTAAATCTTGTGAAGAAAATGTTTCAATAAGCGCTGCCCGCAATTTTTAACGGACTATTTTTATTTTAATAGAGACATTTTACAGAGAAGAACGCGACAAAGCAATCATCTCCATCTGCCCTCCATTAAATTAGAAGGCACAAAAAAAGCTTTTTATTATCATGGATGTGTAGTTTTTAATCGTAATTTGTAGTTTTTATTAATCGTATTTCGTATATATTCTTATGTTATTTTTAAGGTATTTTTCGTTAGCTTAGTTAGGAGTAGCTTTTAGTATTTTTAGTATTAGGGCCTCTAAGGATATCAGTTTTTTAAATATAACTGTAAAGAGATACCCTTGCAAAATAAAAGCATCTTCTTCTTCTTCTTCTTCTCCTTTTAATTATTATTTCATACAATGTACTGACAACAAAACATGCTGTTATAAATTTTGTTATGGTGTTATTTGGACATCAGAAAAAGGATGTAGATTTTGTAATAAAACAGCTGGCACACATCAGAAAAAGGATGTTGTAGATTGTGTAATAAAACAGCTGGCACACTGTAAAGGATGAGGTTGACATTGTAGCTGTTTTCTTTTTAGGAGCAAGGGTGATAAGCTGCCATTTCTGTGTGGGTGCATTGCAGAGATGACAGAAGAAGAAGAGAAAAAGCTCCTCCGTCCTGGAGAAAATGATTTCAGCATCATGTTTTCCTGCAGGAAGAATTTATCGCAGCTTTGGCTTGGTCCTGCAGCTTACATCAACCATGGTAAATAAATCTTTTCATTAATAATGTTTACTTAACCCATTGACTACCGCAGGTTTTTACATTTTCGGAGTGATTTTCCACCTATAAACGATGAATAGCAATTCGTGACTCTTTATTTGAACTACCAGGGAAAAGTGGTGCTGTCCTAAGCCACTGGAGGCTCAAGGCTTCTGAAAACGTCATTTTGACGTAGCTATTTTTTATCCGTGAAGCGTCAACAATGGCCCAAGTTGGGTTTGCTTGCGATTTCTGCTAAATTTACAGCCATTTTTCATCTTTAGCGGCTGCCTGATGAGCATCATTAAGCGTGACGGTAGCTAAGAGTCCACTTTCTCAAAGAATCGAGCAGGGTGATGTACTTTGTTGTTGAATTTGGCTTGTTACTCGACGAACTGGGAATTTGGCCGGTCGAACACTTAGTACCTTTGGGACTCGACTATTGATGAATTTCTCGACTTACCGCCACATATTTTGGAATTTCTATGTACTGAAGATGACCACGATCAGGAAATTTTGGCGGTAGGTCGGAGTGGCTGTAGACTTAGTTTATATGTGAAAGAATTGGGGGAAGGAACGGGCGCTGTCAAAAATTCTCGTTAGTTCCCAGCATGCAATGCGCTCAAGATGTTGAAAATGTCGGGAAGGCCCGAATGCACTGGAACAAAAGGCTGTATCTACGCTCGGGAGAAGAATATGAACAAAAAAGTCATTTATAAGCTAGAAAAAGGACTGAATTTCGTTATGATTGTTGAATTTTGGTTTTTCGACGATGATTTCCCTAAAAAACATCAAGGCAAAAAGGGACATTTTTGTTGTTTCTCTTTGACGTTAAAAACGGCCAGTTTCGTTCTTGTCCAAACTCAAAAGGCCATATTTGGTAAAATTCGCTACGTTTCTTGCATTTATTGGATATCCAAATTTAAAGGGCATTCCATTTCGTGCTCACAACTAACAGTTAAGGCAATATTCGTGCGATTGAGAAAGTTGCAATGTTTTGAAGCATGGGAGTTTTTTACGGCCGGTTTTGGCCGGCACGGGTGCCAATGGGTTAACAAAATAGTGAACGATCCTGGTCAGCTATACAGCTAGTCTTAATTCAGGTTAAAAGAAGCATTATTTTTACAGTTAATCCAACAGCTTGTCCTTTGTTTCCCTTGCAGACTGCCGTCCAAATTGTAAGGTATGTTACAACCAAATATTGAGGTATATTCATTCGTAAGATTATCTGTAAAACTTTTCCGTGTATAGAATTTTGCAAGGTTACTTGTATGAAGCAGTTTCTAGGGCTGTTATTACATTTTGAGTAACAGGCAACATTAAAGTGCACCTAACCACAAAATATTTTTTTGCTACAATACGTCTTTGCACCTGTTCAAAACACATTACACCTATTTTTTTCACAGTTTTATCAAATCCTGACATTTTATAGGAACTTACGAAAAACTAATTATCTTCTGGTTCACAACCAAGTTAAAAGGGGTATGGGTCTATTCCTGATTTGACGTCACAAACTACTAACTACAGTACCGACCGGAGGGATTGCAGCCTTACACGTGTGTAATGTGCGTGCAGTACATGCAGTTTACACGGACCTTACACTCACTTTACATGCACTGCCCACGCAGTGTCCACACAATGTCCACACAAATACATTTTATGCATGTAATTTTACACTCAGTGACTGCGTGTAAAATAACACACAATCTCTCCCCTGGAACTCACTCACCGCTTGTAACAAGAACAAAACACTATAATAATTGTATTATTTGCTGACCACCTTGCCGGTGTTCTGTCATTGTCATTCTTCAAATGAGAGTTTTAAAGCGAACCCACTGTTTTACAAAAGGCATGAAGGATAGCTCAAAGTATTGCACTCAATTTGTGGTATCGAAAACGTGACTAATTCGCAAACTTTGGTATTGTTATTACAGAGTTGCGTGACAAGGATAAGCGCGGGAATTAAAAAAAAGCCCCAGATGAGACATAAGTGGCGCCCGATCATCTAGACATTCGGAACGAACTGAGCTTGGTTGACCAGGCTGTTCCTATATTTTTCTTGCAAAAAAAACATCCGTTGTGTTCATTATGAGCAGGCAAGCCAGCCCGGTTACCAAGAGCACCATTATTGTGAAGGAGATCGTTACAAAATAAAAAACAAAACATAAGAGAACTTTTACTTGTTAAAAGATAAGATAGTCTTTGCATGCGTCTTTACAAAGACTTAATGGGAAGTAAATCAGTTCATGACATCATATCAGGAATAAACCCACCTCCCTTCTGATTCAGTCATGAAACAAATAAGGCTCAGTTTTGAAGCCTTTAAAAAGTCAACATATGGTGGAAAACAGGAAAAATTTATCAGTGCATTTCAAACAGGTGCAAAGATTTATTTCAGCGAAAAAATATTTAGGTTAGGTGCACTTAAACCTTCACACCTGTCCCAAAATTAATTTGTTTCATTCTAGTAAAATGAACTTACAACAGTCAAGATCACCTGAGGGATCTATGTCCCATTAGGTGTATTCAGCTGTATCATGTGTTGCACATCATATCCTTTAATGACAGCTCTGGTTTGTATGAAAGTGCATGGACAAAAAAACGTAACAATTTGAATGGCACTGCTGTACCGTATATTCAACGGAGGTGCACCTTCTGTCAGTTCGGATAACTTTCAACATCATGCTGTCAGCCTGTCAATAGGTGTGAGTGTCAGTCTCCAGATCTTTTTAGGTTTACTGTTTAGGTTATCAGTTCTGCAGGCCATCTTTCTTAGGTTTTTGATCTTGGATCCCTCTTCTATCCTGAATATTGCTTAGTAACTAGAATTATTTGATATAAAGCTGAAGTAAGCATCAGTGGGTTCAGTTACTTGGTTTGTATTTGCCTGACTCTTTACAGTAATAGGAAAGGTTAATAGAAGCCTGAACATCTGATCTTAAATTATTGCTTTAATGGAAAAATCGCGATGAAACTACAATCCATAATTGCAGTAACAGTCCAATTATTAATGTTTTGTTGTGGGAACCAGTTTGTGTCTACAGGTCGAGACACTGCTTGTGTAAAAGTGCTAAGGGACCTTGAGCCGGGAGAGGAGATCACTTGTTATTATGGAGAAGATTTCTTTGGTGACAACAACTGCAACTGCGAGTGTGTTACATGTGAAAGGTATGGACAGTGGCTTAGTATTGCTAATAGTAAATGTTAATTGCTTATTTGAAAATCAAAGAAAGAGGAGTACTAAACCTGCACAGTGGACTAGAAAGTAGAGTGGAAAGTTGAAGCATGAATAGTTCAAGGTCATGTACCCAATTGATGTGTTGTTGATCAGTGCACATGAAGTGTTACACATTCATGATTAATTAGTCTGCTGTTTATTGTAATTTGGTTGTGAAGGAGAAGGAGAGTGGGAAAGGGAGGGCTTCATAGCTTTCTCCCCCCACCCCCCACCCCCAAAAAAGAATGGGGCTTTGTTAGAGAGGGGGAGGGGCTTATTTGAGGGTTGAGCGCGGTGGCTTAAAAGGGGATTTATGGCATTACAGGACACATGGCTGCTGAGTGCAAATTGAGTTTTCAGTTTCTGGTTACAAGCCTTAAGATTGTTGAGGGTGTATGAGTACTGAATGAGTGAGAAATGAATACTTGTATATGAAAATCATATATTTAAACTGCGGATAAAAGAATATGTGAATGAACATTGCTGTTATGAACCCTACTTAAGCAGTAGTGAAAATAAAGCCTGAAAGGGGATTTATGAAGTGAATGAATTGGGAAACATGAAAAATTGCACCATTTGCCCCTTATCGTTTCTGATCAGGGTCCTGTTTCTTGAAAGTCCCGGTAACTTACTGGGCCCAAAACCATATTTTGAAATCAAGATCTCAAGAAAAATTAGGTGTGTTCTGACCTCTAATGAAGTCCATTTTGTTTCTTTACGGTGTAGCTGATAACTTTACTGTATAATTTTCAAAACTTTTTGAACTCCCATCTGGAATAGAAAATAAAACAGCTTAATGGCCGGTAATTACCGGGAGCTTCGAGAAACAGGCCCCAGGCCTGTGATTGTGGTGTCTGTGACAGAACTAGCTGTTGTAAATGGATGGAGAACAGTTTTGAGGGTTGCAAGTTGAAACTCTGAAGACAGCCTTTGGGATGAATTTATTTAGAAAAAAAGCAAGGCAGTGATGTTTATGTCATTGTCAATAACACATTGCTGTTTGCTATAAATCAGCTGTGCCAGACAGTTTAAATAGTAATGTTTAGTTACCAGCTGTGTGTTTAGCCGGAAGTGGTTGCTTGTCTGCTTGAATGTTCTGTGATAATACATGAGAAAAGTGTATACTTTTTTAGCTATTCCAGCTGTGTGTTCAGGAAGTGGTAGCTTGTCTGTTTGAAGTTTCTGTGACAATACCTGAGAAAAGTGTATACTTTTTGAGCTATTTGAAGGAAAGTGTGCTATGAGTTTTGTTTTGTTTTGTTTGGTAGACGTGGAGTTGGTGCATTCAAGTCTAAAGTGAAGACTGTTGACAAAAAACAGAAATACAGCTTCAGAGAAACAGACAAAAGATTAAAGAGGCTGGCGCGCAGAATGACAGGTGAATGCCAATAATTAAAACTGTCTAGTTACATTCTACTTCCATGAACTATTAATTAAAAATTATTATGATAAGTCTTTGGTAAAACAAGAGGGTTTAGTGAACAGTGAAGAGGTTATAAAGTCAACTCTGTTAAATTGGGCTCCATCCTAATGCAGAGTGTTGGTCTCCTTGTCATTATCAATTTTGAATGAGATTGTGGTTTTTTATGGTTATACAGTTGGGTTCCATTGGACAATTTGTTTCAGTCTTAAGATGAAGGCTTTTTGTCTCTTCCACTGTATCATTTTCAGAGCACTTGAGAGTTAAATGCCCTTTTGAGCAAGAAGAGCCCAGCAAACTTTAAGTTAACTATCACAGGACTCGCAGTATCAGCTGTTTGCATGAAGATGCCTCGGAGTTCCAATTTCTTATTACAAAGCTGAGGAAGCCTTATGTTCATAAAGAAATTCAAAGGCTTGTCTTGCCAAGTTTTGCACTCAGATAGAGCTGATCAACAGGATACATATACATGTAGGGTATCTCTATAATTAGAGAGAGCTGGCTGATCAAAGCCTTTTTAAGTTGCAAGTTAGACAAAGAGGATTAGTGAAGTTGATGTCCTGTCAAAAATTACAGATGATGGTTTACTCAAAGAAAATAATTGTCAAACATGTGGTAATGAGAAGTTCTTTTCTTTGTTCTGTAGACTCTTTTATTGATGCTGATAACATTCCCTTATCAAAGGAGTCAGATCCTGTGGATGTGGCTGAAGCAGAGCAATATCACGAAGAAATTGATTGTTTGATCTCAGTTGACCTCCACGCTGATGACAATGACAGAAAAGACTCCTCAAATACAATACCCACCCATAGGTTTTACTCTAAAACGAACAGGCCTAAGCCTCGAGCAAGTGTTACAATCGCCCTGGAAGAACTGAATGCTGTGAAGAAGAAACGCAGGAGAAAAGGACCAAAGTTGTGCATGCCCACAAAGCGTCGCCGAAGGCATGCTCTCATTAGAGAATTCGAGATTCCGCTGGATGAGGTCTGCGCATTTGTTCCACCGCAGAGGCATGCCTCTGTGGATAGTGGTGTAGACATGACAGACCATGCAGAAAGTGATTTGTTCACCTATGGAGACAAGTATAAAGCCAATATTGATCGGGTCACAGACTTTATTTCCACAAGGACATTGGGGAAAAGTGCTGGTGGTTATGTGTTGCCTGGGCAACGTGTGTCTTTTAATACAGACATTAACTTGCTTCCATTCCAAAGAGGAAGTACTGGTTATCGTTGTCCTTGTTGCCCTTAAGCTGGTTTTTATTTTCTACCAGCCATGGGTGTAGGGGGGTGGGGGGAGCTCTCTAGTGTTGTATGTTTTCTAATAATGGACTCTGAAACATTATATTACTCAAACTGGTGTTTATTGTGTGCTTTGTTAATCCACTCTGGAGAATGCAGCTTGTGTGACAAGGTTTTTTGGTTTCCGAGTTTACAGTAGTCAAAGGCATTGTCACTACATCATTATGTATATCTTACATTTGCATCAATGAAAGTCTGAAATATCTGCCCATTTTTATTTAAAATGGCTATTGTACAGAGAAGCTATTAACAGGTATCTTTTGGCTTGAGATGGCCTTGATAGCATTGAATTTCCATCGTGGAAAGTCAAGACAACTTTTTCAACTTTCTTTTGTTTCTTGTCTTTGGTTGAATTTTTTTAGAAACTGATTGCTCACCATTCAGCAACTCTAAAACTTAACAAAATCGGGCTTTCGCATTGGGAACTTGCAAAAACATTCAAATCACCCCTGTACATCTTCTGGCCTCCAAAAGTTGACAGGCAAGTTAAACAACAAGATAACTATATAAATTATTTTTCTTTTACTTTCTGGAAGTTTTCTTAAGTTTTGCTGTGACATATCCACACAAAGTTTGACATGTGAAGGTGCCTTTCAGCACTTAAAGAAATCAGAATTTTCTTCATTATGGTTGTGAGTGAACATTTGCACATTTAAAGTAGTCTTGAAATGAATCCTTTATAACTTTTTATGCTCTTCCCTCATTCTTGTGTGGCAAGTATTTCTGCATTACCTTTACATGACTGTACCTTTTTGGCATTATTGTAACCTTTCCCATATCATGAGCTCTATTTTTCTTTGCAAGTGTATGTTATTTAATAGGTAATGTGCATACATGTATGTAGGTTCTCTTGCAAGTGTTAAGATGTAAAAACATTAAGTTTGAAGAAACCACTTTTGTCTAGAAGAGCTATTTGCTGGTCTTTTTTTCATGTTTTCTGTATCTGGTGCTTTTCGACTGGGAGCTTTCGCAGTTTGCATTATTGCAAACTTGCTTGAAATTGCAGCCTGTGATTGTGACTGCTCCTAAGATTTTATTACCAATATGGTCGTTAATGATGCATTCAGTAACCTTATATACATTAAGACAACCAAAACAGACAAATAAGAAAAAAAATAACTTGACAGGGGCTACTTTGTTGAGATGTGATGTCACTGGTTGCTGACATCATCCCAAACTATCTTGAATAGAAACAACACGTCCTGACAGTATGAGACGCAAAATTAACCACAAATTATGGAGGAACAACTTATTACAGTGTACTTCTTTCTGGGTTAGAAAGAAATGGAAATTATTTATGAACTAGCCTGCTTGCAAGTGGTAATTTGTGTTTTCAAGCGCAAGATTCAGAAGCCTGGTACTCTGGTCGACATGTTGGACTATATAGTGGAGGATCTGGGATGAGGGACGTGTGACAAAGTGAGAAGAAAGGGGGATCCAGATCCTCCACTACATCATCCAATATGGCGACCAGATTTTGCAGGCGTCGACTCTCGCGCTTTGAAAAAACAAATTACCGCCTGCAAGCAGGCTATTTATGAACCATTATGTTGCATAATGATATGGGTGTTGTACAGTCATGTATTCTCAAGTTAGTAATAATTATAACATTAACAAAGTAATTTGGTTGATTTCAGTTCTCTTGTACTGAACTATCAACTGAGGGTGGGGGCATTTTTAGGGACTATCCTGCTTTTTCCTATTCTGGCTAATTAGGAATGAGAGAATGAATGGAATAAGGTATCTCAATGTTATTCCATTCATTCCATTTCAAAAATGGAATAGGCTCCCCCTCCTTCTCCCAGGAAAAAGAAAACACAGTAATGTCTATTCTGAGCATTTGTATTTAACAACTTATTAGCTGATGAGGGTGCAGCCTGAATCAGCTATCACACATAGAAATCTCGAGCTCGTAATCTAATTGTTTTATTATAAATCTATTAGTTGTTCAAAACTAAACAAGTAAATTATCCAAATTCTCCTCACAGACACTTCAAAATGCAAAGAAGCGGGCGCCATTTTGTTGACAACCACTGCTCACTATATCTATCACAGAATAGATAGCGAGTAACGTAGCCAATCAGAGAATGGCATTCATGAAAAAAGCTAGTAGATTTTTACTAATCTGAGATAGTCCCAAAAAATGTTCTCTAGGTTTTAGCCTGTGTGTTTTAGATATCAACCCCTTTCAACCAAATGGCCCTCAGTAAATAACTGCAATTTTGTCTCTAGAATTTGCAGTGAAGTAAAATTCTTTCAAATGGCCCGTTAACGTTAGTATCGGTGACTAGATGACAAGACCATCACTAAACTCATGAGGAAAGTATAGAGTTCAGGGCCCAGTTGTTCAAAGCACAATTAAGCTAATCCTGGGTTAGAGTGAACTTTGAGTCCAGTTAAGTCTCTGTTAAAAACATTTCCAAAAGATATTTATCCTAATGTTTAGAATGGAATTTAATTTTACCTTAAGCTTGAAATTTGATTTCCAAAACTTTCTCAAAGAGCGAGATGAAAACTTTGGTTAACTCCTAGTCCAACAACTGGGCCGTGGTAAATACCCACTGCCTCATTGTAGAAAATTCTCACAACTTTATAATAAGTTTGTCTTTTGATGGGTGAGGTGTCACTAGTACGTAGGTCCAATTTGTAAGAAGAAGGTAGGGTCGAACAAATCAGTGTTGTTCTCTTAACAAGTTCAGAAACTTGGCACCATTAACAGTTAGCAGAGAATTATGTTGTGAAAATTTAACCACAGTGCTCAAGGTATATAATTATGGAAACAAAATTAATATTCCCCTGAAATGTTTGATCTTAACTTCTAATCCATAACTAATTTTGACTGTTGATGTGATTTAGTGGAAAGTTTAGGGAGGTTTTGTAGTGCTATTCCTTTGTAGATTGGTTTTCACAAAATGGGATGTAACTTACTACTTTGTTATATAAATGATAATTATAAATAATAGTATTGTCTTTTGTAGTAATATAAAAAAATGTTAGCCACAGGCATTTGAAACAAGCTGTGTCAGTCTTTTTCTAATTAAGTAGATTGCAATGGGAGACACTGTAGAAAGATTCCAATTTGAAAAATAAATTATGAAATGTTCAACTACAGTTATAGCTTGGGTCCCAGGGTACTACAGTTACCTCAATGCTGAATTAAGTTTGCCAGTAATTAAATTCCTTTTTAATGGCTTTCAGATAAATAATTAATTTTAAAACTTCAAAATAAGGAAACCCATCACTCTGCTTATTTTGGCAGCAAGAATTTGAACATGAAACATGAAACATTTCTGACAACAAAAGTGCAAGATTTGAAAACCAATCTGTTACTAGCAGCATTGTAAAAGTGGGTATAAACTGACAAACTGGCATGATTGGAGAAACAGACTTGCAAGTGATTTTAAAGCAATGTCACAAACTATTCATTAATTTTGGGATCTTTCCTCCAAACCTTCATTCTTCCAGACCCCTTATCTGCACGAGTTTATTTTACCTACTTGACAACTCAACATGGTTTGGGATTTGGGACTTGAACCCTACAAAACTTACCCATAGCCTAACTGTATTGGTGTGCATCAGACCTGTAATAGTCTTTTGCCCTTACAGTTTATTGAACTCATTGCACATCTAAACAACTGGGCTGAGTTGAGCCTATAATTATTGGGAAACCTGGGTCAATCTCCATAATGATGACACCTTGGTCTTTTTATAGTGACGTCTAGCAGCCTAACCAAAAATTATAAGGGCTCTTTGACAATTTTTTAGAGTTGGGTGCAGCACTATACACAATTCACTCCTAAAAGGCTTTACGTTCCTCTCCACTTGCACACCCCAGCTTTTCAATGCATTGATTTTGCAAATTTAGTTTTGCAAGCTAAAAATAAAGGTGTCTGAGTACCAGATTTCGGCATGGTAATTCAGCAAATTGAAGGGTATATTCTGCAAATATATCGCTTTTTTGCCTTAAAATCCAAAATAGCTGTAAACTCATTCGACTTTGGCATATAGACTGGAAATGGTGTCAGAAATGAAGTTCTGCACTTATTTTGCAATTAGAAAGCTAGGATCCGAAGTATTACCTTATGACTTGGCAAAAACTCAAGAAACAGAAACAAAAGGATCTGATGCATGGTTGATTTCTTTTCTTTTGAGTTGGTTCAGTTTTAGGCAAAAGTTACACGGTATGCTAATTCGCTGAATCTAGGCCTTTAAATCACAAAATAAGTGCAGAACTTTATTTCTGACACCATAACCAGTCTGTATGCCAAACAAGAGCGAATTTAGAGAAATCTGGATTTTAAGGCCAAAAAAACGATATACGCCGCTTTGACATGGCTTTGACAGAATTTGCTCCCTGTGGGAATGCCCACACTACAAATTAAAGAAGTATTGGTTAAATAGACCTTGAATTCATTCCTTTCAAAACTCAAGTATGCTTGTCTAGTGTATGGCAAAGGGAATACTACATTAAAGAGAGCATTTAATTTTTTGTGCTGTGGTAAGGTGGTACAACGAGCAATTAACAAGGCAACAATGACCATGTCTCCTTGCCTGATATGAACAGAAAAACAAAGCCCACCACGAATAAAACTACATGCAGAAATCACTTATGTGAATGTTTTGATTGCTGGTCATATATACATTACATACCATAAGATTTGCTCAACTTTTGCTTTGACTTTCTCCAAGAGTTAATACATTATAGTCTGAGAAGGCACAATATTTAAACTGACATAACAGCTGCCTCTTGCTGCTCCTGTCCACTAGGGACAGTTCTTAGAAGACTCCTTGAGCCCTGGAATGACAAGAGATCGCTGTGTTGGCACTTTGGCCACCACACAGATCCTGTAATCTCCATCTAGTGTATGATATTATTGTAATCCTGTAAAATGTAACTCATGTACATGTACTTTTTTTTGCCATATAATTATTTTATAAATAGTGTGAAATAAAAATGAAATGAACTGAACTTTCATCAGGTGCCTCGAGGGCAGATAGTCATGCCAAGAGAAAATCAAATTGGCCAGGGTAAATATCAGTGTCTCAGAGTAGAAGAGGCCATTTTTTCGACTAGACTTTTGCATGCTAACATTTTTCCCACCCATTTTGACTCTTTCTCGCCCCAACTATCCATCCTTGGATCTCCAGGATGCCAGAAACCTTACATCATGCAACCCATGGCCACTTCTTGGTGTTTAAGGTAACTGTTAAAATACACTCGTTCATGTCAGATTTATTTCTAAAAATTATTGCATATTTATTGCTGGTGAACATATTATATTATTAATAGTGATTTGTTTTTTCTTGTCCAGTCCTTTATAAGTGAATCTATGAGATTTCAGAGTTACGCTTAATAGTGTGCATTTCCACCTGTCAGCTCCTCTTTTCATCTATTTCACCTTTTGTATGTGTTGGTGCTTTTTGTATTTGTTTTTCTTTTGCCATTTCTGACCCAACCTAATTTAATATCAAAAATTTGGTTTATCAATGGAGTAGATAAAACGTAAATTGACCACCGTACAGGGATTTGATTAGCTGACGGTTCGAGCGTTAGCCCTTCATCAGAGTTATGGATTTGCTCCGACGAAGGGCTAATTCTCAAAACGTCAGCTAATCGAATCCCTGTACAGTGGTCAATTTACATTATCAACTCCGTTGATAAACCAAAATTTCGTGTTTCACTCCCCACCAACACAGAACCACAGTTTCTTTAGAAATTAATCCCATTTACTAATTTAATGTCATTTGTAAATAATTTTCATTTTCGAAGTGAGCCCTCTCGATGAGTAATGCAACTCTTAGGGCCAACTTTGCCAGTAAATATGTTTAAAGTGCTACTACGATCAGAAAATCACTTGTCTTTTTTCTTCAAATTTTGAAAGTATGTTTGCCTAACACCCGACTCGCGAAATTTCAAGCTTTAATTTCAAGCAGAACGCTGTTTACTTTGAGTGCAACTTTTTAATTTAACTGTCCGCCATTACTAACTTCAAAATCTTAAGAGAACTGGATCGAGGACGAAATGACGTAAAAAGCTCACAAGAGTAAGAACGCAGTGTGTGTAACCCGGCTCATTTAGTATGCAGCACGGGAATTTTGAGCTTTCAGACTCTCAAACTCGTGTTTTGCATACTTAATAAGCTGCATTCACACACTGCAATTTTAAACCAGTGCGCATATGACGTCATTTTATCTTGGATCTAGCTCTCCGAGGCCTAATCAGTCAGTTACGAACATGAGTAATGGCGGACCGTTAAATTAAAAAGTTGCACTCAAAGTTAACAGTCTTCTGCTTGAAATTAAAGCTTAAACTTTCACGAGTCAGGTGTTAAGCAAACAGACTTTCGAAATTTGAAGAAAAAAGACAAGTGATTTTCTAATAATTATTATTATTATTATTATTATTATTATTATTATTATTATTATTATTATTATTATTATTATTATAAATAACAAAATGTACAATCACTATTACAAGTGCCACATGTCCTGAGCTCCTAGTTTCTTCTGTATCACTTAAAAATTAAACATCTCTTCCCTGGTTCATTGGTTCATTTATTTCACACTATTTACATAAAATTAACATAGAAAGAAAAGTATAATTACAACAGATGATTACAAGATAAAATAAATACAGTACAAATTACAATATGTGTGTGGAGGTCAAAGTAGCAAAGGCTTTCTAGTTGACCACCACCTCCTTTTGGATAAACAAAGAAATGGCACTGAGCTTTATTGGGATATAGGAGATGTTTGTAGAGCTTAGGATTGTTGTACAAGAGGGAATTACATGTATATGATTTAAGGTATGTTACTGAACCAAGCAAGGAATCTATACAGGACAAGCTTAATAAGAGAAAAACAAAAGCAAAAAAGAACAAAAAAGACAGAAAAAAAAAAACACATACAAACAAACAACCAACAGCAACAACAGCAAGCAAAAAAAAACAGAAAAAAAGGAATGGAAAAGAATAACACATCATCAGCAGCAACAACAGCAGCAGCGATAACAAGATCAAAATGTAAGCGGACAATTATTATTATTATTATTAACTCTATTATTATTATAATTACTTACATATGGATAATTACATACTATATATTTGATCACTAAACAGATTATGTATTATTTGATTGATAAGAGATCAGGTGAGCCCTATAAAGTTTCTTAAACCTGTTAAATGTTTTTGTTTTTTTCAATGGCAAGGGAACAGTTTCCCATAAAACAGAAGCAGAGTACTTAAAAGTAAATTTGCCTATGTTAGTTCTAACTTGTGGTCGGTGAAAATTGAGCCTGGCAGAATTTCTGGTGTTATAGGAGTGGACATTTGTTGTAGGTATTAAAAAATTATGGAAAATTGCTGGAACAGTTGATGGATTGTTATATATTTTAAATGCCAGTGAGCAGATTTTGAATCTAACAACATTTTCAAATTTTCAAATTTCAAGGATTTGGTAATAAGGGAAAGAGGGTTCTTGTTTGTTTGCAAAAAAGATATTACGGATGCATTTATTTTGTTTACTACAGATCTTACTTAAATTAGTCTGATAAGTGTTGCCCCAACACATTGCACCATAATTAAGATAAGGGTAAATAAGTGCATAATACAGTTGTCTTAACATCTTTCAATTCAGGTAATTCCGCAATTGGTAGAAGATTCCAAGGTTTTTAGTCAGTTTGCCTTGTACGTGTGCTATTTGAGTTTTCCAGTTCAAATGCTCATCTAAATAAATGCCTAAATATTTGATACTAGTTTTGCGATCAATGTTTAAAATGTTGATATTGTGTATAGTTGGCTTCTGTGGAGATGTTATTATCATAAAGTTTGTTTTCTTCATGTTAATAGACAGTTTATTGAAATTGCAGTAGTTAATTACTTTCTGAAGTTCTAAGTTCATAACTGCCTCAAGATCTTTTGATGTTTTAGTGGCATAGAAGATATTAGCATCATCAGCAAAAAGTCGAAAGGAAAGCATATCTGGCGAAGTGTTTTTGTGGCTGGCTGTCTAATTTGTACAGAATAAAGTAGCTGCATGATAAATACATAAGTCCTTTATAACTCTAAAAAGATCTATTTTAAAATTTAAAAATTCCTAGCACTTTTACAACAGAGTATTGATGACAGTTTTGTCTGGGCTTATTGGTACTGATATAGAATAAAAGAGAAAATAAAATGAAGATTCAAATGAAGAATGATCCTCACAGTTGTGAACGCAATTTATGCAACTGCAAAAAGAAGCCTGAAAAAATTTTTTTCAGGCTGCTTTTCACAATTGCATAAATTGCGTTCACAACTGCGAGGATCATTCTTCATTTGATTTCATTTCCACAGTTCATATATGATTCATTTCATATACCATTCACACAAAATGAAGATTGTTAGGAATTATTCTTCTTCCCAACAACTGGTGATACATTTTCTGGGGTATTTTTCCTTTTTACATGATTTCAGTATAATTTTAAGGTCTCAGTTTTCCTTTGTTTCTTGTTGGCTGCCTTCATTGTGGAGAGCTATTCCCAGTTGGCGCTGACCCCTGTGTTGAGAAAATTAAAAAATAATATATCAGTCACAATTACATATCCTTTAAAACTTTTTCCAAAACTGCCTCTTGTCAACTGGTCTCAGTTTAGAAGTGCCATGCAGCTCTAACTTCCCGGGGTGGGCACTCCCCTGTATTGCCTATACAGGGACGTGCAGCTGGATAAGGGTATGGTTTGGGGTTTCTCTCCAGTGAACAGGATCTATAATTTCAAACACGTCTGACCTACACATTGTATACTGCAAGACTGTTGTCAAGTATCATAAGCAATCTGAAATCCCAGATGTTTATCTGGTTTTATTTAGGAGGTCATCAGTCAACATGAGATCATTTTCAGGACTAGATTATTATTAGCACTACTGTTATTAAAATAGAAGGCATTGTCCTACACAGGGTAGTTATTTGAGGTTATTTTTGTCCTAAACAGGGTCAGGGTTCCAAACCCCCAGCAGCACCCTTATACCCCAAATTGGGTTAAGTCCCCCCCCCACCCCCCAGCCCTCACCCTGAGTCTAACTTAAGCAACACAACACCAATAAGAATTTTCTATGATGACTTCTTCTCAGACAAAAATCTTTTTGCTGACAATACTCTTGTTGCCCCTCTTCTAAAGGAGCAAAGTTCAACATAGAATTAATGATCATTAATGAATATTCGCAAAGCTCCAACCGCATTTAAAATTACCATTTTTCAATTTCGATAGTGTTAATTATGCACCTATCAATGTTAGTCCCAAGGTGGGGAGGGGGGGGGGGAATACAGGATGAGGTGGGGACTTTGATCAATATTTCCTGCCCTGGTGGGGACTTTTGACAAACTTTGAAGAGAATGTTGGCCCCAGGGTGGGGAAGTTTGATCAAACTTGAAAACTGAGATAATATTAATCAAAGACCGTTTCCTAAGCTTGGACTTTTTCCATGGTAAAATACACCATGTGACGCTGCCTTCTTGAAAACCGACAGATCAGAGCCTGGATATGAGTGACTTGCTATCATGAAAATACCCAAAAGTCCACGTGAGGCAGAACAAGATGGAGGAAAGAAAGGTAAGGAAAATTTGCTTAATCTGTTGTTACTATAAACCGGGTTTACCTAAAACACGGAATCCGGAATCCGGAATCCGGAATCCGGAATCCGGAATCCGGAATCCGGAATCCGGAATCCGGAATCCGGAATCCAGAATCCAGAATCCGGAATACGGAATCTAGAAACTGGAATTAATAATTAATAAGAGGGTTAAAAGAACCGAATAATAATAATAATAATAATAATAATAATAATAAATAAATAAAGATAAAAAATGTCTCTTCACACTACGACAAAAGGAGTTATACTCAGTTATGTTTCTAATAGCTACAGGGAGCTTATTAAAAGTAGTTGCTGCCGAGTGCTGAAAAGTTCCCGACTCTCTCGGAATAGAAAGGACAGGTGCAATCGTAGATCTTAAGCTATAAGCACTGACCATGAAGACGATAGATGTCTTACAGGAGGAGGTAGGTGACAGGAGTGAAGTCTTAGTCTGGGACTTGGTTTGTTCTTTCCAGTTGAGTCGATGTGGAGGGATATAAGGATAACTATTAAGAAAGACCGTATGCAGGATCATTAAATGCAACTTAAAGAGCTGATCCGCGAGATTTTACACTAGTTTAACCTTAAGAAACAAACAGGCCCATGCAGTGCAGCCATCGCTGCAAAAACGGAGTGAGAAGCATTGCTATTGGGAAGAAAATCTTTCTTGGAGCAGATTAACCACGTTTATCGCCTACTGTAAAAGTAGGCCTGACCAAGTCCTCAGTTGTTGTAGATATCCTTAACCAATCAGAAGTGGAGAGCAGCGGATTTTGCGTGCTCAAGGTTCCTATATAAAAGTTTCAAGGTATATTGGGCACCATACTGACTTAGGTTTTTTCGAAAAAAAGAGCAATGACTGAAGACGGTACAACTGTATGAGGGTGAAAATGTTGTAAGCAAACGAAAGCGCTAAAACAATCCTCACCCAGCCCCCATAGCTATCATTTCCAGGTGGGGCATTTATAAACGTCTTTTCTTTTTGTTTTTTTTTTTTTTGAAATAAATATTTTTTTGTCTTCTTTTTTTCTCCAATTAATCTCTCGGATTATATTTATTTCGTGTTAGTTTCTTTTTTTCTGTATATTTAAAAGTTTTTTTTTAAGTGATCTTTCTTCGTCTTTTGGAGATGTTCCTGAATGTACCGGGATGTTCCAGAATGTCCCATGTTCCACGTTTTATCGACGGCCACTCGACAACCTGAAATGTACGCGCCGATACAGTTCCCAAACATTCCAGCATGGAGCAACAGACAATGACCAATCAGGCGTAAGCGTTCCCACGCGCAATTAAGTCAAGATATGCAAAGTGATTTTTCTCTGCTTTTTGGTCACGAAGCGTTTAAAATAGCTCTTGTTTTATAAAGATCTAGCTGAAATCAATAACAAAACATTGAAAACGGAAAAAAAAGTTGCTCGAAATCAAAAAAGGTTGATCGAAAATCGAAAGTTGTTCAAAAAGTTGCCGTCAACTTGTGGACAGGCCTAACACTATTCATCGACAAAAAGAATAAGAAAAGGTGCTTTTAATTAAAATGATTTTAATTCAAAATGTTCAAAATGCACAAAGCATTGATTAGTATCGTTGAAGTGTGATTGAAAGCTGTGTGCTTTAAAGGAATCAGGCGGTTTATTAAAAGCAAAACCAAAGTATTAAAATGCTGCCCTAGATTGATTGATTGCTTGATTGCTTGATTGCTGCAAAACTCAGGCTAAGTCATCATATAATTTGTTGACCATATTATTACCCAAGTGACTTCAACCATTGTCAAAATTTTTTACCAAACTTCTGTACATTCCGTATTCCGGATTTCATATTTCGTATTCCGGATTCCGGATTCCGCATTCCGCAATGCGCATTCCGGATTCCGCATTCCGGATTCCGGATTCCGGATTCCGGATTCCGGATTCCGGATTCCGCATTCCGGATTCCGGATTCCGGATTCCGGATTCCGGATTCCGGATTCCGGATTCCGGATTCCGGATTCCGGATTCCGGATTCCATGTTTTAGGTAAACCCCTATAAACCATCGGTTTTTTTCGGTGTTCTTTCATCCCGTTGTTAAAAGAAAAAAATAAACTGAGATTTTTAAACCTGGAGTGTTTGTATTGTTTAAGCATTTAAGAGATCTCAATCCCTACTGTAGGGAACTTTGAACTCGAAACTTTACCCCACCCCATCCCGTATTCCCCCCCCCCCCCCCGGGACTAGGTGCCTTAGTCAGTTTATGGAAAAATTCCCTTCTCTCTGCATCCTGTACAGTGGCCCCCATTTACCCAGTGTAAATTCTCATGCTTATATTTTTTTAAGGAGACAGTTTTAGGTCGATTCTCTGCTGATCTTTTCCCTCTTATGCCTATAAACTTAGAAAGAAAATGCGATTTGACTCAACGTACAGTGCCATTAAGTTGGGATGATGAGGTCCTTTTCTTGAGGCAAGCTTTCGACTGCACGGCGAGAAAAAGCTATCCGTTGGACTCATGAAAACAGCTTTTGGTCCTTTTGGCCTGAAAAGAAAGAGAGAACAAAAAAAAGAAAACAAATCTAGATCAGCAGTGAAGTCACACTAAGTAATAATGAACAGCTCATGAAGAGAAAGGGCTTTGATCATTACTACATGTACACATTGGTAACACTAATGTGCGGTACACACCTGCTTGATCCCTTCGGAAGTGCTTTTAGATCAGCTGACATAGTTCTGCCCTCCACCCCTTGCAAATTTCTGTCCTTCAGAACCAGCGAATCTTCCATCTCGCTTTAATATAGAAAAGGATTTAGGTTTTGAAAAACAAAAAACGTTCGAGCACCGATTTCTTTTCAAGGCTTTGAAACAACCGCTGTTTTCCATAGTTGGTAAACAATACCATATTTGGAAAGAGCTCGATTGGCAGCCAAAATGGCGGATGTGTTCGCTACCCACACAACAAGCAAAGTTGAAATGGGAGAAAAGGTACCGTTACGAACTTTTGTGTGCTAAAATGCGATAAATAATGACCCTAAAACATTCCAATGCCTTGAATAGCGTGAGATGGGTTTCCCATATCATCGTGCAAGATATAAAAAATTTGGCGTGCTAAAATAGCGTGCCAGTGAATGTGTTGCAGTGGTTGTAGCCATGAGGCTTAAATTTCTCGCTTGGCCAGTAATTACTACTAATCTACGAGGAAAGATTACTACAGTTGTGATTATTAACCTACGAAATACGGTTTAACTTCAGCACTTACGTACAAGTTCTGGCTGCAGTGTGATTCAGCGTTAGAAATTAAAATTTAAGTAGTGTCCCCGATCAGTAGGCCTGAGCTAGGCAAGCTAGAAGATTAGACACTCAAATAAAGTTGTTGATTGATTGATAAAATTTCATCCATTGCTCAAGAAATAAATTAAAGCCTTTAGCTTAATTATAATTTCCCCTGCTAGCAGAGGCGTCTTTTCCTTGTATTCAGCGTCAAGCTGAATACCAGGAAAAGAGGCCTCTGCTAGCAGGGGAAATTATAATCAGCTTTATACAAGGTTAAACGTAATACATTAAGATTAAGTTTTAAAACCTTTCATAATAAGTTTATTCCTGTTCATCTTGCTAAAAATAAACTTAACATGAAGCTAAATGTTACAATGCTTATGGCGGTTTATCCTTGACTATAAGCTTATCATGTACAAGTTTACATGTTGTACAATGCCCTAATGAATAATTAAAGTTTTCAGTGCTAATTTTGAGTGACTGTCAAGAGCTTTTGATAGCTTTTTATGGTATATGTTAAGGTTTTAATAATGTTTTAATGTTGTGATCATGTGATCATGTGATCTCAACTTTGTTGACCACAAAACAAAACTGCCATGTCATGCTTTTAACTTTTAGCTTGACTTAGGGACTGGTCATTATTAATGTAGAGGGGGGGGGGGGGGAGAGAAAAAAGAAGGGGGGTCAAGGTTGTTTTAGATTGGCTAGAGGGGGGGCTAATTTTTTTTAAACAATTAATAGGGGGGTCATCATTTTTTAGGTTTTGCAAGGGGTCTTGTCTGTGCTTTTGCAAATGGGACTACTTTTACAAAATTAATTTCAAAGATCCAGGTGGTGAAGATGGACAACCCAGTTAGAAGCTAGAATATTCTTGGTTTTCACATGACGTCATAAAAAACTAAAATTCAAAATTAAACAAACTTTTGCATTTTTAGCTTCATCACGTAAAAGACGTTTTAGAAATGTATCGGCTTGCATGTTTTCAGCTTGGTTGCTTGCTTTGTTTTGAAAACAGAGCATTTTGAATTTTAGATTTTATTACAGTGTGTGACATAAACATGTCTGCTCACAAGCATGTCACGTACATGAAAAGATCGATTCCCCGCGTATTTTTTTAGGTCTGAAAAGCCAACATGATAAGAGAAGCATCTGTGTGAATTTTTGCAAACTCAAAACAGAGAAGAAAGCCTTTGAGAAAGCAAAAGTAAATTCCAGGTGTTTTCACTCGTTTCTGGCCACCATATTTGTGCCCCTCAGAGGAACACTAACATGGCGTTTCCATACTAAACTCTGTAATTTTGAGTGGTACATTTTGCCTAGTAACAACTCGAGTACGGGATACCGCACCACCCTGAGACTTTAGCATGTTGTTTATTTATTACTATTCTACAATATGTCAATTTCTTGACTTTATCTATCGAATGGTTGACGATTTTATTTTTTTTACTTGCGTGACTGAAAACCAAGAATTGTCATAAACTTCATTCCTTTAATATTTCACACTTTATTTAATATTTCACACTTTAATAAAAGACAAATCCAGATCAGCCTGTTTCAGTGTTTGATTTGGGCTGCATTTGATATCAAAATTAACAAAATTTTTGTTGCTTCAATAGCCCATGAAGTAATAAAACATGAATAACATAACACTTAAAATATTGCTTTTCACCTTGGAAAATATATTGGAAAAAATATTTATTTTCCAGGGTTTAATATTTGGTGTCCAACATCTGAAAAGTGGCACCTTGATTGAAAATTTTGTGATGGCAACTTTAGAAGATATATAGCCTGCGTCGCAGATGTAACAAACCCCGGTTAGTAACGTCTGCGAAGCAGCGCCAAATTCCTTGTTCTGTACCAGAATTTGAGTACGCGTTATGATTGGCTTGTTAACAAAAGCCTTTTGTTGATGAGCCAATCATAATGCATACTCAAATTCTGGTACAGAACAAGGAATTTGGCGCTGCTTCGCAGACGTTACTAACCGGGGTTTTGTTACGTCTGCGATGCAGGCTAGAAGATAATAACCTTTCCAATGTGAGTTGTACATGTTCTTCTTTTAATTGTTAAATATTAATAAAGTTTATTGTTGTTGTTGTTGTCCAATGCTGGAAAGGAATATTTTTCCTATACTGCATGTACTGCAACAAACACTACTTTATAGAACCAGTACTTTTCCAGCAACCACACAAATACAAAAAAATACGGAAATAAAATCATAAGTGGAAAAATGGGGGGGTCATCAATGAAATATTGAATTAAGAGGGGGGGCTACTTGCCATTTTTAGACCTGAGGAGGGAGGGCCAGGCAAAAATTTTCACCTATCAAAATATTTTTCCTTCCCCCCCCCCTCTACATAAGTAATGACCGGTCCCTTACTTCATTTTGTCTTGTTTCCACAAACTGCAGGTGCTTCAACTGCCTTTAATTTTTTTTCTAGTGATTATCAATTTTGCATTGCAATGAGATTCTGGGCTGGAGCTCAGAAGATGCTCTGTCAAGCTTATGAATAAGATTACATGTTTATGAGTGTATGAAATGCATGGCTTCAAAACTCAAATCAGATGCCATTTGATTTATTATTACACCATAAGAGATTGTGTTGCCACTTGGATTATGACTGTTTAAGGAACATTAAGTCCTTGATGATTTGTATGGAGTATTGGATGTTACTTATTGATTTTTTTAAAATATAATAATTAAATTTTTAGGAGACTGATATGGCAAATAAACCTTACCCAACGCAGCCGCAAGTTCCGCACAGTCCATATAACCCTACTCAGCAGCCTGACTACAGTCAGTTTGACTTGGTGCGAGCCACGCAGTATGGCATCTTTGACAGATGCGTTGAATTGATCGAGAGAGAGGGCGTGGATGTAAATACACTTGACAAGGAAAATGTTTCAGTACTACACTGGGCAGCAATCAACAACAGAATTCGAATTGCTGAGTAAGCACCTTTATCTTGGATATTAATTTTATTAAACAAGATTATTACTTGGCCCGTAAGGCACCGAGTTATAAATCATGTTGGAGTTCATATTAGATTTCAGTCTTTTTTTAATTCCTGTTCAGCAAAATGTACCATAGAAAGCATGTGGCAGTGTTTTCATTGGTCAATCCACAATAGAAAGCGCATGGCATCATTTACATATTTATTGACAAAAGATCACAAATTTGTACAAGCTTGTTTATTTAGTTATAATTCATGTTCAATTTCAGTCTTTTTTTCCTGTGCAGCAAAATCCAAAGTAGGAAGCACATGACAGCATTTTCATTGGTCAATGCACGATAGAAAGCACGTGGCATCATTTATGTATTTGCTGATGAAAGATCACAAATTTGCATAAGAGTATTTATTTTTCGTCTTTGTGTTACAGAAGGTCGGTCATATGTGTTGGACAGAAGTTTTCAAAGCTCAACTTTGTTTCTCTTTCATTTCTTCCGCAAAAGATGCTTTCATGAGTAATTTTGGAGGTTTCTCTAACCATATCTCAAATCTTAAACGGTTTGATAAGTGTTTCCTTTCTCAAACACTGAGCAGAAATATCTGTTGTAGTTCAATTTTATCCTTGGTTCAATTTTCCCTGCTAGCAGAGGCCAATTTTCCTTGTATTCAGCAGGCAGGAGAAAAGAGATCTCTGCCATGTGTCAAAACCATAGAAACTTAAGAACTAAACCATCAGATGATGCTTTTAGCACATGCAGGCTCATCAAATGACAGCGGAATTACTCTAAATGTATGCGCGAGACTCGGTGAGCTCAAGTTACAGTCAGTAAACAATATGTAGAAGGAGCATGGGTTTTAAAATCTCTGTCTACGACCACAGACAGCGGCTTAATCAAAGACCGTTTCGACCAATGGCACAGGTCTGTTTTCTCATGCATGCTGAATACAAGGAAAAAAGGCCTCTGCTAGGAGGAAAGGTTCAATTTTTATTTTCTTAATATGTTCTTGTGTATGGTAATCTATGATAATGAGTACAAAACAAAGGAAAATAAAAATTGAACCAAGGATAAAATTGAACCACAACATATTCATCAATCAGTGCAAACAATGTGCCTAGTCATTTTGGAATGAATACACAATTTTCACATAATTAACTATGCAAAACACGCATGGTCTGGTGGTCATTGTCACTGCCTCTGTTAATTTGCCGATAACCTGGGTTCGACTCATTGTAGTGGCATCTTCCACGCATGGATTTTTTTCTTTTCTGACTCTTTTCTGCTTTTTTTTTTTACAAGTACTTGTATTATAATTATTGCTGTCAATGGTTGAGCTTTAAAGCACTTCTGCAGTTTTAAAGGGATATATGGTGATACAGTTCTATGGATATTTACTACAAACAAATAGACACAAACACCATGATAAGCGCAATGCATCCAATGTAAGAACAACAGACTTCTCTCTTCCCATTTGTTTAGCACTAAATTAAGGGGACACACTGTATTTTTGCAGGTTGAGTTTAGGTTAATTTTAGCCTCTTATTTTATTTTATTAATAGTCCTCTTTTATTGTACAGTCCACAAAACTGGTTCTCAATTCTGATTGGTTAAGAAAAGTACAACCCTTTTATTTTGCTAGGTATTTCTTGACCAAGGGTGCTGTTGTTGATCAGAAGGGTGGCATTTTAAATGCTACACCATTACACTGGGCAGTCAGGTGAAAATTCATTAATCATTATTAAAATGTAATGTTAAGTAATATTAATTAATAGCAAGAGTTGCAAATGCACCAATGTTTTGAAAGTTTATATTCATGGAACATTTGAGCTCTGAAGTTGAGTTTCTTGTGAACTGAAACTAACACTTTCTTATTTAAGTAATTAAAAGAACAACTGAAAGTAGTTTACTCTTTTTGAGCAACAGACTTTTTTCCATGGCTGTGTGTTTTGAAGACTGAGGTCTTTGAGGGGAACTTTTCAGTAGTTATGTGTGAATTATCCTTTGAAAACTTAATTTTTTTTGTAAATTAAATAATTATCTCATAAATTATCTTTCCAGGAACATCAGGTGCCCTACAGTACAGTACAGTGTATTAAGTAAAACTTCTGAATAATTATTTATTTTAGGCAAGGCCAACTTGAAATGGTTGTATTTCTTATGAAACATGGTGCGAATCCCTCATTGCTCGACATTGAAGGTACTAATAGTATTAAGAATTTGAAGCTAACTCAAATAGTTCACTAGATCACATTTCTTCTGGCAACTTAAATTTTAGAGGTTATTAAGTGGCCGTTGCTTAGCAACGAGCCGCTTCTTGCATCACCTGTTTTTTGTTGTTTTTTTTTTCTCGTTGTTTCATCTGTCACTTGCCCCGTACCCTTCTCGGCCAGAGGAAGAAACAATGACAAGTAAATAAATAAACTGTTTACTCTCCGGTGACAGGACTTGGAACGCGCGACCCTCAGATCTCATCGCCCATAATCTGCACCTTATCCGATTGCGCCACTTGCTCATCAGTTACCTTCGCTAGAGAATTTTGTAATAATTAACGTGAGTGGTCACCAAAGTCACGAATCGTTAAAGCCTTTGCAAAAGAAATGTTTAGCCGGAATTGAATTACTTTAATATACATGTCATAGCAAAGGAATTTAATTGAGAGCGTTTCTTTTGATCGGTTTTCAGTAACATATTGAAAAGGTTTGACTGAATCGCAAGAAAAATTAAGTTACAGCTTGATAAACCAAACCGCACAAAACACGCAAAGAATATTAAAGATCTTCAAAAATAATTTGTTTAACACCGAATACACGTTAGACAGATAGATAACATTTTTTTGCCTGTTATATTCTTCAGGTGTAACAATTCGTTATGAATTAGCTAACTTTTATACTTTCATGCGTAGCTAAACCGCAAACAGCTTAATAATATTAAATATTCAAAACGAGTTATATTTGGACGTGTTAAAATTAGCGTAACCTCAAACATCTCATTAAATTTTTCAGTAAAATTTGTTGGGTGCATAAAAATTTGTATCTCGCTTTATACTTATTGCTTTACAAATAATTTTTATATCTTTGTGCTATTCGAATTCCGAAACCATTTTTGCGTTGACCGTAAAATAAAACTGCCATTTCTCTACGAGTGAGTAGCAATTTTAGCATACGACCACGGCTTTAAATGCATTTCCGGTATACAGGTTGGTATACAACTTTACCTGAACTTGAAAAGTATCGTACTCACGTTGTATTTTCTTGTTAAGGATTAACTTTTACACGACAAGAGAGAGCAAACTATTGTGTATTTCAAGATTGAACTGTTCGTTATTGTTAAGAAAAAGAAGGGGCCATAGAATACGAAGCGATGTTTCGTGTTAGTTCACGGTCGACTAATTCACGCAAATTGAAAGGCTCTTGCACAAAAATATTATTTAGGGGTCAGAGTAAGAAATCGCGAAAGCCTTTCTAAAAGAAATGTTTAGTCAGAATTGAATTCCTCCAACGTACCTCTTATAGGAAACGAATTTATTAGAGCGTTTCTTGACCCGGTTTTTGATGCTAAACAAGTATTGACCGAGTGGTGGACTAAGTACTAGTGATGGTGCAATACCGGAAGTCAAACCAACAACGCGTGGCGTTTTTCTTTTCACTGTTGGAGATATCGGTTATCTTCAAGAAACTGGTCAACGGATCTAAGACACCAGTTTATACCAAATTCTTCGCTTTCTTTCAAGTTGTTAAATCGAAGTGCCAGTGTTTTGTCAAGGTTAATCGGAAGTTGGCGTTGGTATTTCAAGTAGTGAATATCCATAGAATCGGTTCACCATTTTTCCGTGTTAAATTGCAAAACCAGCTTACAATTTAAGCGATGACAAAAGGAAAAAGAAAATCAAGTGAAAAGGAATAGAAAAAAAAAAAACAGATCAAAGAAAAAAACTTGATAACGTGGGGAATTAAACCACGGGCCGCACTGCTACAGTACGAAGAGAACACACTAAACCACTAAGCCATTAAACATTCTGTATAAAGCACATTGAAATTTAAACGTCTTTATCCTTCGGAGTCACGAATCGTCTGTCATGCAAACTTCAACAAACATTGAATTACGATTGACTGGAACTATATCCTATGTATTGATCTGGCTCAGATGGTCAAAAAGGCCACTTCCAAATTCTTTGAGAATTTCTTGTTTTTTGTTTGTTTCTTGACAGGTTGCAGTTGTTTACATGTCGCTGTACAACATAGTCAGATGGGAATAGTTGGCTATTTAATTTCAAAAGGAATGGTATGGCTAGTTAGAATCCTTCCCCCTTTTGATGATCTAGATGAAATAATTGCTGTGACAGCACCCCTTTGAATCACCTGGACTTTGGAATTTTCAGGCAGCCAGTTCTTATTGATGAATCAAGGGACAATAACCAATATATTTTTGTTTGCTCTAGGATGTTGATCAGCTCGATAGAAATGGAATGTCACCATTGATGTGGGCAGCTTACAGATGTTTTGGGTAAGTAGACTCTCTGTCAATTAACAATATTGGTTCATGCATCAGTGTGCATTCAGAGAGATATGAAAATAATCATATAATTCAACTTTTAGTTGCAGAGCAGTTATTAATAAACTATCTATCTATCTATTTATCTATCTATCTATTGTATATATCTATCTATCTATGAAGCACACAGGAAGTTTGGAGAGCACGAAAGATGCGTAAGAGTTGCTTGAAGCCTAGCCGAGAGCAACTCTAGCTTCTTGAGTGCTCTCCAAACTTCCCAAGTGATTCATATGTCAATGAATGCGCAGCTGACGCATGAACCAATTTCTTTATAACATTTTCAACACAGTAGTTTAAACATTGTATAGAGAGAAATTCCCTCTGCTACATCATCAGCATGCACAATAGGCATGTGAAGCATGCTCGCACATTGAATTTGACTACACAATTTACCAACTATGTTATCAATCCATTTTACAAACTCAAACAGGTACATTGTGGTTTAGGTACATTAGATATCAGATCACGGTATGTGGTTAGCAACTGCCTTCTTTGAAATCTTGCTTATCTCAGACTAATAATGTTGCTATAACTAGACAGTGGAATGTTTTATTACATAGGAACATCCCATTGTGTTTTCCAGAAAATACTATTGCAGACTCTTCCCAGCCTGTCTATGATATCCTTGCTTATTGTCTATGGTTTCTTGGGGTGGGACTCAGTTGCTCCACCCCCACCCCCCACCCCTCAACAAAAAAACCCTGGAAATTAGAATTAAGCATCATTTTTTATTACATTCGAACCTCGATTATCCGGACCTCAATTATCTGGATTTCTTGATTATCTGGACTTGCTTACATGTAGCTAGTCCCAGTTTTTCACGAATATTAATTATCCATATTTAAGAGTCGCAACAAAACTTTTTTCCTTCAAATTAAGTAATGAAACTCCAGTTCAAACTGAATTTGTTTCACTTTAATGAATCTGTACTTGTTTTGAGCTGTCACACGCCATACTAATGCAATGCATTTCAGTGAGCTCTGATTGGCTCAGATGTTCTTTGCTGCTAAGTGAAATTTCACGCTCCATTTGTTCAACCATTCAGTTTTATTTTTGTCTCTATTCAGCTCAGTCCCCAAAAATCCGGAAAATCGAGGTTGGACTGTACTTTCCTTAAAAGATCTTAGTTTGAGTACTGTAAATGCACAAAATTATGAAGCTAATTTGGAATGTACAGAGAGGTGTATGTGTGGAAGGTGGCGGGGAGGGGTGGGTATACGTGTACCCTAGAGGTACCCTTTCAATGGATGGGTACATGTATGTGCAGTTAAGGTAATCATAATATGGTCCTAGCTAGGACAGATAAGCTACATTGTAAATATGATTCTTGAACTGTATCCTGGCAACAGCTTGAAGTCAGTAAATAACTGCAGCAATAAATTGTTAAACTTGCAAAAGTTCAGAGAAATAATGTACATTGCATCAACAGTTCACTGGGTTAAAATTCATGGATGTCAGACTGTATTGTTATGGTCTGTTTGTAACGTCTGCTGTAATGATTTGTTTTAGGTTGGAGTTGACAAGAATGCTTCTAACAATGAATGCGTCAGTACCTCTAGCTGATAAATTTCATAAAAATACAGGTGAGGTGTAAATTTGTAATCAAGTACCAATTCCCAGCTAGGCAACCTTCTACACAAGGCCTTCAAGGTTGTCAAAATGCTGACACAGATAATCCCCATTGAATATTGTTGTCAAGAAGCAGATCCCTTGTTCTGGCATTTTTCCATGAGTATGGTTACAAAGTGGTTTATTCTTTCAGTAAAAATCTAATGATTCAAAATATTGTGAACTACCCACTGCTGAGATTACTTGTTAGAACCTAGCTGGTAGCTATGTACTGTATAAGGTGTGCCTATCGCTGATATTTTTCCTGAGGATTAAATTTGCATATCACAGGCATCTCATAGATCATAAAAAAACATTTAATTTAATAATCAACTCCCATTCTCCACCTGGCTAATGAGCTCCCATCCATGTACATGTAAATGTGTATAATTTTTCCTTAGTATAGAGTCCTAAAGTGTGATGTCACAAATATTTAAATTCTTGAAATAATGGGATTTGTTGAAATTTTCAGAAAGAGCAAGATGAAAAATGCTAAGTTGCCAAAAAATCAGCATTTAAAGGCAGATTGGCTCCGAGATATTAGCACCATCATGCTCTGCTGACTCCATACAAGTCCTTCTAAATTTGACTCTGTTCATAACTTATATGAACCAAGTCAAATTTAGAAGGATTTGTCTGGAATCAGCAGAGCATAACAGTGCTAATATCTCGCTCTTAAACTGTAAGAAAATGCCGATTTTGGGCAAGTAGGCCTTTCTTATCATGTTCTTTCTGAATATCCAAACAAATCCCATAATTTCACAAATTTGGTTTTTGTGGTGTCATCACTTTAGGACTCTATATTGCATTTACTTTGAGAAGATTGCTAACAGTAATTTGAGACACTGTACTGTTAGTACTATATATCCCAGTGACAAAGTACACAGAGCATGATATATACTACAGACATACAATGTACTGTCTGTTAACTTACATGGGTTTTGCTATTTTGCATTAACAGCATTGCACTGGGCTGTGATGTCAAACAACCACAATGTCATTAGAGCACTTCTGAAGGCTGGAGCTAGTATGGATGCATTAAATTCTGAGGTACACCATTGCTACTATTCTAAACTATGGCCTTATTTCACACTGTACTCAGACAATCCATTTTAGTTTTGCAACAGAACCTACTCAATCAGGAGGACCCTAGGTTAGCAACATTTCTACTTCATGGAAAAGGTGGGAAACCTCTGTCCATGTAAGTTTTGCACCTGTCCTGGAGGCAGGAATAGTTTTAGATGTATACCAATGAGAAAATTATCTTTATATAGGCTATGGATCACTAATTTGTATTTAGTGTACCTACTTTATCCGCTCAGGGTACCGGTAAATTGCAAATTTGTCCTTGTTAAAGCTTGGACAGAGCTTCAAACATTTCAAATGATTGAAATATTTCAGAGCACATGATAGTATTTGTGATCCTAATAGTTAAGAGTAGGTTGTCAATTTTTACTACACTGTAACAGTACTGTTGTTTTCAAAGACTGTTGACAATCTTTTGTTAAAGACAAACAAAGACTTATTCAGATTGGTTTGGTCATGTTAACATTTCAAACTCATTTGAGAAGGTAATTTTCAGTTTCAAGAGAACTGAAAATGCTCATACTCGGTTAATCGCTTCAGTCTGTACTTATAATTATATATCATTTGTATTTAGTTATGTAACAGGGTCAGTTTCCTTATGAATAAACATGCTCAGATGTCCCTTGGTTAATTTTTTTGCCCCTTGCTAGGTTAATTATTATAAATTATTTTGCTTCAATCTTAACTTATTATTGAAATGGTAGCATTTTTTATTTTATTTACAGGGTCAATCACCATATGACTTGGCACGGCAAAAGAAAAGCAAATGGATTTTGATGCAGATGGAGTTAATGTTTAGAGACAAAGGCCATGGAAAACCAGCGTTTTTACAAAGCCTTACAAAAGACAAGGTATAGTACATCTGTACCTGCCAAAACAAATCAAACCCTGTAGGTGGACCTTCTTCATCATGAACTTTCTCCCCCAAAGGAAAAACAGGAACCAACTACACCAAGCTGATAATAAACAATAAAAATAAAATAATAATAAGAATAAAAATTTATTTTAATAAGCAGTAGGACCTTTAATATTTAGACCTTCAAGACTAAACCACCCAAACTTAAAAGAATATTAATAATTGAATTTTTTATGAAAATATTATTTTTACAATAGCATGTAGTCAGCATAAAAAATAATAAGGTTCACATTTGTAGGGCTCAGTGGAAGAAGGGCATAAGTGACGATTTTGGTCATTTTGCTGATGTCCTCCAAATGAGCTGAAGTTTTGCATGTGGCCTTTGATACATTAGAAAAACATTGCCCTATATTATTTTCGCTTTTTTTTACGCTCAGTTTTCGAGAAAACGCGGACCAAAATACGCATTCTAGGCGTCACTTAGCACAGTCTTCCACCAAGCCCTTCTTATGAAAACTAAGCGCCAAATGTTCGTAATTGGCTTAAGACAACACGGAACGTCTCTGCTCAATAAGCCATAATGTGCTATGTGACTTTTTGACTCATAAACAGCACACAAGGTGCCCAGCTGACTTGGAAATATGCTGGGTCTACTTGTTTTCTTGAATGCGGCACTTACTACAGGTGTTACTACCCATGTTTTGCTTAATCGTAGCGCTCAACAAGCTTGCTTGGCTCAGAAACAGTCCACAACATTCTTGGTTGACTTAAAACAGCACATAGAAGCCTTGGTTAACCTTAGGTCAGCGCGCAAAGAGTTTGTCTGACTTGAAAACAGCATTCAAGGGGTTAGCGCTAACGTTAATTAAGTTAGACTTAACGGCGTTATTTGCATGTTCTGAAATTGAATTGTTAATGTCCTGTCATGCGTCACACAACTTGAAATACATTTTGCTGTTTATCTCGCGTGAAAATACTTCTTGCTGACGTTTAGCTTGCATGAAAATGCTCTTTGGTGATGTTTACAAGCCTCCACGGAAGCGAAATAACGGAGGTCATTGCGGCAAAGTGATTTATGTGTTGATATTCGCCAGCATGTTTTAACCGGTTTACAAAACACCACACGATAACGAATGCATTTTCGCTTTTGGTATTTGCCACACGCGTCAAGTTTTCCTTGCATTAAATTCAGGATACTCGTCGTAAACGGACGGGCTTTTCATCTTGCCAGTTTCCCTGTCTTCAATGATTTCTCCATAATGTTTCCGAAGTGAAAATAATCTATAGTACGCATAGTCTGAGCGGATTTAATCCCGTTACGTCACCCGCTGGAACTTTTCACTGTGACAGCGCCCTCTGTGGCTGCAATGAATTGTGGGAGAAAACTATGACCTCCAAGTGCGGACAACTCTCATCAAACATCGGAGATTTTCAGCCTAAAGTCCAAAAACACCGCTCGTTTTCCGAACTTTTAGCACGGTAACCTTTGACAGACGGTCCAAGACTAGCAACGGAGGGCCGCTTTTAAGACGAGAGTTGCTTTCAGACTTTTTATCACCTGGCCCCTTAATCTGTACCCCAAAACAGAGGGATTTCATGATTTGGAAAGCACAGAGAAAACTTCTTTGGATTCTTTCAGAGAAGCTAGTGGCTTGCAGGTAATTCAAGACTTCATGGTGTCTTTTTTACCACGAGGCGAGCAGGCAAACATTCGGGCGTAATGCGATTAAATGGAACTCAGTACCGATCGAGCTGACCTCAACCGCGTAAGTTTCGTATCAGTGAATCGATGTTTTAACCGCTAAACTTATAGTCTACGTCACACTATCAAACAATAAGTCCCTGCCAATCATTTCATGTCCAGTTTCAGTAATCCAAGCAGGAAAAACTGTGCTAAGTGACGCATAGAATGCGTATTTTGGTCCGCGTTTTCTCGAAAACTGAGCGTAAAAAAAGTGAAAAGAATATAGGGCAATGTTTTTCTAATGTATCAAAGACCACATGCAAAACTTCAGCTCATTTGGAGGACGTCAGCAAAATGACCAAAATTGTCACTTATGCCCTTCTTCCACTGAGCCCTTCATTTGGTACATGAAGGCAACAGAATTGTTGTTATTGTTTAATTTTTGGAGAGTAAGCTTGCCAGCTCCATAAGAAAAACTACTAGTATCTAAAAAATGACATCTCACCTGCTTTGAGAAGACAGAAATTTCAAAGGTTCCACCATCTTTGACCAGCAAATTAAACATCAATAAACTCTAAATTCAACAGCCAATAAACTCATTTACCCCTTTCAAACTCACCCTATCCTGAAGTGCTGCACAGGGTAGTGGATTTAAATTTCAATTTTGTCCTTAAAATATCTTTTAATTAGTTAATTAAAAAATACTTAACTTTAAGATTGTATCGATGTTAATGGTGCACATATGGATTACAGCAGGAAACAGGTTCACTGTTCACCTTCATTGCAGCTTAAATTCGGCCCTTTATACAATTCCATTTTAATTCTTTTATTTATTCACGCTGTAAAGGGCATTTAAATACAATTTATAAGGTAAAGGAATGACAATAATGAAGCATTAAGAAGTGTTAAGCTGTTAAGGAATAAACTCATATGTGAGCAGTGGTCAAAGTAGCAAAAGCTTTCTGGTTGGACACCGCCATGGTCAAGTAAATGGCAGCACAAGAAATTAAATATTCAGACCTCTATTTTTACTGGGTTTTTTTTTTTCTATTTTTTATTTTTACTATTTTTCCAGGTTGCTCAACGTTATGTCCAGATTGGTGTGCCCTTTTTTGTGTTATTTGCCGTGGGTGCTGTTTTAGAGTTTTCATCATCATGGGTTATGTCTCTACCTCTTCTGTTTGCTATAGGAATGGCAAGTTACAATATGTTACAGTAAGTTGTAATACAGCGTATCTGTGTACTTGCAGCAAATTCTAAAGTTGTAAATGATCACAGCACTTTATTTAATTTTTATGTTTTATTATTATTATTGATTCATTATAATTATTCCGTTTAAAAAAAAATGCACCCAGTCGTATGCCCAAAATGTGGTGACTGGTTTGAAACCGCAGTTTCTTTTTTTTATCATGATTAGCTACAGCTACATGGTATTGAAAGTTGTCACATTGAACTCTCCACCATATGAAGGCTATTCAGCTTGGCCAGCCTAGTCCCCAGGCGTTCTTGGCTCGGTCAAACCCAACTGTCAGCGGTGACGTCACCAAGAGAGTCTTGCAGAGAACGCCTAGCAAATACTACCAGATCCACCATAAACAACACTGAAATGTGCACTAGATCGTCTGTTACAAATGGAATAATATACCTTTGAGGTTGCTGCACAAAGGATGTGTGGCAAGCTCCACATCACACTCGTCTGAGTCTACAAACATTATGCTCACAATAAAAAATGTGCGGCGAAATACACTAGATGTAACATTAATATGAACACGACAGAACTTTGAACGGAAAAGCAACGTAAAATAACGAACTAAAGAGGGTCTTCCACAAAGTTAGAACTTACTGTCGTTTGTGGACACTTCCATTGTACGGATTTGTCGCATCGGCAGTAAGCTTTCACACGATATGGCGTGAAAACAAGTAAATTCCAACCAAGTTTTTTTTTTTCACTAAAATCAGGGGTATTTTGGCAATATTTGCTAGGCGGTCTCTCGCCCACTCCTTCCCAAACTTTGCGAAGACAAGTGGGGCAAGAGAGAATGCCTAGGGACTAGGCTGCAGCTTGGTCATTCCGGGATTATCTTGTAAACTTTCTGCATCTTGATTCCCAGCCAGTCTACCTGGTTGACTAACAGAGCTGTCACTATTTTTTGTAGTATCCCACACTAATGTCATTGGGGTTGTAAGTTAATGCTAATGAGATACAAAGTTTCCAATGCATTGTGGATAGTGCATCCCACACATGCATCTATTTTGAAAGAAGGCATGGATGTGAAAAAAGTAGCCCAGGAATCCAGCTGTCATGGTATATAGTCAATGTGCTGTTTTCCCATCAAAGTAGCTGGAGATCTAATTCAGTATTTCTGGGGAAATTCCCTGGCCCCTAGCTCGTAGTGACAGCTCTGGAATAAGGCTAAATGTTTGGCATAGATGTACCAAATTACCAGTCCATTTCATATTAGGTTTAACACTTTCCTCCCTAAGAGTGACTAATATATTTTACTCTGTCTAATGCCAGATGACTTTACTCATCAAAGTGACACCTCTTAGGGGTTAAAGGGTTAAAAAACTATCTCCTTTAATCTTCTTTTTTTTTTGGTTTTATGGCCATCAGCTGATCTAACTGATGTTGTTGACTTTTTCATTATTGCAGATTGTTCACATTAAACTATAATTATAGCAATGTGGCAGTGTTTGGCTGGACTCTTGCCACCAAAGCTTTTCTTTACTACAACATTTTTACTGTTCACTTGTACTATATCCTTTCTAAATGTCTTTATCGAACTTGTTAATGTTAGTAACAGTTATTGTTCATCATTGATGTCTCTTTATAATAACCTTATTGTCCTAAGTATTGTTAAGAGATAAAATAACAGTATTTAAAGAGGGTGGCACCAAAAAGCTAACACAAAGTTAACATTATTAGGGTGGCCCTTGTTATTATAGTTTAAAACAATTAATTAATTAATTAATTAATTAATTAATTAAAACCAGTGAAACGTGGTAATACAACAGAAGAGAATGAGTAAACCTAAACGTTTAAAGACATATTTTTTTTTACACCCTAATTTATACCCTCTAATGTCCATGGACAAGGAGTTCCAAGCATGTACTCCTGTTGTCAGAATCAAATTTTTCCCAATCACTGCTCAGCCATGATCCTGCAATCAAACTTACAGAGCATGAGAGTAATGCATGGAATTGATCGCAAAAGTTGAATTGTCTTCGGTTAATCAGTAGCATGTACATCTGAAAGCATGGTTGCTTTTTTAAAATCTGTTGTTTCATCATCTCCCCGTCTCAACAAATCTCTATCACTAGAATCCTTCTGTTAAGAACCTATAACCTGTCCCATTACAACCCTAATCCCATGGACTGTTTAAGGTGTTTCCTAGCTTAATTGTCAGTGGAAGATCCAGGACTTTTGAATGGAAAAAAAAGTTTCAGCTCTCAAGAAGCCACTTTACATCTCTGACTTCTCTGTGTGAAGTAATAACCCATCACCTTTTTGTTTGCAGAATTTTTAATGGGGCTCATCCGTCCAGTCTAATACCTTTGGGTGTGTATTTAGCCACTAAAGTCTTCAAGTATATCACTTGGTTTCTCTTTTTCTGGCCCTATATCCTTTAGTAACCTGTTAAATGAATGATAAAATTATATTAAATAATCTTTATTTAAAGGGAACCTCCACTCTTTTAACAAATTCGTGCTAAATTGTTGGAAATAATTACTACCGGGATACTGGAACACGATTAGCGATGCTGTTTCGCAGACGTCCCTTTTCTGCGTGCAACAAAGGAAATAGGAGACGTCTGCTTGCAGGCTACACGTGTATAAGCATGTAATAATATTTTCTGCTGATATACTGACACCAAGAAACCAGTGGAGTGTGATAATGTGATAAATGAATTATTAAAACATTGATTTCTTGCCTTGTGATTTGTATGTATCAGCTTCGTGGCATTGGCAGTTGCAAATGTTAATTATTGAAATATTTAACATACTGAGCAGTGGTAACAAAGTCAAATAAACAATAATGACAATATTCACTTCAATTGTAAAATACCAGTATTTATTAAGTTATATTTACATGTAGTTGCATGTGAATAATTATATTCATTTGATATTTTTTGAAATCCCAAGCCAAGCTATTTGTGAGTTATTGTATAAAAAATAAGTGAAATTAATTTTGGTTAACTTAAGCTATGTAAAGAAAGAAATGAAGCTGTTTTCTGTTTACAGTCAAGTCAGGTCAAGCGTACCCCCCTAGGGTACATTAATGTGTTGATTATGTGAACATTGAACCCGTTAGTCGTTTCAATAATGCAATCATTTTTGAAATATTCGAATCAAACTTCAATTGCTGATTGGACTCTGTCCGTAGATGTGTTTGTAAAACGTGTTCGACCAACGAGACTTAAATTCTGTCATCTCTTTTAATAGAGCACACCTTTTTTAGCCCTTTAAAATCCAACAACATTGTTCTTTCCGAGGAATCCTAAAAATAATAAATTTGTACGGAGCGAAATTAAACACAGCTGATAGCGTACAGCGTTGTAAACAACCAAAAATATTGACGAGAAGACTTGCTAGAACTTCGCCTGAAATCCTTTTATCACGAATTAGACTTCTACAAGTTCTATGGGATGTAGAAAGCAAAAAAAAACTGCTCGATAATAACATTTACAATACCGTTTTTCACCTCAATCACTTCCACTCACCGTTGGACGCCATGTTGGACGCTTCGATTTCCCATATAAGGAGCATCTTTTGTTCGCTTAGTCCAATCAGCAATCGAAGTTTGATTCGAATATTTCAAAAATGATTGCATTATTGAAACGACTAACGGGTTCAATGTTCAAATAATCAACTCATTAATGTAATCTAGGGGGGTACGCTTGACCTGACTTGACTGTAAACAGAAAACAGCTTCATTTCTTTCTTTACATAGCTTAAGTTAACCAAAATTAATTATTTAGAGTTGATTTGATTTGAAACTTGTGCAGGGGGAGCAGAGTTGGCGCAGTGGTGAGAGCACTCGCCTTCCACTAATGTGTCCCGGGTTCGATTCCCGGACTCGGCGTCATAAGTGGACTGAGTTTGTTGGTTCTCTACTCTGCTCCGAGAGGTTTTTCTCCGGGTACTCCGGTTTTCCCCTCTCCCCAAAAACCAACATTTGATTTCATTTGATTTATTTAGAGTTGATTTTGATTTAATAGAGCATCTGTGCTCAGCTAAATACATTTGAGACTTAAATAAAGTGATGATTATTATTGTTATTATTATTATTATTATTATTATTATTATTATTATTATTATTATTATTATTATTATTATTATTATTATTATTATTGTGCATCCTTACTGCACACGTTTTTTTTTTCCTTGGCATAGTGTATGCACATAAACAATGTTGTGGTATACATTGCTGTGAAGTAAGGAAACACGATGACCCTCAATATTACCCTCTTGTATTTTAAGATTCATTTCAGTGACTTCTTCTGTCCCTCTTAAATGTGAATTAAAATTTGTGTAGCAAATCGCACGATCTCGTTGTACAATTTGTGATTAATAGTTGCATGTGATTTTCAAAAAGTTCTAGAAATTACACGAGCCTTTGATGAGTTCTATTTGAGGTTTTAAAAATCACGGCTACGTATTAATCGCAAATTGTAGGATGAATTCGTTTATTCTTAGCTCAAGTATCCTTCCCATAATGCCCTGCCCTTCTGATCTATGGAATTTCCGATTTTGGGTGATTATGGACATTAGCGCAAGGTTAATTTGCAAGTTTAAATACTTTCTAGTCTTATCATGTGCAGCCGAACTTTGAAACACGAAATTACCCGCAATAACAAAGCCCCTTAGTGGTCCTTTAGATAAGTATTGATGAGATAGTGTTTATGTAACACGAAGTCATTATTACGAACACCAGACCTAATTTTTATAGTTATGTATGTTCTTCATTTTGTCTGATTATTTGGTTTGCTCCACAGTTTAATTAATTTTCTTCTGTTGAAATATTCTTAACATCTTCTGTTGAAATATTCTTAACATTATTAATATGGTATGATTATCTATGTACATTTTAGCAATATTTTATCTCATAGAATTAAGTATGATTCTATCATTTTAATTGATAATTTATTAGTTGTCGATCTCGTAATTTATTAGTTGACAATCTTGTAAATATTATTGACATCACTTAATAATTTAATGATTTATTATCTTACAAAAATTATGATTTATTTTATGTTTTGTTTTTAATTATTTATACACGACCCCACAAGCTTGTACCTTTAATTTTTTATCGTGTTTAAATAAAGGTCATCTATCTATCTATCTATCTATCTATCTATCTATCTATCTATCTATCTATCTATCTATCTATCTATCTATCTTCTATGAATGGAGTATTTCCTTAACCATTTCCTACATGTTAATACTCCCATCATCTTAATATTGTTCTTTGTCAACACTATTGGTTTGTACTACTGCTTCTACAAGGCGTGGAAAGTAGATCCCGGTTACCTTTCAACAACAACAGCCGAACAACGCCAGGTGAGCTGCATCTTTAGCTATGAATTTGTCACCAAGTTCTCAAAGATGAAATCCTCTTCTGTGGCATTCCTGTTTTGATTGACTTAATGATCACGCAGTCAAACGCGCGCTCACTCTCGCGGCAGCCATAGTTAAACCAGCGAGCACACATAGTTCAACGCGCACCCACCCTCGCATACATAGTTAAACACGCATCTACCCTCACGCACATTTTTAAATGCGCAGGCATACGTTATCAAAACGCACAGCCACCCTTGCGCATGTTAGTAAACATGCGTGTAACCACTCTCTCACACACATTTTAAGGGGCTCTGTCACGGGGGATTTGACCTTTTTAAATAAAAGAAATTATTCAGTCATAATTCACGAAGCTACTCAAACACGAACTGCCTAACGTTGCAAAAATAATTATATCAAATGAATTTTAGTGTTGGAGAGGGTGGGGATGGGGGTAAGTTGTTTTTGCGATATCTTCTAAACACATTCTCAGAACTTTCAAAAACTCCTAGTATTTCAATACATTCCCAAGCCTGCCATCCGTCAACCCAGGCGGTAGCAAGTAGTGTCAGGAAACAAAACTTGGTCATTGTGTTTGAAATTGCATTGACGCAACAACATATTGTAGCTCTTTCAACTCGAAGTAACGCGCGAAAAGCATGACAGTAGCCCCTTTAAACATGTGGTTACACAATAAACGCGCACACACAAGGCTGCTGCTCTTTCTGATTGTGCGCAATTTCAAATCGCCGCCTTTAAGCTCTGTTGAACGTCTTAAGTTGTAGTGAATGAAAGTGATTGTTTATGGGAGGCGGTCACTAAAGCGAAGTGGAAGATTTGACGGTAAATTGACTCTGGTGCATAAACGTAAGCGAAGCCAAAACAGAGTTAGCTGCTCTGCAAAATGTGACGTCTTGAACAATTTTCAAGACTGCAATAACGGAAGTTCAGTTTTCAAGGCTGCAAACGAGTCACGACAGAGGAAATGAATCAATTCAATGAAATTGTTATTTAAAATTAAATCTTTAGCTGTGAATCTTCTTTCCTTTATTTCTCCCCACAGACCATTATAGAACTTGTAGAGAAGAACTCATTTGATTTCAATAAGTTTTGTTCAACTTGCCTTGTAAGTATATTTTGAATTTGCGTCACAGAGTTTCCTCTGGTTTCATTTTATAGCTTTGTTGATTTATTTGTGCGATATAAACTGATTATGTTCTATGGACTGATTTGTTATACAGCTAAAGAAACCTATCAGATCCAAGCATTGTTCTGTTTGCGATAGATGCGTGGCCAGGTTTGATCACCATTGTCCTTGGGTGGAGAACTGTGTTGGTAGGTAACCAGGATAAACAAGATCAGAGAAAATTACAAAGCCATTTGTGCGATCTTGAGAAAAAGTCTTGCTTTCTGTTAAGACCTCTGCTCCTTTCTATTTTTCATATCACAGGCTTTTATGCGGTTTTTTTTTTTTTTTTACTTTTTTTTATTATTTTTTCTTTCAACGTAATAGATACAAAAAGTAGATACAAAAATCGTAAATACAAAAATCGTAAATAATAAATACACTTAACAACATGAGTGGGAAATAGATAAGTCACGCTACCAGCGAGCCTACAGGACATACCTTCATGGCCTGGTTATGTAGTGCTGGGATAGGATAGCAAAGGGGTAGCCGAGTACAGTGATAGTGTTGAATATTGACAGCGTGGCTTCCTCATAACTCACTAAGTCCTTTATTTCGCCTTTTTTTGAAATGCTTTTTATCACTAGAACAGGAGAGTATGGCTAAGCTTAACAAAGGCTTTCGAACAACTTGGCCATTGTTTGCGTTTATTAAAACTCCCAGAAATGCATCCACCCGACAAAAAAATGTGAACGTTGCTCATTGCTGAATGATGTTTAAAAGCTGAAACGTTGCAAATTGGCAATATCGAGAAATGGAATCGGGTAGTTTACATTTCTGAATGACTACCAATCGGTAGGAAATGAATTTGAAACTTAGTTCTCCGGCTCAAAAACTGTTGAGGGGTTTTGGAAAACGGGTCCCGTTTGGAAAACGGGTCCCCGGACTCCTTCTCTCAATAACAGAGGAGATTTAGTGTGAACTAAAGCTTACTGTTCCTTGTTGCTAACAGGTGTTGGAAATCATGTGTACTTCTTTTGGTATCTGTTTTTCCTCTTTGGCATGATTCTCTGGTACATCTATGGAGGAACTGTTTGTAAGTCAAGTGTGTTATTATTTGAAAACTGTCTCGTCTTTCCGATTTTACGGTTTTGGTAACCCACAGGCAGCCCAAACGCACGCTACAAGAAGATTAGACGTTACATTGAATGCCGTATTGGGTTACACGCGACCGTTGACATTTGTGCACTTTTTAAGACTTAAATTTGTATGGGGAATAGATTAACGTAGATTTGGAACGTATTTTACTTCGTCTTATGAAGGAAATAACGGTACGGTCACAGAAAGCCCAAAATAGCGAGATATGCCTTAGAAACTATAGGATACACAAGAGGTAAATTTGTTTCAGTCATTTTATTGACCACATGATAAAATGTTGCTAAGTTTATAACTTTCCGGGTATACTTTGAAAATCTTAATGGAACATCTCAGTGCTCTGTGAGGTGAGGCACAACTGTTAAGATTCACAGTTAGATTACAGTTGATGTGCATGGCACGGGTGCATGGTATTGGAACTATTTTGCTTACTCCTATTTCACTTTTGGAATGAGAGAATAAACGGAATAAGGTTTTCCAAACAAAAAAAACGCTTATTCTTAAAACAGAACTCTCTTAGCGGAAGTGACCTGAGACCAGCAAGCAGAATAGTCTGGATCGAGCGTCTGAACCTGACTTCCGGTGCCACGTCACAGGCTAGGCGGGCCGCACGCACTTTCCCGCCAAAAGTGTTCCCAAAGAAACGCATAATTTGCATATTCCGAGTAAAGCATATTCTTTCATTCTGTTCTATAAATATCATTCCGTTCACTTCGAGAACGGAATCGGTCCCCTGTCCACCCCTCCCATGCCCCCAAAAACATGATTGCCGTTTATTCTGAGCATTCTTATTCTGGAATAGTCTCAACAATGCGCCTTACATTGGGTATTTTATGAATACACTGAATCCAACTTCTGATTGGTCCTTTATAAAGGTAATGCGTTCTGTAGAGTTTCAAGGAAACCAATTTTAGTTTCCTGTCCCTTCCTGCTGGGTTGTAGATCACATTCCACCCCATCCCTATGGATATTCTCTGTATCAACTCGTCTTCTTTCCTATGCAGACTATGTCAAGGAGTGTGGACCGTACAATGAAGGCGTGTGGAGCGCACTCATTCAAAGCTACACCTGTGCGCCATGGGTAACCTGGGGTTATGTTAACGCCCTGTTTCACTCAATATGGGTTGGTGCGCTCCTTGTCTGTCAGTTTTATCAGGTATCAATTTCTCTTTCTCTCTTTCTCTGTTGTGTTAGTAGACAGTTGAAATGCTTCATTCGCCTTCCACTCGAATTCGTTTGAGAAGTTAGCTTGTAATCTCTTTAGTGATACAAGCAATCACCAGAGACCATCATCATAGGTTACAATGACTTTGACTATGGCTTTGGCTTTGACTTTGACTAAGGCTTTGGCTTTGACTTTGACTTTGGCTTTGACTTTGACTTTGGCTTTGACTTTGACTAAGGCTTTGGCTTTAACTTTGGCTTTGACTTTGACTTTGGCTTTGACTTTGACTATGGCTTTGACTTTGACTATGGCTTTGACTTTGACTTTGACTATGGCTTTGACTTTGACTTTGACTATGACTACTATGGCTATGACTTTGGCTGTTGCTTTTGCTGTAACTGTCACTGTCGCTCTGAAATGAAACTTGAACTTGCTTTTGCTGTTGCTATTGCTGCCATTCGTTATCATCATTGCACTTCAGTGAATTGATTGATTGATTAACTGACTGACGGACGGACGCTACGCTAAATATTTCATCCTGGGTTTAAGGTATTGTGGCTAGGTATGACGACCAATGAACGTTTGAACATGACAAGGTACCAACATTTCATGGACGATCATGGAACTCCTCAAACCCCGTTCAGGTGAGTTCACTCCTTCCTAATGCAATGGATATGTCTTTTTTATGTCGTCTGTACGAAAATGATCGAAGACACCAGTGAAGGTAAACGCTTTCGACCTTGAAAATGTTAAAACGCACATAAAACCTGGACGCCGTTTTCTTTGACTTCGATCGTTGGCGTGGCAGATGTACTAGTTAAAGTTCTAGAGAAAAGTCGTTGCTATACGAAAAACGTCTACTACGTATGAAGTAAACAAAAACGAATGTAATCGTAATGTATTTATATACCGCACGTATCACATAGTTTCATGGCGGTTTACAATTTTTGTGTGGGGTAAGATCGGACGTCAACATGTAAAGGCGCCTCTGGCAGCCGCTATCAGTCCATATTTGATCTCAACCATCTAACCCATGGCTATGCACGAATGTGAAAGACAGATGAAATCAGGGATAGATGTAGACCAAGACACAGGCGCAGACGCTCTTTGGGCTCGTCATGCGTCCCAAAGACGTCTGCGTAGGAGGCTACGGGGACTACGTCTCCTAGTCTTTTCGAACAGTTTGTGGGCTCTTTAACGTCCCAGAGATTATTAGGAACAAGTGTTGTGAAACGGGACCTACGGCTTATCGTCCTTATGGGAAAAGACGAGAAAGTCTAACCATTTGTAGATGTCATTACAAAGGCAGCACTTTCTCATCAATTATTTAAAGACCCTGATTGCTGGCCCGGCGGGGCTTTGACGCCGCGACATCCCTCACGGAAGTCGGGTGCTCCACTAACTGAGCTAACCGGTCGGCCTTCAAAATTTTTTGTGTTTGGTTGTTGTTGTTATGAATAAATCAACGAAGACATCTAACCTCTGAGTGGTGTTCCCATAACCTCAATTTTGTTCCGACGCTTTACTTAACTAGCGCAAATGCATAAATTGTGTAAATTTACCGTTAAACCAGGAAACTTTTCTCATTGCTCGCACTCTAACGTTGCCACGGTATCCTTACCTTTCAGTCGTGGCCTCCTTGGCAACATGGCCGACTTTATGAACATCAATCTTTGCGGTCTGGTACGACCCGTCCAGGTGGACTGGTACCGAAAGTACGATACCAACATGAGTAGAGGCCAGAAGACTGTGTGACATGCGTGTGTTTGTCGAAACAAATTGTATGAAACTTACAAAGCAACCATGAAACATACAACCAAGCAAGAAATAGTTCAAGACTTCTTGGACAAGTGGCTGCAAATCTGCTCATTAACGTGGAAACCGATGCCAAGCTCAAAGTAAATTATAGGTGCCCGTTCGTGAAGGTGGCCTTCCTTCCGTAAATCTATGAAATATCCTCGTATTTAGACTTTCTTTTAACCCCTACGAGCACTCGCGCGGTTTAAGCGAAATCAACTGCTCGCAAAATAGTGTCAGTCTCACGCTTGACAATAACTTTTGATTGTATTTAACAATTAGATTATGAGCTCGAGATTTCTATCGCGTGATAGGTGATGAGGGCGCAGCCCGAATCAGCTGTTCTGCATAGAAATCAAGAGCGAATAATCTCATTGATCTAGTATAAATCTACTAGTCGTTCAAAACTAAACAAATAAATTATCTAAATCCTACGCACAGACACTTCCAAAAATGCAAAGAAGCGGCAGCCATTTTGTTAACAACCGCTACTCACTGTCTATCACAGAATAGATAGCAAGTAGCGTAGCCAATCAGAGAACGGCATTCGTGATAGAACGCTAGCAGATTTATGCTGATGTACAGTGGAGTGTCATGGCCAAGTTTCATCTGAATAAGCAAAAGACAGAAAGTATTCACTCAGAGGAGGCCATATCTTATGGTAAGGTGGCTTTGTAAGAGCTGGCGCCTAGGTTCCCCCGATGCCTTCGAGGAAGTACAATAATCTTGCTCCTATATAATTGTAACCTAATCATTTTGCAAACAGTACTAAATAATAGGCAATTTCTAGAAATATTAGGTAATGTAGAAACAGAAGAGAGATAATTTCTCACAAAGTTGCAAGAGGTGTGGATCTTAAATTTACCGTGTTCTTTTCTCGAGGACGAGGATGTCCTTTTTATCTCGATTAATCGTACCATAACAAAATTCTCGAGTTTGATTGGCTGATCAGTGAAGCGTTTTTGTTTTTAGTTTATTAATTACTATTAGATTGGCTTTTATATTTAGATTGCTTTTCAATATGCATATACATTTATTATTAATATACACGTACAGGAGCTCACGTACACGTTTTAACGAGATCTTATGAGCTCCTGGGTGTCACGTGTTTGAATAAATTTCGTTTGATTAGGTTGGATTGGATTGGCTATCACTAGTCTTAACTCGTAGTGGTAGAAGAGCGCTTTTCGATTGAGTGTCGTAAAACCAAAACCAAAGCAAACAGCGCAATGAGCCAATCAGAAAACGAGGCAATTACACGTAGCAGCTGGCGCCTAGCGCGGGAAAGTGCGCGCGTGCAAACCGCAATTGGGTTTGGTTTTAGTTCTCATTGGTTGAGAAAGTGGCGCACAGTTTTTGATTGCCAATCAGAGAAGAGAAGCTAATCGCAGAATCGCAGAGCGAAGTAATGCAAAACGAAAGGAAACGCGAATTACTTTCGACACTCAATTGAAAACCGCTCGGTGACTGAGTGGAATCCAGTTCGGTCGGTAGAGCGGTCGGTAGTAAAACGAGTGAATAGCAAGGGGAGTTCCAGTTAGTATGGCTACATTCCGAACTGGGTGACACGGAGTCTTGTCGTCTGTTAATCTCTCCGCACCAAAGCTCAAGAAAGGAGTGGAAGGCACACTTCCCGGAAAAAAAGTTTAATTTGGAAGAATTTTGTTATAGCTATGATTAGTTGTTTTTGCATGCCAATGCGGGTCTCAGAATACAGGCAGGTTTATCATAAAAATATATTCGTTTTGCGCAGCATAAACTGGAAAAAGCATATCTTTACGGCGTCATAGTTGGAATAGCATTCGGTATTCCCAGTGTCTTTTCCCTCCCCCCTCCAGGCGTTAATGGTAAATAGTTGTTAAGCTAAGTAAAACTAGTTAGACCTTTATTCCCTGATGTAATTAAATTATAGATATAGACAGTAATGCGCAGCGGAGTTATGGGCAATTTTAAGATTTTGTTCTGTTGTGGTTTTGTAACAGATAGCATTAAAAGATGTGAATGTTTTCAAAGGTGTGCGCAATGCATGGATAGATATTGTAATGTTATGACTTACAAGGTACTTCAGTATTGAAGTCAGTGTTTTGTTTATACTGTTACTGTGGCGTTTCGTCGTAAAATAACCCTTGTCGGGCGCGCTTTCTTGCATGGTTAATTTAACAGTGTGTTCGGTTAAGACACCAGTCTTCCTCAGCAATTTTCGGTTTTGATCGTCTGAGCGTTTTTTTTTTTTTTTTTTTTTTTTTTGAATTTCTAGTTGTCATTATCGTCGTCATCATCACTGTCATGATCCTCATCTGCGCGGATGCGTCCTCGTGATTATCACATAGGTGTATGTTTCCCGTGCATCACTTCAGTCTTAAAAATTTACTGAAATGTGGTCATGCGATTGACTACGTCTATGGACAGAAGCGAACCGTTACTAACTACAGTGTAGGTGTTTCCACGTTCGCTACCCAAAGACGCAGGCGAAACTGATTATTTGTTTTACCGCATTACAGTTAATCTGGGCCACCGCGTGATTTTCGCCCAGTTTACCTTGGTAGCAATGTAAGAGCTTTGAAGGAGCTATTTCATGATTTTTGTGTGGGATACCTGTGCGGTCCTTACACCGGGTAAATGTAATTGGTCTCTCTGTCGCGTAGTGCGAGCCCTGCTCTTGTCAAATTTCTATGAACAGCTGAAAACCACCCCACTCCCCAAACAAACAAACAAACAAAAACAGCCCATTGGCACCCGTGCCGGCCAAAACCGGCCGCGCAGAACCGCGTCCCTTGTGCCACTTGTGACGTCCTCAGTTTTAATGCTCATGGACAACTTTTTCATGTAGCATGTGTAGGGGAAGAGATCTTTCAAACCATACCCAAAATGAGCACGATTCCGTCAAACAGGCCGGAGAAAACGCGAATAAACCAAGTGAGGTTGAGCCGAAAATTTGAATGAAAACCTTATTCCACTACCCACCTGCACTTCCTTCCACCTAATCCTGGTATTTTACCCCTCTTGTTAGCTCTTTTTTTCTTTTTTTAAATTGTAACAGTCAATGTTTCGAGCCTGGAGGATCGGGGAAAAAGACATACAGTCGTCTCCTTCACGAGCGCGTGCGCGAACAGCGTCAGTGGAGTAGTGGAGTCACGCATAGGTGAAACTAGCATCACGCAATATGTCACGCTGATACAAGAACGCGCATGCTCCTAAACTATGAATGAAATTCCCGCGCTTGTTATTGTAATGTTATTGTACTTGTACTGTAAGAAAATGTCTTTCAATTCAACTAGAGCATTAGAAATAGCCAAATATTTCACCGAGGACATCGAAGATCCCGTAAATCTGATTCCAGTGGTGTTAATTTTGTTCTGTTTTGCTTGGAGTGGTTTTCCGCGCGGCAAGCATGCCGTCCTCGCTTGGTGGGCTCTCTTTAACGGCTGCATAATTCACTGTTGGATGGATGGGTAAGATTCTAGCTAACTTTAATCTTTATTCATTTTTTAAAACAGCGTCGCAATCTAGAACTTCGCACTGTGTTATCAGGGAAAACGGTTTGGACAGATACAAAGTGCAATACTTTATTTTATTCGGGGCCAATATCTGGATCAATAGCAGATAAATAAAGAAGCCCAAAAGTGTCTCCTAGCTCTAATCATTATCCAAAATTTTGGTTAGATTGGGGAGAAACTGTTTGGCTTAGTTACCAATCAATAAAGCTGTGACCTGTGCCTGTATGGCACATTTCAGTTTATTATGACGGATCTAAAGTACAGGTCACATTCCACAGGTCACAGGTAAATGGAGCAGTATCGGGGTCAAAAATAACGCAATGTCTTCCTATCTTATCATCTTGTCTTTTTGTCATGTCGTCTTGTCTACGCGTCACGTCGTCTTGTCTATTTTACACATCTCTTCTACTTATCTCATCTTGTCTTCTTGTCATGTCATCTTGTCTACTTTTTATGTCGTCTTGTCTACTTTACATGTCGTCTTGTCTTCTTCTCATGTCATCTTGTCTACTTTATCGGCCGTCTTGCCTTCTGGTGCAAAATACATGTAATATATGATCAAATGCACAAAGAAGAATCTTTATGGAGGAAGTGTCTGCCACCTTAAGTGGTTTTCATGGAGGTCCTCAGTGACTAGGTTAAACAAAATATAAATATAATAAGTTTAGTTTAAAGGACTGAAACTAATGACAATCTCTAAACAATACTTAAATTTTAAGAAGTACATGATATGTTATATTCAGTATGTTATGATTGCCGGAAAAAGAAACAATCTAAGTCAGTACCCAGGCCTTCCATTTATCAGCGGGATGATCCAACCCCTTACATGTAGCTATGTGGGACGGGTCGACCAGTAGCAGGTCTTGCAGTTACATGTTAAATTCTTAAACGATGAAACCATAATCTACGGCTTTACAAACGATTTTAGACAACAACTCGGCTTAAACCTATGCTTAATAATTGCCAAGTATTACATTTATTTTGCTTCAAGGAATGAAGAAAATTACTTCTTCGAAGCCTTCCTTGCTTACCTTAAAAACAAATTATTTATAGAGAAGAGTAAATGCAAATCGCAAATTAATTTATAAAAACAACGTTTTCACAGTACCAAACGACACGTACATGTGTGTGTTTCTGTTTCCGTTTTTCTTCTCTCCGTTTTGGTCTCAAGTATCGTAAGTAGAATTGCTGTATTTTTATTTGCTTATTGTAAATAGCTGTTAATATCTGTCAATTAATAAGTTATGTATGTACGTATTGTAATAAGGCATGATATTCAAATAAAAAAGTTAGAAAAAAAAAAGTTACATGTAATTAAATCATCAAAAATTGATTTGTCAAATAATTTGTGCCTACTGACTATGGGTCATGCAAAATGATACCTGTCTGTAATGTGAAAAATATGTTTTTCGTTGTCATTTTTTAAGGAGGCAGGATTGCCGAGCGGTTAGGGCACTGGATTTCAATGCGGTTGCCCCGGGTTCAAATCCCACTCTGGCCACTAGCTGGTCTTGTTCTGGGAAGTCCCTGGTTCAACTCCGTAGCCATCCTTGTAAATAGCCAACTGGTTTGTCACCTTCAAGTTGGGAACAGGGTTGGCGCATTGGTGAGAGTGCTCGCCTTCTACCAATGTGACCCAGGTTTGATTCCCGGAATTGGCATCATAAACGGACTGAGTTTGTTGGTTCTCTTCTCTGCTCCAAGAGGTTTTTCCTTGGGTACTCCAGTTTTCCCCTTTCCTAAAAAAAAAAACAACATCTCTCCCACACGGGTCCACAAGCTTGCAGCTTTAAATATTAACCGTACATAAATAAAGTTTCTTTACCTTTATTCTCATCATGATATGTTTATTTGAAATAGTTTCTGCTCACATAGTTTGTAAAGTGCATTTGATGTACATGTTAATTTGTGCTATAGAAATATAATTATTTATTATTATTATTATTATTATTATTATTATTATTATTATTATTATTATTAATTTCCATGTAGGGTTGTCGGTACTTTTGCTCGTGGTCCAAAGTGGATGGTCATTGAATATGGCAGATTGGATGCCCGTTACTGGCCTCTTAAAGATCCACTTGTGATGATGGTTTCATTTGTGGAGCTGGGTGTTATGGGACCTCTTTGCATTCTCTGGTATGTATTCTTTTTCTTAATACTGTAAGATCAAATTAATTATTGCCCTAATATTTTAAATAATTTATTTAGAGAGAGGGAAACAGGTAGGCTCTATGTTTGCCAATCCAGAGTCAATCTTCCTTTCTCCTGATGCAAAGGAGTAGAGTGGCTTTATTATTTCCAAAGTGCAGTTGATAATCAAGCCAGATTATTGGGCAAGTTTCTTTACTTATATGGCCCTGAAGGGGACGTCTTTCCCTGGCCATTTTGATCTGAAATGTGGGACAAATATTGTGACCATTCTAGTGGCAAATGACCTGTGTTCATTGCTGGTCTGAGAGTTTCAGATTTTTGCCATTTTGGACAGAAAAGAGGTCAAGACTTTGGAGGCATTTTGGGGATCCTCAAGCCCATGTTGTGTTTTCGTGTAGGAAGTCATTGTCCATTTTGTTATTGAAACTGTAGAGTTAGGGACGATGGGCGATAACCATTTACATGATCCATCCAGGTGGAAATTTTAGGTGTGAATATTCAGTACCGCAGCTTGTCCAAAATGGAGAAATCACAAAATGCACTAGTATTGATTGAAAATCTCAAAAAGAAAAGAAAAAGTGCATTGATTAAGCTGATGGCCTACAATTTCTGAATTGTTCCAAATGGAATGGTATGCACCTTTTCATTTTCCAACCAAAATTTCTGGGGTTTTCCTTGTAAATGGTAAGGGGCCATTAGTTCTCCTCGCCATCCCTCACTCACTTTCACTCTCCCCTCTCCCCTCCATCCCCTCCCCCCCCAAATAAAATTTCATCAGATTGGCACTCATCTGACTGGGGATTTTTTTATTTTTATTCCCTCCTGCACTTAGCGTAAAAACCCAGGCAGTTTTACAACCTTATGAACTCTTGTGCTTCATGTCTAAAGCAATTATCTCCTATGTTGTACAGCTCTGGTCCCGAGTCATTCACATTGCTGATATAAATTTATTTGTAACATATTTTTTCCAGGTATCGATCCATTGTCGAGGATCTTTGGTGGCGTCATTTTATGACAGTTTTAGTGTGTGGCTTTCAAATCACAGGCACCATTCTGTATTGTGGTGGAGAAGCCTATGTAGGCTTTACACATGTTCCACTGGTGAGTTGTACATAAGGTGGGAAGCATGAGAGAAATGGTGTAGTTAGAGATGATGCATGAGGTTCAAGGAGTTATCCTGGCCCCCATCTCCCCTACCCTGCTAGCAGAGGTTTCTTTCTGGCAAGTCTCTTAACGTGTACAAAGTCGTTCATGTCTCTTGTATTTCACGTGGTCGGCTTGTTTACTTCCCCAAGAGAAACCTCTGCCACAAGCCGCTTACATTTCCTGTTGAGCATGCGCTTTAGATACCTCCAAATTCTTGGCGGTAGATCACTTGACAAACAGGTTACAAACCGGTTTAAACAAGTTTGTCAACTTGTGCGCATCTATTTTTTACTGATTTGCTGTGCAAAAATGAGCCTGCATGAAGTCGAAAGTTCTGCCAAAGGTCTTTCTTGTTTGTTTCAACAAAGCAGTCCAGAAGGCTTTAAAAGCTCTTGAGAATTGTACAATCGAGTCTCTAACTCCTTATCAGTCAAAAGAATTATAAAATAGGAGGGCGCGCAAAAACTGCAACATTGTGTCAGGTGAGATTTACGTCAATCTCTATAATAACTTGATTACGGTCTAGCACATGCTCAACGGAAATTGTAAGCGGCTCATGGCAGAGGTTTCTCTCGGGGAAGTAAACAAGCCAACTACGCGAAACACAAGAGATGCGAACGACTTTGTAAAATTAATGCTAAAAGACTTGCCAGAAGGAAACCTCTGCTAGCAGGGTAATCTCCCCTGAAGGTCTTAGGGTGATGGGGATGGATCAAGGGCCAAAGTGTGAATCAGAAGAAATTACAATTTTTATCCTGGTTTGTCACTAATTTTTTGAGGTACTTGTAAGTTCATTTAAAGAAAGGAATTAATGTGTGAATTGAAGACAAACATCCCATGATTGTAAAAAAAATAAACCAGTTAAAAAAACAAACTATGTAACTGGTTTGAAAAAAATAGACTGGATTGAAAAAAATGAACCAAAATAAAATAAAATATGAACTTCAACAGATACAACAGAATTATGAAGGGGTGTCACTCAAACTATTCCAGGAAAATGCCCACCTCCTGGCCCTTAATGATACTGGCCTCTGAAGCCTCATTTACACTTACAGAAAAAAAGTGGATCCAGACCCAAAAAAAGTTGGTGCGCCAATGGCCCCAAAACCAAAAAAACTAGTCACGACCCCTTTTGCTCTTCGAAAGTGCTGTGTAAACAGTTAAAAAAATTGTCCGTACCAACTTTTTTGGGGGTCCGGAGCCATTTTTTTCTGTAGTGTAAATAGGGCTTGAATCTCTAGATGTTTGGAAGAGTTCAGTCCAAAACCCCTTCCATGGAAAAAGTATGGTTATTTTCTGGCACAACTGTGGGTAACTTTATAGATCTTCCTAACATTTATTAGATGTCCTGGGTGTTTGCTATAACCATGCATGGATAGACATTCACATGGTGACGAGGGTTCATCTCCTTAATAATATGTAATAATTTAACATTTTGTAGGTACTTAAAGTGTCTATATCGTCTTCTATTTTTTTTGTGGTTCTGGTATATACATAAGAAGTAGATAGCTGTTCAAAAAATTTTTTTCAAATTCCGCCGTGTTTTTGCCCTGAAATCGTCGTTCGAATTTCCCGCTTGAGCCACGCCCATCAAACTTGACCAAGCTAGTAAGGGGCGTGGGTCTATTCCTGATCTGACGTCACAAACTGATTTGCATCACATTAAGTCTTTGTAAACATGCATGCAAAGCAGTTTGTGACGTCAGATCAGGAATATACCCATGCCCCTTACTAGCTCGGTCAAGTTTGTTGGGTGTGGCTCAAGCAGGAAATTTGAGCGATGATTTCAGGGCAAAAACACGGCGGAATTCGAAAAAACCTTTTTGAACAGCTATCTACTCCTTATGTACATATCAGAACCACCAAAACCCAGAAGACGATATAGACACTTTAATTGTTGCTAACATAATTTTCCTGGTGACTTAAGAAATTCATTACTTTGGATAGTTATTTTTTTTTACCTAATTATCCTCTCCCCATCCGGGCTTTTCAGGGATAATGATACAAATACAAACTATGTGAGAAACAAATAATTCAAATAAACAGAACATGATAAGAATGCCAACTGGCCGGAGGCAAACTGGTTGGCTATGTACAAGGATGACCGAGGAGTTCAACCAAGGACTACCCAGAACAACACCTGCTAGCAGCCAGAGCGGGATTTGAACCCGGGACAACCGTATTGAAATCCAGTGCCCTAACCGCTTGGCCACTCTTCCTGATGTTTTCAACACAGAATATAGAAAAAAAATGTAAATTGCCAATTTGAATATTTTTCAAAACTTTTTTTCTCTTCAAAAGCTCAAAGAATGCTTAATCTTCTTTATCATACATACAAGGACGTACGTGACATTAGAACAAAGAAATTACTTTATATTACACTGTACTTGGGTTCAGTCATGCATTGAGTATACATGCTAGTGTGGTATGGTCACCTCATACTAAAAGAAATATTAATAGTTTGGAACACCTAAATTAGTATGATCAGTTTTGTTAAACTGGCTGCCTGCCCTCTTTAACTTTATGGTTATTTCAGGTAGCCAGTCCCCTCTTTTTCTTTTTATTTAAACGATTATATGCCTGTAATGTCACTAATGGGTGAAATAAAGCATGTTGTTATTGTTGTTGTTGTTGTTGTTGTTGGTTCAATGCAGGGCTACAAGATTCATTATTGGCAGATATTATTCTGAGCACAAAGTCTGCCTGGATAAATTTAATTTATTACCTTTGCAGTATCATAGCGAAATTAATGATTTAATAGTCTTTTTTAAGTGCTTTATGAATATGTGTAAGTTAAATCTCTTCGATTATGTATCATTTCACTTTTGTAATAAACCGCTGAGAAACATTGATCACTTAATGCTTGTCGTCCTTTATGAGTAGGACTGATGTATGCAAGAGTTATTTTTTTGTTCAGATCTGCCGCCTATGGAATGAATTACCTCTTAGTATTAGGGAGTCAAATACTTTGTCAATTTTTCCGTACATTTATGTAAGATTTACATAAATGACATTTATATGTAAATTAAATTATAATTTATTAGTCCATTTATGATAGTTTTCATTGATAAGACTTTATTTTTAATTTATTATTACATATTTTAATTATCAGTGTAGTTAATTATTTCTCTATTTAATGATATACTAATAGGTGGCTTGCTTTAAGGAGTATAGTATTTTGTTTAAGCATACCTCAGATTGATTGTAATAATTTATTGTAATTGTAATAATTTGTAATATGAAAATGATTATAATTATAAATGATATGGCTTTGATAAACCACATGACATTTTTAAAGTTCATTTTTTAATGAAGACATGTTTCGGATGAGACATCATCCATCGTCAGTTGTACAGTGCGGAATAAAATTAAAATGAGCAATAAATAGTTAACGAGGTGAGATATTAACAAGAATAATTAAGGGTAATGAAATTATTTATACTAAGAAAGGAGACTAATTAATAAGAAAGGGATAAATTAAGGTGTTTAACCTGAGAATTTAAAGACGGCTTCTCCCAGAGGATGTGCATGGCTTCTTTGATTTTCAATTGAAGGGCTTGGTGGAAAACCATGCTAAGTGGATTTTTGGGAGGTTTTTTTTTTTATTTTGCTCCAAAATTGCTGGTTTTTTGCATACAGACTTGTTTTTATGTGGTAAACATTGCCCTATATTCTTTTTCACTGCTTTGTGCTTAGTCTTCGAGAAAACACAGGCCAAAAAACGCATTCACCTAAAAATCCACTCAGCATAGTTTTCCACCAAGCCCTTCAATTGAAAGCTACTGGAAGCAGAGTCAAGAATTTTAAAGCAATCCTCAGGGACCGACAATTTTCAGAACTTCTCAGATGTTTGAAGATGTTGGAATGTTTGTTGGAGGAGAGATGCAAGTGGCAAAATGTCTGTTGGTTTCACCAACATAACAGGCACTACAGCCTGCACATGAAAACTTGTAAATGACCCGCGATCGTAAATCCGTAGGGATGGTATCCTTAACCCCGAACAATCTCCTGATTTTAAACAGGGAAAACACCAACTTAATATCTAGGTCAGTGCATAAAGTGCTAACTAATTTCTTAATTCTTTTTTTTTTTGGCAATTGCTCTAAGAGCAGATAGTGCTCATCAAGAGAGCTTATGCCGTTTACATTATTATTTATACATCACGGTTAAAGCTAGGACACAACAATGAAAACAACAACAAAAACAGAAACTAAAACAATAAAATAAAAAATAAAATAAATAATTAAATAAAAAAGTAAATAGATTCAATTGAGAGATAAAAGACTGAACAGCAAAAAATAAGTTTACATTAATTTGAAAGTTAATACCAGGAACTCCATGAAGAAGCCAATCAATTTTTTTCTTATTAGATGCAGAGAGCCATTTATCCCCAACAAGTGTGCAGCGGAGGCAAAAAGTATTTCGCGCAGTGCAGCAAAACAAGAAATAATGTTTGGCATCTTCAACAGAACAATTTATTAATTCTGCGTTGTGTTGTGATAGAAAAAGGACCAATGTACGGTAATTTAAAATACAGACAATTGTCCTTTCGAGTAGCATCCTTAGAGGAATCAGGAGTGAAGTGATTGTTAAGAAATTTTCTGACACCATTCTCAATGACGTTTGAAGGGAACAAATTCCTCCCTAATGTTTTGGTAAGGTTATTTATATCAAGGTGAAAACCAGCCCAAGAGTTGTTGATTTTAAATGTTCAGTCTACTAGTGTGCGCACTAGTCCTGATTTGTAACTGGACGGTACAAAACTGTAAATTAAAGTTAATGAGAAGACCAGTGTAGGTCTTCTTATGAAACACCGAGGTGATGATGCCCTGATTGCTATTATTATCAAGAAGAACATCTAAGAAAGGGAGCTTATGGTTTTCTTCCTTCTCCATGGTAAACTTAATGTTGGGGTGCTGGGTGTTGATATAAATATAGAAAGATAAAGCATCCTGTTCGGTGTCAAACAAAGCAAAGGTGTCGTCAACGTATCTACGGTAAAACTCGATACCCAAATTATAATCCTCTAACCAGCATTTCTCATGGTGACCCATGAAGAGATTAGCTAAAACCGGAGCGAGCGGGGAGCCCATGGCCACCCCATCAATTTTACCCAAGAAGGAAAAGTGGGTCTGGGCGGTGGCAAAGAAAAATGACTTAGTAAGATTTTCCTGTCCTAATTTGATATCTGGGTTGCCCAGACCGCCCTTCATAATGTAGTCTACCGCTAAGTTGATACTGTAGATTCAATAAGAGGGATGTTGGTGAAAAGACTTACAACATCGAAAGAAACCATGAACTTATTCGAAGTATGGAGTCTTGTGACTTCACTGACAAAAGTAAAAGTCAGACTATCACAACACAATGCAGAATTAAGAAATTAGTTAGCACTTTTTGCACTCACCTAGATATTAAGTTGGTGTTTTCCCCATTTAAAATCAGGAGATTGTTTGGGGTTAAGGATGCCATCCCTACGGATTTACGATTGCGAGTCGTTTACAAGTTTTCGTGTGCAGGCTGTAGTGCCTGTTATGTTGGTGAAACCAACAGACATTTTGCCACTCGGATCCGTGAACATCTCTCCTCCGACAAACATTCCCACATCTTCAAACACCTGAGAAATTCTGAAAATTGTCGTTCCCTTTGTTCTGAAGATTGTTTTAAAATTCTCAACTCTGCTTCCAGAAGCTTTCAATTTGAAAATCAAAGAAGCCATGCACACCCTCTGGGAGCAGCCATCTTTAAATTCTCAGGTTAAACACCTTAATTTATCCCTTTCTTATTAATTAGTCTCCTTTCTTAGTATAAATAATTTCATTACCCTTAATAATTCTTGTTAATATCTCACCTTGTTAACTATTTATTGCTCATTTTAATTTTATTCCGCACTGTACAACTGACAATGGATGATGTCTCATCCAAAACATGTCTTCATTTAAAAATGAACTTTAAAAAAAACATTGTGTGGTTTATCACAGCCATATCTTACTTTGTGCTGCTATGAAGCCTTGGTAACAATTACAAATGAATGTGAAAAACTGTCAAATTTTTTGACCAAAAAGAATCTTCCAAATATCAACAGTTCCCTGCAATGTAATTAATACCATATAGCTAGTAGTAGTAGTCATTATTGAATTTCTAATTTTCTTCTATATTTGTATATTATATTTTTAAGTGTAATTTTTTTTTATTGCCTCAACAATAACGGGGCTTAAAATAATTTCCCTCCTGGTGCCAGTCAAATTGTCTGGATACAACCCTTTTTATGGCCAGACAAACATCAGTTATGTCTTATCGCTATAAAACTGCCCCACCCAATTTCTACATTGCCACAAACAGGCAAGCGCTTTTTCTCTACGGTGCGTGATTGAACTTTTAAAATACAATAATGGAAGAGTTCTTTTAGACATCCAAGGACATCATCTCACCGAAACGAAGTTTGGACACTGTATTTCCTCGAAAAAGCGCCCTTCCCCGAATAAGCACCCACCCCCCTTGGGCAAAATAGCAAATAAACGCCCCCATCCCCCCCCCCCCCCCTCAATTTTTTAAAATAAGGGGATACAAGGAAGACTTGTTTCCATTGTCACTTCAACTATACCGGCATCAGCGCATGTAGGAGAACTGTCCATTTTCTGTAAGTCCCTTTCATTGTATCTGTCTTTTTTCCATCTTTGTTCACGAACGCCACTAATATTGAAATTGTAAATATTTTACTTGAAACTCTTATTTTTCCTTACTGGTGTAAACGACCGGACAAATTGTCTGGCCATCTAAGGATCTGACTGGACAAAACCTATTTTTAACCAGACATTGTCCATTGGCCGGCCGTTATTTAAAGCCCTGAATAAAATTTGTAACTTAATATTTTTTTCCAATAGTTTATTATTGCTTTGTAACTATTTGATGATTAGTAAATAAAATTATTATTATTATTATTATTATTATTATTATTATTATTATTATTATTTATACTTAGTAATACAGTATTTTCAATTTTCTTTTTTAGGACTGGCCACCCACGTTTGATAGTTTTGAAAAGATATTTTATTTCTGGAGTATCTATGTCTGTTGCAATGGAGTATGGATTGTTGTTCCAATAACAATCCTGTTGCAGACGCTTGCAGAGATGAGGGATGTATATAATCCAAAAACTAGTTCAAAGAAAAAGCATAATTAATAGCAATACAAACCCAGTCTCAGTGCATTCCTTCATTCTGTTTCATTTTTTTAATCTGTTTTCTTCCTTCAGTGGAAACCATCATTATGGTGATGGAAAATTAATATTCAAAGTTAGGGCTGCAACAATACACCAGTGCACCATGATATTTCTTCTTGATATAAGCACAACATTTGAACAGCATATTACGGTAAAATAATTATTCTACACAAGCAATGAAAAATTGCTGTATTGAATGAGTGCTTACCCAAGTTCTGCATGTTGGCATTGAATGGTGATTTATTAAACAAATAGAGAGGCAAAATCCATCCTTTTTTGCATTGCATCCTTGTCACGCATCATTCAAGATGGCAGACAAACAAACAAACATATGCATAGTTCCAGTTATGTTAGAAAGATTAGTTGGTCACTTGTCACAATAATGAAATAATGTATCATATTGTGGTAACTGTATCGACACGTATCGTAACTATGGCAAGGAAATGCATATCATTGCATCCCTATTCAAACTTAGGGCACAGACTGTTTCAGAGTGAATGAAATAGTGTTCTGTTCAGTAAAGCTGTCCACAGCAGAATGGACAGAATACTGTTCACTTGGAATACAAAACATGCCTTCTTTTGAGAAAATACAAGGCCCACCAAGCCCATGATGAGGCCAGAACGTGGTACCAAAACTTGTCAGGTTCAGACACTCAGTCTACTTTAAACAATTTTCTGCATTGGTATCTGGTCCCCTTCCCTGAGAGAGTTCCCTATTCAGAATTGTGTCTGTTGGAAAACCTTATTTGTGGTATTAAAATTTAATATCATTCCTGTGTTTAGAAAATAATAATTAGAATGCCCAAAAAGAAAGAACCCCCCACGAGTGAAACTGAAGTTAATTATGCTATTTTTAGAATATATTATCACAATAATTGAAGGGGTGTGCGGAATAAGGCATGATGATTGCCAATATCTACTGAAGTAAAGGGCAACTACCATACCAAACAAATGTTAAAGGCAAAATTTAATCTATTTTTAACTTAAGAAATACTGCTAAGCTCTTTCTCTAGTTAATAGCATACTATGCACTGAAATGGCAGTAATAGCCCATGATTTGATAAAATATTCATCCAAACATTAACAAATTTCTCCTTTGAAGAAAATCAACTACCAGATCCATGGATGCATCAGCCTCCCAATGAAGTTGTTACAAGGATGTGATATTTACCAGTAGAAGGGCTTTGTACAAATTATGTACATCCATATGTAACGATTTTTAGACTTTTACTTTTTAACCGATCTTTTTGAAGCATTGTAAAGCGCTTAGCACTGGAAAGTATAGGCGCTATATAAATACTTTTATTATTATTATTTTATTATTAAAAGGGATGGTTATCATGACTTGGCCCTGTAATCCAAATCTTTAGATAGCTATTGTTGCTCTTCTTTTGCATACAAATTGGTGATCATGTCAGAAATAAAGTTCTGCAAATCAGACAATAAGTAAAGAACTTGATTTCTGACAAACCAGCTCAGTTTGTTGTACACTAAAGTAGAGCAAAGCCTTTTGTCTAGAAAATGGCATTCCACATTCTCTAAGGAAAGACAAAAAAGGCATAAAAAACACTTAGCTCTTTTTGGCAGTTTTGTCTGATTTTAGGTTCTCAACAAAACATAGAAATGCAAATGGTTTTCTTCTTATTAAAAACTGCCTGGGATGTCAAATTATATGCTTAAGAATATTCCATTTTGAAAGGAAGAAAGACAGTTCTCAAAACAGGAGTCAAACCTGTGAATGTCCAATTTTAAGCTCGATGCTCGACCACTGAGCTACAGGAGGCTTGAGGCTGCAAGACCATGGGAATGCATACACTGTAAGTCTTGAATTTTGTTAAGAATCAAGTTTAAAACAAATTACATGTACTAGAGATAAAAGAAATTAAATAAGAATGTTGTAAAGATGACCTCATGAATATCCAATTTCAAGCTCAACGCTTGACCACTGAGCTACAGGAGGCTTGAGGCTGCAAGACCATAGGAGTGCATAAGTTTTGAATTTTGTTCAGAATCAAGTCAAAACTGAATTACATGTACTAGAGATAAATGAAATTAAATAAGAATGTTTTAAAGATGACCACATGTTATAACCTGCACTCACAAAAGGCATTCAGTTCATTCCAGAAAAAGAAAATGACGTGCATACCCAAAATTTCAATTTCAATCAATGGACAGGATAGGCTTATTTTAACTCTACAAAATGCCAAGAAGACTGAAGGTGTTTGTATTTCACCAAACTGTCACAAAATCTTGCTTGAAAATCTTCAGAAATTTCTGCAGAATGGTCAGACATTTTCATGTCTGTCAAACAATTTATAATAGCTGCTACTGTCAACATTGCATTCTGTATGGTTGTGATCAACAGTTTTCATTGAGAACTCCCTGGTATAGCAAAAGGTTGGGTATGATGTCACACACCTGAAGGGAATTTTATATCTCAGATGATCTCTATCAGGTTCTACTTCAGATGTTTTAGTCTCTCCATCTCCGCGACTGACCAAAGGTAATGGTGCATTTCTCTCTCTGCAATGTCCATCTCATCCAGATCCTCTCTCTCCCCATGTGGATCAAGCTGTTTTGAACTCTGAAGATCGCACATTCTTGACTCAAAGTAGCCATCCATCAATTCATCTTCAGAGTAGCCATATTTTAGGAGCTCTTCTATCAACATATCATTGTGGTCCAAATCACCCTCACAGAACATGGTTAAACTACCACTGTTTGCTGTTTCAAAAGCATTGTTGGCACATTTACTGCAGCGACTGACAGTTGGAGAGCTTGCATCTTCTGCCAATGGCGATGCTAACACTTCTTGGCATGGAACAGATTGTAAAGCAGGTGTACTGCCACTCCCTTGTCCATTTCCATGGTCACCTTCCTCAGTGTTGTTCAAGCTGCCACAATTCTGACACCTTGAAAGAGATGGTGGGATTTCACTGCTTGTGCTGGATCCAGACTCTCCTTGTTCCTTGTCGAAGATCCGTGATTTTGCCATCTGTATTTTTGCTTTCCGATCCTTATCTGCAATTTCTTTCTTTTTCATCCATGGAGACTTGACAACAGACAAATCCAGTTTTCCACATTTCTTGTAGAAATCCACAATAGCAACAATGTGCTTCGTAATTTCTTTCTTTTTCACGGAATCTGGAATCCAGGGCACTTCTTTAGCCAGCTCTAACAAGTCATCCTTTACACGAGCTATATCCTGTCGTAGCTCTTTCTCCTTCACTGAATTCTTTCCTAAGACTTCCGCAATCTTCTCCTTGGTGGGAGACATTTTTTTATGCTCGAGAACCAAAAGCACCAAACTCACAGCTTTTGCACCTTGATTTCTAGCCAGCGACAAACCAAAGTACTTGTGAAGCTGCCACAGATCGAGGGAAAGCTTCTCGCAGGAGCTATCCAGCACGGAAAGGTCCGAGAGAATACGCAGAATAATAGACTCAACATTAAGAGGATCCAAACTGATATCAAGCGCTTTCGTAATAATTTTAACACATTTTCCAATGAGAAACATGTTGCACTCAGCGACTTCCGCCATTTGCCTGTACGTAATTTGAATATTATTCTGCCTACAAACAATAAACAAGCAGCTACTGGCGAGAACGGATCTATTCGGCATCAGACCTTGCACTTCCCTCGAGCTTCTCTTTGGTAAGACTTGGCCAAATAACAGCTGCCGAGCCTTGGAGAGAATGTCATCGGACAGGTTCATTCGCTTCACCAGGGAATGTAAGGAGGACTGAAGTCGCCTCTGTGTCACTGTGGAATTACCTGTAGGCAAGCGCTGTCTTATGGCTCTGGGTAACTCGTAACGGCCATCAAATCTGGCGGTTCCATCCGCTCTCATGAGAGTACTTCCATTTCCATCTTTTTCAAAGTTAAAAACTCTGCCCTCCACCACAACCCCGCAGTTGCGACAGACCAGCTCTTCTCCTTGCTCGGCTTCAACAGCTTTTTCATGGCAACTGGGGCATTCAGAAGGCATTTTATTTAATACACGTACACCTTGTGGAAACTACAACGCTTGCAAAACGACACCGCCGTAATGTTCCAGGCGTTACCAGATACTAGTGCCAGTCTCATTCTCCGTGACTCTTTCCCAGACTTCCCGCAGTTTTTTCTTTCACTTCATTTGATGTGACCTCGTTCAAATGAATGATATTAAATACATCTCGGTCAGCGGATTCCTAGGAAAACGTAAATAACAATAATTTGCGGAATTTAGCGTCGTCCGCAATTTCTACTACAATTTCTACTTTGTAAAGGCCTTCCTTTTCAGATACATCATCAGCAGATCATTGAAGAAGTCAGTGATAGTTGCAGTTTTGAACACTAATTACCGGAGTTAGTAGTACAAGTAGTGGAAATTAAGCCTGACAAAACAAAAACATCCTTCTTACGGACACTCACTTGGTCTAAGCTCATTGGGCTCTTAGTGAAGAGAAATCAATACTAGCTGTTATTCTACTAGCGCTAACACTTGTAACATGAAACCAGGCATCTTCCTAACACAGACACTTAGTCTATTTTTTAACCAAATAACTTTTAATGTTACACTTTACTTGCTTACATTACTCTTAACATACTAACTTACATGATGTAGCAAACGTACTATTAATTATTAAACACTTAAGACACTTAATCTTGCTAATAACACTTGGCTCAAAATTACAAAAGCCACTCTAATCAAAAACCGTTATTAACCAAATACACCGAGTGCCGACATGGTACAAGAGCCCTTTTTGTTTATAATACGTGATCCAATTTTTTAATGAAATTAGGCCTAATTGACTTTGGCATAGCTGCAAATAAGGTTATTCCTTTTTTTTTCTTTTACTAACCAATTTACTAATTAGTAAATGCACCGGCAACTTTTAGAGGCAAAATATTTAATTAAAAAATTCCGACCTTTGGGGTGTCTTTTAAAGTCCATGTCCTGAGATCTCGCTCCAAATGCTCGAATATTATTTCTATCTGGTTTTCAGTGTCGTTTTTATTTCAGGTTAAGTTTTGTTTCATCTTCGGGTCCTCTGTTCACTCGAAACTCCACTGTTACATGTCCTTGAACACAGTTGCTTTATGTGTCTTACGTGCGTGCGGTTTTGCCAGAATTTTCGGTTTAACTGTTGTGGCAATAACGTGGTGAGTACGTAATATCTACACCTTGTGATATCCTTCCTGAAATTTATTATCTTTATTATTATTATTATTATTATTATTATTATTATTATTATTATTTTATTACCTAATACGATGTTTTAGGCTTTTTATAAAGGAAGTTTTTTTAGCCTAGTTTTTTTGACACGTTTTTGTAAGCTTTTTTGAAATAAAAAGGATTAATACAGTTTTCCCATAATTTGTAACTTAATAATTTTGTAATTATTTATTGTTTTGTAAGTATTGGATGAATTATTATTATTATTATTATTATTATTATTATTATATTATTTTACTTCAATTTGTCTACATTTGCCTCCTAGGGCCAGAACCAAACCATGGTTCTGAGGCACTAGAGGAGTGTTTGCTCGATTTACTTGATTTTGAGGACCTTTTTCAGAATGAGTGCTGTTCCAAGTGCTGTTTTCTGGATTTAGTGTAGGTGGTTGTTGCCTGGGATTTCGCTCGGCCGTTTCTCATTGTCTTTCCTAATAACTCCAAGGGCACCTACAACAACGGGGATTACCACTGTTCTCATCTGCCACATACGGGCTATTTTCCATCTCCAGATCTTTGTATTTAGACAGTTTCTCTGATACTTTAATGGAAGTGTTTTTATCTGATGGTATGGCCACATCAATTAGGGTGCACTTGTTTTCCCGCTTATTCTTGATCATAATGGCGGTTTGCTGTTATTGCTCCATCCGTCTGGATGGGCACGTCATACATGTCTGCCAGTGTTTTTGGATCGTGCTCATACCATCTGTGTACAGTGTCCACATTGTATTCCCTGCAGATGTTCCAGTGCAGGTAAGTTGCGACTTAATTGTTTATTAGGTACTGAGCTAGATCGGCGTGAAGTCTTTTCCTTAAAGTGTAGATAGAAAAGTGTTGTACTTAACCTGTTGTTAGGAAAGTTTAAGACGATGCAAATTATTACTTTTCTTGACTTTGACATTTTTTTTCTCAGCAGTATTTTTTTGTTATCTTTCTGAAAAAGTTGTTGTAAATATTATAATGGTAATGGCAGAAAATGAAATTTTTAGTTTTTACATTTTTTTTACCAGTATTTATCCCTGTAAATGGTGTTGTTATTGATATTCTTAGATATATTGTCTTTGCCAGTTATATTATTATTATCATTATCATTATCATCATCATCATCATTATTACTATTATTATTATTATTATTATTATTATTATTAGAAGTGGCAGTGGTAGTGGGGTAATGAGTAGTTATTCTTCATAGATATATATATTAATTACGCAACTGCACGATCCAAGCTAGTTTACGTTCGTGAGCTTCTTTTATTTTATTTCTAATGCTCTCACGCACTCTGGCTGGTTGAAAGCTGTTGACCAGAACTATTTGCAACCTTACAAAGTCTTTTTTAAGGGTGTGTTTTCAGATATGAATATGGCCAGCTTTCTTCTTTGATTCACGCATACACAATTTACATCAGATAAACACTCCTCGAAGGCTGGGAAAACTGTAAACGCTTGCAAAAGCAGTATGGCCTTAAATAATAACTGGCCCTTGGCTCATATCTCCAGCATCCTCTTTCAACTATCTCTAACTTCCATTTGTGTTACTTGAGTATTACAGGGGCACTGTCATCCATGGGGTAATTCCTTTTCTGTCCCGCGGAATCTGAAAAATTCATATCTTAACACCTTCAGTCTTTCAAGCTGTTTTATTACCAAAGAGATGAAATCAGGCGAATTATGCCGCAATAAGATGAAGTCATTGTTCATTACACAAGATAAGAACCGCAGGCTTGCAAACGTTGGTCCAGTATTTTTATTATCAAAAATGTGGCGATTCATCTGCCATTGCGATAGTAACCAGTAGATAATATAAAACCTTTAAATACTATTTTCTAATTTTTCGTTCGCTAATAACAATATTAAATTCAAGATTGACAAACAGAAGTAAAGCATACTTCGTCTCTGACTAACGCGTTTGCAATCAATTTTCGAAACTGAAATCCCGATTCCAAGAACAACATACGTTTATTTTTGTGCCTCCCTAAAGAGAATATAAACCTGGACCCTTTTTCAGTATTTGCGTGACTTATCCACACAGATACAAAAATACTAACTAAATACAGGAACTTCTTTATAAATTTTAGGCTTGCTTTAATTTCCGTTTATAGGCGTTACCTTCAGTCCGGGAGATCGAAATCATAGGTGGGTCAAGGAAAAGCTCACAAAGTTCACATTTCACAGCGTGAGAACTCCGGCGACAAAGACCTGAGAATTGATCAGAGTGATACTCCCTTAGGGTCGCGCCCATTTGCTGCAGGCATTTGGCTTCAAGTCCAATCTCAACTATGCGAGTGCGGTTAATTTCTTGGCTTAGCTTGCATGGTGCAAAGCTAGTTGGCGAGAAAATTGTATAATGTGCCCATTTATCAGCCGCAAATTGCAAAAGAGAGCTTATTTATGATGCTCTTTCTAAAATATAAAGACCCATTCAATCACATATTTTCACAAATTAAGTTAGTTTTTGTAAACATGCATGCAAACTGTCAGTTTGCGACGCCAAACCAGGAATACATCCACGCCCCTTGCCTGCACGGTCAGATGATGGCTAGATTTCGCAACGTTTGCAGGCTATAAAAAGTCAAGATTTGGTTTAAAAAGGCGCAAAATGGCACAATGCGTTCCGAACAGGTGCAAAGATTTATTTTAGGGAAGACATATTTTAGGGGTTACCTTTAGATAGAGCTCGAGGAAAGCACACTGGACTAGAAATGGCGCGTTGTAGGCTTGCAGTCATTCAAGAATAGATCAAGTTGTTTCTCCGGCCCATCTCGGAACTGAATTAGCAGTTTAAATAATCGAAGGAGTTTGATCGTAAATTTCTTGACTTCGATTCATATTAAGGTCGTGCCAATTTGGCTTAAGCTCGAATTTAAGCAGCGAAATGCTAATCTTAAATACCTCCATACGGCTATCAGTCGCAACTCGATCTCGAGGATATTTTAAACGTAAAAATGTGGACAAGAAATGTGATGTGCCTTCCTAAAGGTTTTAGAAACATGCCATTTAAGAACCTCTGAACGATTTGCGGATTTGTTTCTGAACGTTCCGAGGACAGCAGAATGCCCGAGCGACCATGTATACGTACATGCTAGAATCGTGAAGTTTGGTTAACAAGTCAGATTAAAAGATTAAAGGGGGTTACTTTCTAAGGCGGAAACTATACTGTTGAGCTGCGTCGGTGGGGTTTTATCGACTGAGTTGATAATGTAAATTGGCCTCATTGAAGAGATTCAAACGTTGACATTTCGAGCGCTAGCCCTCCGTCAGAGCGAATCAAAGCTTGTCTTCGATTCTGACTTCACTAACACGAGACATTCAAAGTGAATAGTTTATTTAGGATGGGCAGTCAGTCATCTGAAAAATGAAACCTAATATGACGAACATTAATTACAACTAAATCATGTATTGCTAATTGCACATGAAAAACATTATATACACATGTATAGGTCCAAAAGCTAAGAACTTTGCCAAGCCAGAAACGAAAAAAAACGCTCAAAAAACACTCTTTATATGTGGCCCAAAAATATGTGGTAACGTATTCCTCGTATAACGGAAGCAGTGGCACCGGATCCCTAGGAAAAGGTACAAAAACTATGCTGACAAATCAAATTAGAAAACTTCACTGAAACCTGTCTGGAACTAAACTTAGCGAAAAAACATTCAAACAGAAGGACTGACTGACGTAGAATGACGAGAATCCCAAGACACCAAAATAGTACCCTGCTAGCAGAGGTTTCTTTCTGACAAGTCTTTTAGCATGTATGAAGTCGTTCTCATCTCTTGTAGTTCGCGTATTCGGCTTGTTTACTTCCCCGATAGAAACCTCTGCCACGAGCCGCTTACATTTCCCGTTGAGCATGCGCTTTAGATACCTCAAAATTCTTGGAGGTAGATCACGTGACAAACAGGTAAAAAAAACCAGTTTAAACGAGTTTGTCAACTCGTACGCATCTATTTTTTACTGATTTGCTGTGCAAAAATGAGCCTGCTTGAGATTTACGTCATAATCTCTATACTAACCTGATCATGATCTAAAAAGAAACCTCTGCTAGCAGGGTACCAAAATAGTCCCGAAGCATCCCGTGCCGTGATGAGAAGCCGCGACCCTCTACATCGTGTCGTCAGAATATTAATTTCTGACTGATTCGTTCCCATGTCACTCAACCGTCAGAAATTACATTATTTATTTCTTTTGTGACCTGCATTATTGAGCGATTTCAGAGTTGTCAGTCGCGGATTTTTAGTAAGACCACAGCTTAGAAATGACTTTCAGTACAGAAAAAACTGGCCGCAGAATTTCAAGGTGCGGGCCAGTATTAAAGGTATACACTACGCTATAACGCATGCGTGTTATTCAGAAGAACAGCTTTCATCCAGTTTCGATGAAGCAACAACAACAACAACAACACAGTCAACTTAATTCAAACTGTGTGATTGACAATAAGAAGGACACTTGGAAACCCGCCAGTTGCAATACTGTGCGGCTACTCGAGGCCGTAGCAAGGAAACGAAAACTGAACAACAGTGAATACGACGAATACAAAATTACAATCTACTAACTCTTGAAGCACTCTCGTGTTACCATTGAGTATTGTGAACGTTTCGCTAGCTTTGAAGATGGCGTACAAGAAAGTGGTGTAGTATTTTCATTCTGTTGGACAATTTCAACTTCAAAGCTCGTAGTTTAATCTCGGAGACTCCTTTCACAGTCGTTTCAGCTTTTACGATTTTAAAACTATTTCTTAATTCGAATTTAAACTTGGTTTTCTTGAATGTACTTCAGAATAGAAAGGAGGAGATACCTTATCAATTCATAACGGTACTGGACTGAATTTATACAAGAGAAAACGAGGGTCCCTCATTTTGTCTTGGTTGGTATCTTTCAGCAACGAGGACAGCAACTGTCAACGAAAACGCCATCATATTTAAAATATAAATCATTGTTTTAGAAACTATTCCTTGATTTTCCTATTCGCTGAAGGCTGCCCAGATAGCTTTGTAGGGCTGTTTGGGAAGGAAAGGATTTAAGTTAAGAGAGAGAGTTAGAAATACATCGTCAAGAGCTCGAGTCCCTCGCGAAAGCGCTTGATTTTGGTCATTTCACGTTGTTGTGCACGT
>JAEMWC010000829.1:105000-245000 GCA_016490735.1 Pachyseris speciosa | reverse complement strand
AATAAACACTCACTGAATTCAGAGGTTTTTGCGCGATTAGACCTAAGCGCCTATTGGGGGCGAAGGAACCTCAATGCCCGTTATAAGGCGGCCGTTGTAGGGGTACAGTCAGATTGACTTTACTTTCCACCAGCGCTTCCCTTTGGTTGTGTCATGTGCATCATGTCACTCTTCAGATACAAGGAGTTATTAATCACTAAGTCCTCATGAATGCACTATCGCTTTTATTAACTTCCTTTTCATCTGAGTTGAAGTCTGATTGCTTAAGCCGTCCTAAAAGCTACTGTCAAGACATACCTCATAACGGAAAGAGGCTAGTAAACCTTTTTATAGTGATTTCTTGTCTGCTGGTTTGCGTTGGACGCAAAATTTTGAAAAGACTCCGGCTTCGAATGAAAGAAAGAACCGATGTGATCGATGCGAAGTTGATTAAGCTAATTGCAGGAAGCAAATTGTCATTAAGGGGGAAATTTGAAACCAGATCCAAAATGTGTTTGTGGAAGATCTTGCACTGTTTATTTTCAAAATAGGAATTCGACTTTCTTTTAGAATTCAAGAAGATTTTGTTTCGTCCGGTTTTATGTCTTAAACAAAATATATTTCACATGACCGGTTATTTCAAATATTCGGTCGGCTCGTGATTAAAAGGTATTCAAAGGACGTTCGCTATTCCTTCTGAATCGGCAAAAAGCCGAGAACTCCCCTGCTTGGAAAGCCACCACAAAAACGCGAGTTTCCGAAAGGGTTTAACATTGAGTAGGTCTTTTATCCTCAGCGCGGCCCCCAGACACCAGTTCGTATACTCCTCTCCGGTATTTAACCTTTTGACACGAAATACGGATTTCCTAAGCCTTCACAGTCTTGTAAAACGCGATAACAAAACGGGAAATTGAGCATTAATCCAGGAACAGCTATTTACTGACAAAGTGCTAGTAATGACGCAGCGACGCCTCAAGTGATCGCTTCTGCTCCACCCTTAAAAGTTTGTTTTTCTTTGTCTGGCCGGAATCCGGACATAGCGTTCGATACCTATCAAATAGTTATTTAATATCTTTTGGAGTTGACAATGTCAAGGGAACGAAGTGACGCAATTGACCTGGGCAGTCTGCGGTTCGAATAAAGTCTTGTGTGCTTTCCATTCGTCTAGGATTCGCAGACTGTTCGCGCATCGAGAACATCATCCCGAAATTCGCTCAAGCCCGCTGTCTTCTTGAACATCGCCGAAATCGCCCGTCTTGCAATCATGGTGTCGTGGCAAACAGCCTTTGTCTCTTTCTTTGTCTTTGTATTGGTTGTCTTTAGCGGATTCTCATCTGTGGAAACTAAAAAGAAAAAGAAAGGAAAATATTTAATGCCAAAGGAAACACTCCAGCAAGTGTGCGACAATGCTGGACAGGTCCACTCGAGAAAGAACATTTTGGAGCTGCAGGCGTTTTTTGATCTGACAAAGGTATGGATCCACACATAAATGTGGAATTTATTCATCAAGGAGACAAGACCTGCACTGTTTATAGGTCATATGCGACAGTCGAAACATTTTTATACGTCTAGATTTTGTTACTTAATTTGTCTCCCTATTTTTTTTTTATTGTTTATTCTCTTTTAGTCATTTGCGTGTTTGAAGGTCGAAACATGTGACAGAGTTCCTCTTTGCTTTGTGGAGGATACTCCAGATTTGGCGCAGGAAAGTCTCAATGATTGTGCCCTGTGGAATCTGTTCCTTAATGTCCTACAGGTAAAAGCAAACACAAACGTTTTGATGAGTTCCGTAAAAGATTGTTGTTCTTCACAAGGAAAAAGAGATCACACAAAATTCCACTGTCTTTATTCACAAATGTAGCGGCTATGATCATCTAGGGAGTGCATGATTTCGTATGCAAAGCTTTCAGTCTTTTCTCGATATATTATTGAGGTGGATTGAAGAGATTATTATTTTGCTTTCGAAATGAGGTGTTAAACCATTAGTTGTGATGAATCGAGAACATGTTGAATTGAGAAGAGCTCTCCTGTTGACCTCTCTATACATAGGCCCCTCGGATTCGAACAATGCCTCTTTAGAACTCCACAATTTACAGTTAGCAAGCTTTTAACCAACCAATCCGGAAATTGTAGTTTTCTCCACTTCGTTTTCTTAAAAAAAAATTGTAATTCTTGGTGACTTGGTTAGACGATCAAGGGACTGTATTGATCACACAGAGTGATGTTCTCGAGCACTCCAAAATGTTACCAAATTAATGGTGTTCATCGGCCAAAATCATCCATGCATCAAGTGGTTTCCGAATATAAACACTTTCAGCGTAGATGGTTTCTTCTGAAATGACGACAAATATTCTAAAGCTGTACAAATTGCCATTGTTCTGCAATGAGGAGCAAATTGAAAAACAATTTCATATATTTTCAGATGGCTATTTCGCATTTCCTTTTTACCAAAGGTTCTCCTCTCGGTCCAATTGGTCCAATTAGAAAACCAAGCATCAGATTTTATCACCAAGCGCAGAAAAGCAAGCGCCACAGATCATGACTGGAATTCACATCAATTTTTCATCGCCGTCTACTATGGATAACAGCGTCCGAAAACATGCTTACGTTTCAGAAAAAGGTGATCCTTAGCAATGCGTAGAAGCGAGTCTCGAAATCGAAATTACAACGTTATCAATGACTTCAATCTCTTCTGCGGAAGTAGTTAGGGCTTTTTACGAACAACTTCTGCCTGTTTCATTTGCTTTGACTTTTATCGTCTAGGTTGGATGGTTTCCAGCAAACGTTTACCGTCCTGTTTAGGCGTTTCCAAGTTAAGTCACCCAAAACATTTCAATGAAAAATTTCTCAAGAATTTGTTTGTCTTGACACGTATGACCTCGGTAGCCAATGTTTTGGCATTCCGAATTCATATGTGTCGACAATGTCAAAAAAGCAAACAACCTCTATTCCAAAGTATTACAAAAAAGGCGGCCCTTTAACAATTTAAAGCGTCCTTCTGAGAGCTTAATTAACTCGGCGCTGGCGTTAAAAGATAGGTAAATGGCAAAGTTGTCGTGAAGTAGGCCTTTCAATGCGGAATTAGCGACGCGCTCTCAAATTCACTCTTTAGTGAACGCCGTTCTGGGGCGTTCACGAACTCCACTTTTGTTCATTTAGACTGTCTCAGCCCCATTTTCCATCGAGGCTGGTTTCCGCGCCACGTGTGGTTTTGTATATAGCTTTCTGTGTTGTTATATGTTCAATTTGTTTTCTTTCTCTGTCCCTCTCTGCCGAGTTTGTCAGGTTGGTCTCACGTGCACGTTCGCGTAAAACAAAAGTCACGTGGATGGTAAACGCACAAAGAAAAAATAATATTAGAATGAACAACACTGATGTAATTAGAGATATTTCACATCCCTGCTAGCGTTCACTGTCGGCATTACATCATTTTAGTCGTGTTTTAGAGACTCTAACTGGTGTGGCATTGAAAGGATGTTCGACACATTTGCTTATTTATCGACTCAATCGTTATAAGCGACTGGCAAAACGCCTTCTTCGTTCAGTATGTCTGATTTTTTTCTACCTCTGTGACCCTGACTGGAACCCATGAATGACCCAAGAGTGCAAAATACACTGTCCAAATGTCGTTTGCGAGTAGCTTCTTGAAAGATCGTTGAAAGAAGATAGCAGCAAAATACTGTTTTCTCCTCAGTGGCTATAGTCAAAATGGATACGTTATGGGTTTTATTCTGTAACTGGCTAAAAGTGTACAAAGACAGCACACTGGTCGATCCCTGGTCATACAAATTGGAGCTTACTTGCAAAACGTAAAATCCCTGGGTACAACTCTGAATTTTTAGTCATGATGTAAAGCCTAAGGTTTGGCCAAACCCTGTTTCAGAAAAAGGCTTTCCATTCCCTAGAACCGTCTCCCGCAGGGTTGTCTCTTTTCGGGCCAAATCAGCGACGGAACGGAGTATTCTTTCTTTAACACTTATACCCCTTGTTGAGACTAAAACGTTGATTAAAGAGCACTCATGCTTTGCTCGAGGGCGCATGCACGATAGCATGGCTTCTCCAGCCACGGATGAAAAAATCAAATAGAGCAATCGGACTCAAATGGAGGAATTTTGTTTTACTTGATTGAAAAAGTTTTAAATTCCTTTTGCATTCAGAGATTACCTCTCCGGGTGTTAATTATCCTAATTAAGGCAGCCTGTGCAGCAGAGAAAACAGTGTTGGCTTCCACTATTTTGGTAAGGTTTGGAATCTATTCATTTTGGCTGCTTTAGGAAGATACACAATACCTCAGAACACGTGATACCTCTTAAAGGCGTGGATGAAATCTTGAAGTGTAATCATTCAAATTGAAAGCATTCAGCAAGACATAAGAAGGAGTGAAGAGAGAATGGGAAGTAACAAATGATATCATTTAAAGCGAATTGTTACCAGTTCTTATGAAGCCAAGTCTTAACATTGATATAGATATTAGACGCCAAGGCTTAAAAACGGCTGTGAAAAATAGCGACGGGTCTCTGGTCTGAAATTGGCTCATGATTTGAAGGACCGGGCAGCATACCCCCAGCAAACATTCCTAGGGGTAACCCCCCACCCCCACTCCCCGGCAAGGAATGGACAAGTGACCATTCATGAATATAGTTTTGGTAAGATTTGAAAACGTCTAACTTGCTTATAACCGCTGGAAGTAAAACCTGTTTCATCATTTCCGTGCAACACATTCTTGCGGTTTTGTTTGTTTGCCTCCTCCATTTTGTTCAAGTGGATATTTAAGTAAATGTGTCAAAATATTCCCTCAAGCGACGATCTAATTCCCTTTAACGATTTCCGGTCATTAGTGAAGCTTTCTTTTCGAATCTGCCATTTAAATATGCATGAATTCATGCCAGAAATAGTTCGAGAACAATATTTCTTTGGCACGACGGCTTCATTGAGTCGTTGATTGATCAAATGGAATTTCTTGTCAGAAAAAATTCGAAGATCAAAAGGTAATTATAAAATTATGGAGTTCTCGTGACCGCAGCCATATTCTGATAGATGGTGCTAATTATTTTCCTATGTAGAGGGTTTCTAACTTTGGATCAAATCCTGACCAAATGAAACTTTGCTGTGCGGCTACTGTTTATCATAATGTACATGATAGTTAGTTCTACTTTTGGTGAAATACAAAATCCAAAAGTCTGGCCATTCAAGTCAAATCCACTGAGTAGTGCTTTTATTTCCTGTTTATTATGCCGGCTTAGTTTAGTGGAATCTAAATTTTAAGAGTGTGACTTATCAAATGAAAGCCGAAAATGAACAGTAACTCCATGTTACCCGTTTCTCTTTGTCTTGCACACTAAACTTTTCGCGATATTTTACTCATGGTCTTTTTGGACGGTTACAGACTTAAAACATAGTCCCTGATCAGCCTGATCTTTTAAAATCAGCTGATGAGATGTTTGGATTCATCCGACGCCATTTTCTTTCATTCGATAGCGTCTCAAAGTCATTAATTGCTTTTATTTTTTCATGACTGCAACAGTTAACAAAATTGGTCAACTTTTGTACCTATTTACGTTTAGGAATGAGCCAAAATGAGGAAAATGTTTTTCCTACAGAATACATATTCGCACATCACTCACAGAAGTTACTCGAGACCAGTAAGCACAATGGTCTGCAACGAGCTTCCGGTCCACCTCACGGGCTTGATGAGCTGCGCACCACTTTCCCGCCAAAACTATATCACAAGATTGCATATTCTGGGTATTTCAAGTGAACCTTATTCGGTTCATTCTGTTGATTGAGTTTATTTTCCTACCGGGAACACAATGGGCGAAAAAAAAGACTAGGTCGCAGGAGAACGCAATTATCGTAATGTATAGAGGTTTCACCGTGAAATGAGCTTGCTACAGTATCGGTAAAACTTCTCAAATATTATAAATCAGTTTACTTTTATATCCTCTGAGATCCCGTCCACATTACGCCGGATAAATTTGAAAATTACGATTCGGCCTACCATCCACACTAATCCGATTAAATTGTACACCGAAAACAGAACTTTTCGAAAACACTCTTCAAAATGGATAAATTTGAAAACGCCGGATAGGTGGTATACTGTGGACGGCGAAAATGCGGACCTTTTTGAAAACACACAGTGGCACAACAAGTAATGTGCACATGCTGTACCATTCACTTAGGCGTTTTTGGATGTGGAGATCAGTAATAAAATTAAAAACAAAGATAAATCAGGAACATTTGTTTCTCTTTTCACAGACGTTTGTTTAGCTGAGTTATCTCAACAACAACAACAACAACAACAATTTATATCCTCTAAGCTTATCCTGATTACAATTTTAAGTTATAAATCTTTCTTATGTTTACAGTTACAAGTTTCATCTGGATGAGTTTGAACCTTTGAGTATGGTGGCCAAGTGAAACATTCGGTTTTCTAGTTGCATTCATTGTTACGTTTAAATACAGGAGACGAATCAAATGGAGCATAACAGAGAGGAAACATAACTGCAGTAACAATAAAAATGAGATAAGTAGAATTGAAAACAAAAATTGAAAAGAGGACAGTTGGACAAGTTGTTGAAAAGAGTTCATAAAACGGATTGAAATATCATTAATTCTTCGCGTTTAACTGATCAGGGGGTCAAAATTATGCTTCCTTAGCATACAGTCTGAGGGATGGCTGATGAAAAATAAATAAATACGGGTTGTTATCTTTTCTCTTTTTCGTCTATTTTTAGACCCAACGGAAGATAGAGCCTGTGTCGGAGAACTCCGTGGTAAGTAACATCCCCTCTTTAGGAAATAATAATAATAATAATAATAATAATAATAATAATAATAACTCGATTCGCGCAAAGGTATTCACTTGAAAAACTTGTGATCCTTTGTTATTATGCTAATTTGTAGAGACTGTATGGAAATCAAATCTTCGCATTTTTTTATTCACTTTGCCTTGAGAATGATGTCACGATGGCGCCGAAACGTCTGCTATTAACGTTAATATTTGCTTGGTTACGTTTTAAGAAATCATCATCATTGTCATTATTATTATTGTCTCTTTTATCACAGTCTTTGCTGGTGTTCTTTTTGTGCATCAGCCGGGCGCAAACCATGCACCTAGAGCGTCAGTCACTCAAGTCAATCATTCTGTCATACACTGAGCACCTTTCTGAGGATTCGCGCAGATCCCAGATTTATTATTGAGTATTTATTTATTATTTATTATTACTGAGGATCCGCGCAGATCATTCATTTATTATTATTATTATTATTATTATTATTATTATTATTATTATTATCATTATTATTATTATTATTATCATTATACCGATAACGATAATAAGACCTTTAATTCAAAGCGACACAATAAGCTGGCACGTTTTTTCAAGTTTCGTCGCCGATGTCAGTATATCTTCGATGATCAAAGCCATCCATATGGCACGGAACAAACAAACAAAATTCTCCAAAGACAAATTGAGCTGAGGCTTCAATGCGAATTATAAGAAATACTGACCGAAATCCATCCAACGGAGCAAATTCAAGATGGCGGATGGATAAAACATCTGTTACTCACTCGAGAGCATTATCGCGCATGCTCGGCCCTGACACTGCTCCTTTAACAGGTTGTGGAGTCGTAAATAAAAATCATTCATTATAGATACTAAAACCTATATACAAAATTAAAGATGAGATACAACGATCAATAATCGATCAATAAACGATCGACGATCAATAAAGATATCCAGGTCCTGAAATTTGCTAACGAATGTTCACTAATCACGAAAAGGTTCTATGTCAAATACGACGCAGCCTAAACTCTGACCGGACTCTCACCAACCTGTATGCTTTCCAATACAAGGATCCAGATTAAAAGGACCTGGAAACAACCGGTTGTATTTGTAATTGAGAGACTTTGAATCGTTTGAACCGAAACAGTAAACGTACTGTCAAATAGCAAACTGTTTGGTTCGTGTACAGACACAAACCCGAGCGGGTTTTCGTTGGTTCAGCGAACATGCTATGAATTTCCTCGTTAGGGCCAATATCAAGCCAGATGATACTTTTGTTTGTCAACCTCACCTTACATATCCCAATAAAGCTCTGTAAATTGAAAACTGTATATAATGTCTTAGCTACGGAGGGATTTTGAAAGGAGTCTGTCTAATGTCCAATGTGGTGTGTAGAGCTGAACGTGGGAGATTTCCTCTCAATATAGCTATTAATCAGAAGATAATAAATTACATTTTATATCTCCAAAGTAAGAGCAATGCTTCCATTGTCAAAAAGATCTTTATAATGTCGGCAGATCTTCACTCTTCTGGTAAAAGTTGTTTCTACTCAATGTTATGAGGATGGCCGAATTCCATAATTTGCCAGATTTTAATTAAATAAATAATTAACAATTATTCACCTCAGTGTCGGTGAAAGTGGTGGTATTTACTTCGCCGCTTCGCGGCTCGGTAAATATCCGCCACTATTCACCTCCACTTCGGTGAATAATTGTTAATTATTTAAATGCCATGTATAATGTAAATAAATAAAGAATTGAATTGAATTAGAATTAAACTGAATAGGCTTTACAAGAAAACTAAATGGTAGGAAAGAATTGGTGAAACTACGAATAAGTAATCACAAACTAATGATTGAAACTCCATGGTAGCTACGATCAAATCCCAAGGTTTGATAGACTCTGTCCTACTTGTGGATCGAATCAAGTTGAAGATGAAATACACTTTCTTGTTAGCTGTCCTAAATACTCAATTCTTAGGAACAGATTTTATAGCAAAATAAAAAATCACTCGCTGAATATCACCCAATAAATAAATAAATAATTATCTTGATTATTTTATTAATATTGAATTGACGAAGTTCATTCTATTTTGCTTAGATTCGCTTAGTTAGTTTTTATAGATATATGTAATTTATACATACTCTTTTATGTCATGTTATACAGGGCCCTTGTTGATACCAGTCCCGCGGACTGAAGGGGTCACCCTGTTTAAATATCAATAATATAAAATAATAATAATCTTTATTCAAATTGTCATAATTTGTAAGAGCTATCGAAGTAAACAACATATTTACAGATTGAAGAATAAGAAACAGAGTCAAATTTTCTCACAACTTGAATCTCTCGTAATTATAATCCGTATAAATATTGTAAAAGTATTGCTAAAAGCTTCATTAAAAATACTAATAATAATAATAATAATTATTATTATTATTATACTATTATTATTATTATTATTATTATTATTATTATTATTATTATTATATATTATCTAAATCAGACTGATGTATCTTTAATTTGTATTTTCCTTATGACATTGTTCTTGTTAAGATACGTGCTTTTGCAGTACTGTATGAAGTTATGGTCGTGCAAAATAAAGCTACTTGTTTGTCTAACCTACATTTGTTTCCATATCTTCTCAGTATGCCCCAAATGGCGGCAAATCTCGCTCGGAGAATTCCTGGGACGATGCTGTCAGCACCCTTTGCTATGGGGCTAACGTCTATCGTTTTGTAAGCGAGAATACAGAGGAAGACGAAAACACAGTTAATGGAAGTAAGTGTTAAAAAACTGGAGGCAGAGAGAAATTTGTTCTTATCTTCACCATCATCAACACAATCACTGTTAATAGCTAAGCCACACGAACCACTTGACTTCTGCTACTGGTGCTACCACAAAACCACCATTTACACCATCCTCATCACCTCAAACACAAACCACTAATAACTGCCTTTCATCATCATCATCATCATCATCATCGTCATCATCACCATCACCACCATCATCACCATCACCATCATCACCATCTTCAGCATCACCATCATCGTTATAATTACCATCATATCATTTACCATCAGCCTCATCATCAGCGTAAACTTTAGGATCTCATCATTATCATCGTCGTCGTCATCACCATCATCGTCGTCATCATCATCATCATCGTCATCGGTGAAACTGGTATTTTCAAGGGTAGCGAGCGCAAAGTGTGTGCATAATAATTTATTGACTTACCCTGCACCTTATACACGACCACGACCATTAACATGTCCCTGAACATGACCGCCATTATCATAATATCGCTAACAATACCAAGACTATCGTCACCACCACTATCACAATCCTCTGATTAAACCAATCAAATTCTAATCGTTTTGCTTTATTGTTCCTCCTTCCAGAGTTTCCCCAAAAAAGTACATTAAACCACATTAACAACGCTACCAACGGAAGTACAGCCAGACCAATAACCAATTCCTTCTCAAGCAAAAAGAGACTGCGGCGAGGTGGAGCTTTGAACGCTGTTGTTAGGAGGCTAAGAAGGAAGCACGTTGCCCGCGGCAATTCATCTTGTGTTGCTCTAGAAGGCGGGTGCAGTCGTATCTGCGTCGGGCAGAACGAGCAGCTCAACAATCTCTCAGAGTGCCTCACCTTCAAGATTCGATGCATGATCAAGAGGTCGTTCCGAAACCCCAGAAAGCAAAAAGGCAGGGGGAGGAAGAGAAACAAAGATTAAAAAGACGAACCGAACCTTTTCTTGATGTGCGCTGACTACACGCGGCAAGACGTGTTTGGTGTCAGCGTAAGACTTGACTTAGCTCGTTTACAGGCTAAAGAATAGAGGTTTTTTTAGTTTTGTAAGCGGAGTATATTTAAACTAAACTAAAAGAATAATTATGGTTGTATTCAAGAAAGTTTTGGAAGGATAGAGCTTAATGTAAAATTATTTATAATGGGTGAACCCAGTGTAACCTCTGCGCTGGTAAAATCTGGGAAAGCTTGAGGGAATGATTGACGAGTCGCGATAACAATAAGACTGCATGTGAAATCCTTTAAGGTGGTATACCGGTGGAAACTATTGGTCACATAATTTCCCGTAGTGCTGTGTATTACTCAGCGCGAAGTGGTTATGAGTCGTGAGACTTAAGAAATTAATTGAAATTATAATCTTCCAGGCGTTCAGAATGTGATGAGTGAAAGAATGGATGGCACGCTAGAAAAACAAGTTGAATTAGGTTACGTTGCGGAGATGTTAGATCTAAATATTTCTGCCTTTTCTCGTGACCTCACTTTGATCACTGTGACATTGTTTGGGGTAACTGTGGGAAAACGCTACGAGACAAACTGCAGAAATTGCAGAATAGAGCAGCCCGTGTGTTGACATTCTCTAACTATGATGCTGATGCAACTGAGCTACTCGAGTTTTAAGGGTGGAAAAATCTTGCACGCCAGCAGGAAATTCATAAAGCCACCATGATGTTTAGATGTCTGCACGGGCCAGCTCCAGAGTATCTGTATTCAAAGTTTACGTGGCGTGACTCTGCTTATGACCTCAGGGACTCTGAAAATAAGCTCAGTGTTCCATTACCGCGCACTAGTTATTACCGAAAGAGCTTTAGCTACAATGGCGCCACATTATGAAACAGTCTACCATGCGATAGAAGGAACACAGAGTCCCTGGGGGTATTTAAACGTAAGATCAATGACATTTTTTAAGTCTAACGCACAGCATTCACGGAAAACAGCTTTTAGTGTTACAGTACACAGTTTGAATTTTAAATATTTTAGCGTATGTGATATGTATTTTTATGGGCTGATGAATTGATCGTGTTTAAATAAAGATTATCGTATCGTATCGTATCGTATCGTATCGTATCGTGATTTTCATATTGAGCGAACTGACTTTTATCGGTTTTTTTGGCGACATTACCAAGGTACAAGAGAAAAACAATGGTGAAACTTTGCCCATAATCTTAAAGTAGCTGCTAATTTTTTTTCTGGTTATTCTGATTAGCCAATACAGATACATTTGAATATTTCTGAAGCAAGATGAACCAGCCGTTATGTTTTCGTTTTTATTGTCCATATGTCAATATGAGAAGTTACGAACACAGGTTTAACTTTTTATCATGAAGCTGGAAACAACTGCATAGAGCAAAATAATCCCCTTCTGCTTTAGTCTTTATATACTCAAGCAACAGGACTAGATCGTGACTTGACAAGGGCAAACACCCAAAAAACAGGAAGAGGATGAAATTATTTTTTAGTGAATAGCTTTGTTTTGAGCGAAGTATGCCTTTTCAGCCTGCAAATCGGTTTTGATAAATATTTAGTACTAGTGAAAAAATGTTGACCTAACGTAATAAACAACTTTAGTCTTGTAGCCGTTTTCTATTTCGAAAGTTGCTGTAAGGGCCTGTTTACATGGAGGGAGGGTGCCCGGCTAACCGAGCTACTCTGGGAGGGCCAACTTTTCATACGTTTCTTTACAAAACGCATTGAAGCGTTTACATGCTAGACAAGGTAGCCCGCCATCCCGCGGCACCCTTCTAGGCGGCCTAGCTTTTTGCCATGTAAACGGTTCGTGCTGGGTTATCCCGGCTAGCCGAGGTGATCCGAGGTGAGAAGACCGTGAAAGCAGCGATAAATTTTAGGTCAACTTTTAAAGTTAACTGCCCCTGGTGACAACGATCAATTACCAGAGTGCAAAATAACGACCCTACACACTAAAACGCGGCCGCTAACGGAACAAGAGGCTACAATTAGCCTAAACCCGGGCTTGCAAAAAACAGTATTGTATCCCTAACTTAGTGCTAAACAAAAGAATAGAGGGAAGTCTGTCTTTCTTACATCGGACGCATTGCCGTGTTTAGCTTGTGTTGGAGTCTATTTCTTTAGACCCCTATCAACATGTATTCCTCTAAAATACAGCTCAACCATTGAGAACAGTTATTATAACACTTGTAAAAAATAGTTCTAAAAGAACAAGAAAAAGAGAAACAGAAAAATAAAGCCCGTGATATATACCACTAAAAGACATCAAACCCGGGTTAGCTGTGTCACAGGCAAGAACAGTGACCTTTAGGCCACAGAGGTTTATCGTTTTGCAAGGTGATAAAAATAGTGTATTGATTCCAAAAAAAAAAAACTAAGCACACTTGTTTTCGCTTCGATGGATAATTGTTTGAGAAAGGAAACGCTTATCGAACGATGTAGGATTTTTTCGCATAAATGTTAATGGAGTACGTCTCGGTGAAATGTGAGTAGAAAATTAATTAGCAGAGTGAAACTGTTTACAAACACTTCTCCTTTGTCGTCTCATGTTATTATAATCGGCTCCGAAGCACAAGACCTAGAAAACTCAGACCCCCCCCCCCCCCCAATCTGTAAAAACTCAAACCCCTCATAAACGGCGATAATTCATTTTGCCCACGTTTATTTCACTTTGAAAATTTGTATAGTTATGAGGGGGTCTGAGTTTTCCAGTTTGGGGGGAAGGGGGGGGGGGTCTGAGTTTTCTAGGTCTCGTGTTCCGGAGCCGATTATAATAACGTGAAGTGTTTGTTATCTGCGATAAATAGACGGTGTAACATTTCAGCGCACTGAACGGCGATAATTTATTCTGTCCACGTTTATTTGACTTTGAAAATTTGTATAGTTTTGAGGGGGTCTGACGTTTCCAGAATTTTTTTTTTTTTTTTTTGGGGGGGGGGGTCTGAGTTTTCTAGGTCTGAGGTCTGAGTTTTCTAGGTCTGAGTTCTCCAGACACCCGATACGGGGAACACGGCGGCAATCCATCTGGAGTTAAATTTTGGTCATGTTAAAAGCTTTCTTCTCGCTGTTGAACTTGCAAACATTCGTATAGACACTTCTCTTAACATATTAGTTGTTCAGACTTCAAAGACACAAGGTGAATCGACGTTTTCCGATACGTGACAACAGTTCTTGCTGTTGATATGAGATTTACACTTCCGAATCACTCGGCCGTGAAAGGTCAAACTCCCTTTGTCTGTAGTCTCTAATTTTTGGCGCTCCCCTCGCGTCGCGTCTCCTCGCAACTTCGCGCGCGCACGTGCCCCCAAAATCCGTCGCCAAAATTAGAGACTACTCGCAATCTCCTGAAGCAGTCCATCTGCCGTTAAGTTTACTCATGTTAAAAGCTTTCTTCTCGCCGTTGAACTTGCAATCATTCGCATAGACACTTCTCTTAACATATTGTTTGTTCAGACTTCAAAAGACACAAGGTGAATCGACATTTTCCGATACGTGACAACAGGCATGACTCTGTTAAAAATAGTTAGCGCTTGCGCAGAAACGCCGGAAGTGCCATTTGTGGATGATACTCGACGACGAAAAAGAAGAACCGTCGGTAGTTCTAGACCCGGGCGCCGCGCGAGACGCGCGCAGCCCGGGTAATGAGCGATCAACAAATTGAACTTACCGTTAAAAAAGACTCCTTCGTCCGCCATCTTGTTTGCTGTTATAACGGCCGATCTAAAAATAGCCCACTGACTATCCCGCCTAGGTGAGTTGCATGTAAAGGCGGGATATGTTTCAACCCTGCTAGCCGAGTAACTAGGTTAGCCGGGGCACCCTCCCTCCATGTAAACTGGCCCTAAGTAAACAGTAATTGTTGTGTATTTGTTTAGGCTGGCCATCAAATGGTCTTCAGTCAGGTTCTGTTTGTCAGTAAAGCCGATAAATATTTTTTTCACCTTTACAATAGCTCTAGGTTGAAGGGTTGTTGAGTAAGGGTTGTCCTCGCTAGATGCCTTGTTTCGCTAAATACCAATAGCGGTCGATTGGTAATCGACGAAACAAGGCTCGCAAACTATTTTCAAAAGCGCCCAGCCTTCGAAAAGTATCTTGTTCGATAAAGCAAATACTGGCCTACAGATGACAGGAGAAATTTGCCCTTTCTTCTAAAAACCGTCCTCGCTAGATGCCTTGTTTCGCTAAATACCAATAGCGGTCGATTGGTAATCGACGAAACAAGGCTCGCAAACTATTTTCAAAAGCGCCCTGCCTTCAAAAATTATCTTGTTCGATAAAGCAAATACTGGCCTACAAATGACTGGAGAAATTTGCCCTTTCTTCTAAAAACCGTCCTCGCTAGATGCCTTGTTTCGCTAAATACCAATAGCGGTCGATTGGTAATCGACGAAACAAGGCTCGCAAACTATTTTCAAAAGCGCCTTGCCTTCGAAAATTATCTTGTTCGATAAAGCAAATACTGGCCTACAGATGACAGGAGAAATTTGCCCTTTCTTCTAAAAACCGTCCTCGCTAGATGCCTTGTTTCGCTAAATACCAATAGTGGTCGATTGGTAATCGACGAAACAAGGCTCGCAAACTATTTTCAAAAGCGCCCTGCCTTCGAAAATTATCTTGTTCGATAAAGCAAATACTGCTTTATTGATGACACGTAACATTTTCCCTTTCTTCGTAAACCGTCCTCGGTAGATGCCTTGTTTCGCTAAATAGCAATAGTGGTCGATTGGTAATCGACGAAACAAGAGTTAAAGCGCCTTCTATAAAATACATCCCGGAAAATGAAAAAAAAATATAATAATCTTTATTAATAATCTTAAGTAGCCTAAAATCGAAAATGGTATCATCGAAGGTACTTCTTGATGCGGAAGATGATCGCACTTTAATATTACTCATTTATTTTGGTTTTTTGGCAATTTACATTATTTATTCTCACGTGAGAGAATGCGTGACACTTCCGTTGTCGGTCACTTGTATCAGATTTGGCGGGAATCTTGTTGTTATTCTGTCAACATGGCGTTCAAGCTGCCATCCTGTGGTTTGCTTGAGCTTCCTTCCACTGTTCAGGAAGGTTCCAGGGTTCGCACGCACCTTGAAATTCCTTGAAAGTGCTTGAATTTGAAAATCAAAATTCAAGGCCTTGAAAGTCAGTGAAAAGTACATTAGGTCCTTGAAAAACCTTGAAATTTGCTGTTTTACTGTTTCCACTTAGTGGAAGAACTAGAAAAGACTTCGACTTGAACAAATCTGGCCGGTTATCCCTTAAACCCGATCGTCTAGTATCACATTCTACAGGCATTTTTTTACTACGTGGAGTGCTTGAAAAATTGGAATTGTGCCCTGGAATGTCCTTCAAAAGTCCTTGAATTTTTAGTCCAACAAAGAGTACGAACAATGAGGTTCAGTTTTCGACGGAATCCCTCATTCGACGAAAGTTAAATTTGCTTTATCGAACAAAATAATTTTCGAAGGCAGGACGCTTATAAAAAATAGTTTGCGAGCCTTGTTTCGTCGATTACCAATCGACCGCTATTGGTATTTAGCGAAACAAGGCATCTAGCGAGGACGGTTTTTAGAAGAAAGGGCAAATTTCTCCTGTCATCTGTAGGCCAGTATTTGCTTTATCGGACAAGATAATTTTCGAAGGCAGGGCGCTTTTGAAAATAGTTTGCGAGCCTTGTTCGTCGATTACCAATCGACCGCTATTGGTATTAAGCGAAACAAGGCATCTATCGAGGACAGTTTTCGAAGGGAGAGCAAATTTCTCCTGTCATCTGTAGACCAGTATTTGCTTTATCGAACAAGATAATTTTCGAAGGTAAGGCGCTTTTGAAAATAGTTTGCGAGCCTTGCTGAATACTGTGACCGCTTCCAGCAGACAAACACTGTGACCGTGCCTACCCGAACAACAGATAAATCGAGCACACTTCTCGATGTTATTCTGACAACTCACCCGGAAAGATTCTGTCTTACCAAGACTTTACAACTTGGTGTCAGTGATCACGATATGGTTATTGCAATTCGCAAGTGGAAGCTACCTAAACCAACACCAAAGATCATTACTTATCGCTCAATGAAACGGTTTGATGCTGAACTTTTTCTTCAGGACCTAGACAGTGTCCCCTGGGACTCCGCGTTTATTTACAATGATATCAATGATATTTGGGCGCACTGGTATAAATTATTCACTGAATTAATTGATCTACACGCACCGCTTAAGAAGAAACTGGTACGCGGTAACACTGTGTCGTGGATGACACCAGAAATTGTTCAAGCTATAAACACCAGAAACCGCCTGCACAGAAAGTTTATTAAGAGCAAAAAGCCCACGGATTGGGAGGCGTATAGAAAACAACGGAACTATGTTACATCTTTAAAACGTTCCGCTCTCAGATCATACTGCATTAATGTATCCACAAACTCCCAACACCCTGGGGAATTTTGGAAGAAATTTCATTGTTTACTCCCCAGCAAAGATGGAGGTGACAGCCATATTCAACTAATTGAAGATGGGCGCCTCATTACCAACAGTATTGATGTAGCTAATGTTCTCAACGATTACTTCATCCACGCAGTACCTGCCCACACGTCTGACTTACAGCCAGAAGCTTTTAAGGTGCATTCCAGTGTTACAGCCATCGAACGAAATTCAAAGGACAAATGAATTTTTCATTCACTCCTGTTCAGGATTCCCACATTAGAAGGATACTCTCTAGTATTAAAGTTAATAAAGCCACCGGTGCTGACGGAATATCTCCACGCCTACTGAAACTTGCTGAGCCTGGAATTCTCAGTTCTCTCACAAAATTGATCAATCGGTGCATTGAAAGCTGCTCCTGGCCATCAGAATGGAAAATTTCTATTGTCTCTCCGATCTATAAAAAAGATAGTGAGACTTTAAAATCCAATTACCGTCCTGTGTCTGTGCTGCCAGCTGTTTCAAAAGTAGCCGAAAGAGTTATCTTCGATCAACTATACGAATTTTCTCTTAACTTTCTCAGTGGGAATTTATCTGGATTCTTGAAAGGACATTCATGCTCAACAGCCCTTATCAAGACCTGTGAAGATATCAGAGGAAATCTAGACTCTAACGAACACTCTGCAGCAGTTACCATAGATCTTTCTAAAGCATTTGATTCTATCAACCATAACTTGCTCCTTGCAAAGCTATCAGCTTATGGTGCAACTAAAGACGCCCTACAACTTCTACGATCCTACCTGACTGAAAGAAAACAACATGTCAAGATAGATGGTAATTTATCAGAGTGGAAAACTGTGAAGCGCGGAGTTCCCCAGGGTTCCATCTTGGGCCCCCTCCTTTTCAACATATTCTTGAACGACGTGAACTTCTTAGATACTTCTTGTTCCTTGAGATTTTATGCCGATGATACTACAGGGTACTCCTCAAGCCCTTGTCCATCCACCTTGCAAATAGATCTACAAAACAGTCTTGATCTTCTCGCCTCCTGGTTTCATAGGAACTTTCTGGCGATCAATCACAGTAAATCACAATCCATCGTCTTCCACAGAACAATTCTACCAACGCCCTTTGTTATCGACAACAATGAGCTGGACTACGTTGCACATATCAAGCTTCTTGGAGTAATCATCGACAGCTCTCTCTCTTTTCAAGCACATATTAAAGAAGTCTGCCGTAAAGTGAACGCAAAAGTTTCAATTCTTCGTCGCATTCGCAAAATCATCCCTCCAGAAATTATGATTAAACTATATAAAGCTTTCATTCTGCCTCACTTTGAATACGCATCACCACTGTTTATAGGCCTAAGTAAAGGTCTGTCTGCAAAATTAGAGTCAACCAACGCATTCGCTTTAAGAATTCTTTTTAATCACTCTAAATCGACTACTTATGAAGAATTACTAAAAATTGCATGTATTAAAAGCCTGGAACATCGGCGCATAGAACAAGCACTTATACTCGTATACAAAAGTATCTATGATCAAGCACCAAATTACATTCGTGAAATGTTTACCCTGCGAAGGAACAGGTACAGCTTACGGGGCCATCTCAAGGTTGTTCTTCCAAGGCCAACAACGTATTATATGCAGCATTCTTTCATGTACCAGGCCGGAAAACAATGGAACAATTTGCCAGACAATATAAGGACATCGGAATCACTTTCTTTACTTAGAAGAAACCTACAAAAGATACAATTATCATCTTCTTATGACTGCAGCTGTGATTTTTGTAAATAGACGGCCTAATTACCCACATTTTCTCTTTCTTATATATATTTATTGATTTATTATCTTAATGTACTTAATTAACTATTTAATTAGGCAATCGATTCATTCTATTTTATCATATTTCTTCTTATTATTATTATTATTTTATTTTATTATTATTATTATTTTATCTGTATATTTATATAAAATATCACATTGTAATTGTTAATTCATTTTCTATGGCACATTTGTACTTAAACGAGCCTTCGCTCATGTGCGATATGTGGATAAATAAAATTACTTACTTACTTACTTACTTACTTCGTCGATTACCAATCGACCGCTATTGGTATTTAGCGAAACAAGGCAACTAGCGAGGACGGTTTTTAGAAGAAAGGGCAAATTTCTCCTGTCATCTGTAGGCCAGTATTTGCTTTATCGAACAAGATAATTTTCGAAGGCTGGGCGCTTTTGAAAATAGTTTGCGAGCCTTGTTTCGTCGATTACCAATCGACCGCTATTGGTATTTGTTGTTTGTTTCGTCGATTACCAATTGTTTCGTTTCGTTTCGCGAAAGTCCCGCCATGTAAACATGCATTGAATTATTCCTTACAATCTGAATAATATTATAGTAGCTCAGTAAAAACAAGGAATTTCCGTATAATACAATGACTTGTCTTATATTTGTTAGTTTTGCAAGAGTTTATAAGCTGCCTCCTAGAAGCATCTTCCTTAGCGATGCGTACAAAACAATTGCTGCGTCTTCGTCATGATCATCCGGCATCACCATTACCGGCCACCTCCCGATCCATGATCACCTCCCCCACACCGCCGCCGCCGCACCACCAGCCCCTTCCTTCTCACGGGAGTCTCCTCTCCTCGTGGTCGCCGTTGTCCTAATCCTCATCCTTATATCTGTTGTCTCCGTCAGCATAATTTCAAATGCAGGGATCGGCATAATAAAGCAAGCTTTATAACACATGTGAATGCGAAGCACTGACAAGCATCCAAGTTGATCCCATATCCTTAAGCTTCCAAGACTTGGGTCATGAAGGTGTTTCAAAAACGACGACGAAAACATAACAAATTGAACATACGGGTACTCTACCCCTCGAGCCTCGAGTTCCACCTTTGGTGGAGGAACATACTTTTGTCGTGAATAGCGTGAATATCACCCAGCACCAAACGGACTCGCAAGTAGCCGCAAGCTAAACTTGCGCAGGCTTGCGTTGGGTAGCCAAACGGACTCGCAAGTTTCCTCGCAAGCACACGCAAGTCGCAAAAAACTCCGCATACACATTCGGTATAGGGGGATTCATGCTTACGTCATTGTTTACATTTTTGCTCATTTGCATACGACTTTGCTTACAGAAGGAAAGATATTAGATGTGATTTGACTCCAGGCAGCTAAAGAGCTAGTGAAATTTAATACATTGTGAAATTTTTAGCTATTTAGGTGTAGTATTCAAGGAGATATTGTCTTCCAAAAACTGCAAAATTTCTGGGTGGCAAAAGCACTAATGAGCTCATACATTCTTTGTAAAATTTTGACTTTTTAAACCCGCGTTGCACAAAAAGTATTCAATACATGAGGCTCATATTCATTGGCAGAGTTATTCATACTATGACCTTTCAATATTCAGAACTGATTTATTTATAGCTCCATCAGAAACTGAATTCTTCATGCTAATGAGGCAAATATTGTAAACAAGGATTCCCCTATTTCATTGGCTAATAGTTTGCTATAACAGCGAATGGACGTCAATCAACTTGAGTTGACTTGGGTTGGGTGGCCAAACGGTGAGAAACTTGCGTCGACTTGCGTTCAAATTTGATCTCGGGCAAAGTGAGCAAAAGTCATCGCAAGTCAACGCAAGTGCACGCAAGTCCTGGCCAAACAGAGTTTCAAGTAGACCCAAGTTTTCAACTTGCGTCTAATTGGGAGTCCGTCTGGCCAGGTCTTTAAACTGAAAAGCAGTTTAACTGGCATGAAAAACAGGAGCAGATGGAAGTGATGAAGTTTTTGACGGCCATTATCAAAAGAAAGTTCTTGTGATAATGACGGGAAAAACAAATGGTAATGATAGTGATGATCTGATGATGATAATGATGATGATCTGATGATTCCGACGTAACATGCATATCCAATAGTATGTATTGTAGAACCGACTTGACTACCACCTGAAAATATGGATTGTTTCCACTGAAAGAGTAAATTGCTCTCTGAAAAGCGCTAAAGCTATTCAAAGCGTTCCCCTTGAGAGGAACTAACGTTTGCCGGCTCTTTTGTTCCCTTTATATGGGGTGTGATTCCTTTGTTGAAACCAACATGAATTCATTAGCTTTTACCGGGTTTTTGGTGAGCTGCTTCATACGAACAATACGCTATTTCAGCTACCACTCATCAGTTGTATAAAACATAGGTTGGAGGTCAAGCAACTATTATGTAAAAACGCTCATCAATATGCCATTATAAGACCTGGAAGCCCCCTCTCGGTATATCTGTCCAACGAAAATAACTTGCTAGGCTTTAAAGAAACTCTAAGAAATGCCACTTAAAATTGTTTCTGTAAATAAAAATGTGCGAGCAATGTGTTTTGGTGAGCAAGCATATCGCGAACAGAAGTGAATGCGTAACCACGGAATATTAAATAAATATAAAACTACTGTTAAATAATAAAGATAATGCTATTCCGAATTCCTTTCAATGCAACTGTAAGTGCTCTCTCCGTGTATCCGTCATATCCACCTTGTTTTAAGAAGCTGATTGAGCTCCAAGTTGTCCCCGGCACTAAACTATCTCAGATAAGACGGAAACACAGGAGATGGCGGAGATACACTTACAGTAACATAGGGGAGTAATAATCAAATACCGTAATCGTTATACCATTGAGAGATCCGCAAGTGCTGTCTCCGTGTATCCGTCATATCCACCATACTTCAAGAAATTCATTGAACTCCAAGTTGTCCCCGACTCTAAAATATCTCACATAAGACGGAAACACAGGAGATGACGGAGATACACTTACAGTTAAGCTGATAGGATTATAATAATAATAATAATAATAATAATAATAATAATAATAATATCAAACGAAGAATGATCCTCGCAGTTGTGAACGCAATTTATGCAATTGCGAAAAGAAGCCTGAAAAAAATTCAGGACTTCAACGGGGTTTGAACCCGTGACCTCGCGATTACCGGTGCGATGCTCTAACCAACTGAGCTATGAAGCCACTGACGTTGGGAGCAGGTCAATTATGGGTTCATATGTTCCCGTGAAAGAAATGAGTGTGAATGATATATGAAATGAATCATATATGAACTGCGGAAATGAAATCAAATGAAGAATGATCCTCGCAGTTGTGAACGCAATTTATGCAATTGCGAAAAGAAGCCTGAAATGAAATCAAATGAAGAATGATCCTCGCAGTTGTGAACGCAATTTATGCAATTGCGAAAAGAAGCCTGAAAAAATTCTTTTCGCAATTGCATAAATTGCGTTCACAACTGCGAGGATCATTCTTCATTTGATTTCATTTCCGCAGTTCATATATGATTCATTTCATATATCATTCACACTCATTTCTTTCACGGGAACATATGAACCCATAATTGACCTGCTCCCAACGTCAGTGGCTTCATAGCTCAGTTGGTTAGAGCATCGCACCGGTAATCGCGAGGTCACGGGTTCAAACCCCGTTGAAGTCCTGAATTTTTTTTTTCAGGCTTCTTTTCGCAATTGCATAAATTGCGTTCACAACTGCGAGGATCATTCTTCATTTGATTTCATTTCCGCAGTTCATATATGATTCATTTCATATATCATTCACAATAATAATAATAGTAATAATAATAATAATAATAATAATAATAACAATAATTATAACAATAATACCCTAATCATTATGCCATTGAGATATCTGGAAGTGCTGTTTCCGTGTATCCGTCATATCCGCCATACTTTAAGAAATTCATTGAACAGTAAAGTATCTCAAATAAGACGGAAACAAAGGAGATGACGGAGACACAGTTACAATGGAATAAATTACTACTACTACTACTACTACTACTACTACTACTACTACTACTACTACTACTTCTACTACTACTTCTACTACTACTACTACTACTACTACTACTACTACTACTACTACGTATTATTATTATTATTATTATTATTATCATCATCATCATCATTATAATCCTATCAGCTTAATTGTAAGTGTATCTCCGTCATCTCCTGTGTTTCCGTGTTATCTGAGATATTTCAGTTAGTATCGGGGACAACTTGGAGATCAATGAATTTCTTAAAGTATGGTGGATATGACGGATACGCGGAGACAGCCCTTGCAGATCTCTCAATGGTATAATGATTAGGGTATTTGATTATTACTCCCCTATGTTACTGTAAGTGTATCTCCGTCATCTCCTGTGTTTCCGTCTTGTCTGAGATATTTTAAGTGTCGGGGACAACTTGGAGTTCAATGAATTTCTTAAAGTATAGTGGATATGACGGATACACGGAGACAGCACTTCCAGATCTCTGAATGGCATAATAAAAGTCTTTGAATAATACCTCTCTATCTTACTGCAAGTGCATCTTCGTTATCTACTGTTTGTGGTGTTTTGAGTAATGGGCAATTTGGAGTTGAATGAATTTTTTGGAAGGATGGTGGATATGACGGAGCCATGGAGACAGCACTTACAGTTGTAATATGAGGAGTTAGGAATAGCGTCATCTTTCAGTGGTTGCACATTCAATTCTGTTCGCGGAATTTGTTGCTCACCGCAGAACACATTACTTGTAAAAATATTTGCAAGAAAAAAAATGCTAATTCAAGGCGTTTACATCCATCGTTTGATCTTTCTCACCTTCTTAACATTCCTTGGGCATTGCTGACATACTGTGGTCTTTCTTTGCTATTTTGAATTGTTTCGGGGGTATGATACAAATTGCTTCCAGTGCAATGGACTGCATGCTTTCCTTGCGCTAGTTTGGGATACCGTATATTAATATCCTACATTCACTAAATTAAATTCCTCGAAAACAGTCATGCCAAAGAAATGGATGCAGCACATTGCTTGCTCAAATATTTACAGAAAGTGAAATTGCTAATGTCAAGGTTTTACATCCATCTTTTGATTGTTCACACTTTCTTAATATTCCTGGGGCATTGCTAATGACATACTTTGGTCTTTCTTTGCTATTTTGAATTGTTTGGGGTAGGATACAACTGCAGCCAGTGCACTGGACTGCAAGCTTTTTTGTTTCTTTGGAATATCTTATTAAATTTTTTGCGACCGTCACTACTGAATTCCTCCAAAAATAGTCATGCAATCGTTCATTTTCAGAATACTTTTGCATAGCTTTCAAAACAAGCATGCGTTTCTTTCAAAGATACTGGATACCTGACAAAAGTTTTAATATTTAATTTTCAAAGCTAACAAAATTTGTTCACTTCGCAGCGTTCGGTATTCGCTACCTACTAAAAGCTTTGGAGCCTTTCAATGAAATACCAAAAGCATTTTCGTACCGCTATTTCGTTCAAATAGCATGGATACTCCGGCAAACAAAAGAGAGTGTCAGAATTTAAATCAGCTATTAGCTGAAATGATATAAAAGCGAAAGGCTGAAAGTTGCTCTCGCCAGTTGCAAAGTTGAAATCGTGATGGCAAGTGCTCCTGCTAGGCAGCTCAACAGTAAGGTATGTATCCTGTGCTTTAACAGTTATTCTAAGGATGAAGAGTGAAATCTTGCATAGAATTCAAGTAAGAGTGCTAACGTTGCTGTTTTTGTTTGACTCTCCTGCAGAATATTCGAAGTGCTCTTGTAAGCAAAGTATTACCCATCGTTGAAGACAAATGTTCAGTGATCTCGGTCAAAGTGACCTACCACACATCTCAAGAAACAAGAGACCCAGACAAGCTGTGGTTACAAATCTGTGCGAAACGAGACAAGTGTGACAAAGCCATGAACAAAATCAAACAGATGGCATTTTTCTTTTCTTCAGTTGCAGTTGTGGAAAAGAACGTTGAGGAAAACGAATGTGAAGAAGACAAAGAGGGTGACGAAGAAACGGCGAATAAAACTTCTCAGCGAAAGAAAAAGATCTATTGGCCTGCAATATCGTATTGGATAGCTCTCCAATCCAGAGATGGCCTGAGAGTGTCAACTATCCCAGTTCACTCAGCGCTTCTGGAGACAGGCATGGAAGTGACAGCTAAATCTGTACAAGAATGTACGAGAGGAAAGGAAGAAAATGCAGTGGCTCCCTTGTGCACAACAGTGAAAGACCACAATAACAGCTTCATGCAAAGAAAAGTTGATGTGTCATTTCAGAATTGTTTAGAGGCGCTAGAATCGCAGATATTGGAAGAACCTGTTCCGTCAATTCACGGCAGTGAACGTGTGGTCCGCCTGCAAGTTGCAAGTCCCGTGTTTTCATCGGAATTGCAAAACAGAGCAATCCCGGCACTTACTAGAGCTGGTTTGGTATTTGATGTCTTTGGAATAGAAAATGTGAAAGAGTCAGAGAGTCAACAGTCTATTGGAAGGGCCTTGTCCAAGTCCCCTGTCATTGTCGCACTAAACAAAATTGAGAGAGCCATGGCAAAACTGGGCTACGCATTACACAAAGGCGAAGTTTTTAAGAAAAACGTAGCCTCGATGTATACCTTCGAACATGCTTCCTCGATCAAAAAGTTCCTGTCAGTCCTGGCAAACAACGATCAATTGAAGGAGATTATCATCACTAATTTCAACAAGCTTGAATCTATACTGATCAAGTAAGCTGAAGCCACTCAAAAGGCACTAAGGCCACAAGGTAGCGGGCATTTCCCCTTAAATCTACCAAAGCAAAGATTGAGCCCAAGCATTAGCAGCCATGGACAGCTGTTTCGGCCTTGTTAGGCCTCATCAGCATGGCATAGCTAATACTCAGGCTCAAGTACCCACATATCAATATAACAAGCTTGTTATATTGATATGTGGGTACTTGAGCCTGAGTATTAGCTATGCCATGCTGATGAGGCCTAACAAGGCCGAAACAGCTGTCCATGGCTGCTAATGCTTGGGCTCAATCTTTGCTTTGTTAGATTTAAGGGGTAATGCCCGCTACCTTGTGGCCTTAGTGCCTTTTGAGTGGCTTCAGCTTACTTGATCACATTAATTTGTGAAGTATCCTTGTCACTCCAGCCACATCCCACAAGCTTTACGTTTTCTTTGCTTGAATCTATACTGGCCGACCCCGAGTGCGAATTTTACGAAACAATTAAGAATCAACTATCACTTAATTGAAGTGTCGAACGGTTGGTGTTTCTCGCTCAGTCAAAGAACATTTGTCCAAAACCCTATTCAAGAAATAGGCAAAGAAAGTCCGCGAGCATTTGTACAGTACTCTCACACTAAAGAGCCAGAGGCCAAGTACTTTAAAGAAATTCTGCAAAACAGTTTAAGTCCGACTGATGTGACATACTTCTGCGAATACTACTTGCGCCTTCTAAATCATGGAATTAAACAACACAAAGAGAAAGTCATGTGCTTGATTAGGGAACCAAACAGTGGGAAAACAAACCTATTCACGCCGATCACTCGGATAATTCCTACTAGGTATTTGCTGCTTTTTTGCCTTTGTTGTTGTTGTTGTTGTTGCTGCTGCTGTTTTGTTTTGGTTTTGTCTGCTTTATCAGGTAGAAAGTTTGAGCACAAACTCGGAAGTGTTTTTCAACTTTTGAGAAGGGCGTTTGAGCTGTTACTGAGCCCTGTTCTAAAATGAGCATATGTTAGGGGCACCCAACGAGCCAAATCAAAGCTGTAGAAAGGCATTTTTAAGTACCTTATGGTGTTTGAAGTCTGTTTAAAGTGATGTTTTAATAAGCTAGAAAAAGGTCATCTGTTCGGATTCCCTAGCTGAAATTTTAATTGCCCGAAAATGTTAGGGAACAAAATCTTCCTTTGAGAAAATGCAAGCTGAAATGAACTTTCCACGAACTTTCTGGGAAACTATTTTCTTTCCGAAAATGCTAGTTGACGTTTTTTACTGTCAAAAACAGCAAATACGACCTTTTCGAAAACCTCAGGGGTTATGATTTCCCAATAGCGAATCTTTTAGGCACGTCTTAGTTACGAAAATCCGAGTGCACTCTTTAATCAACGCCGAAAGCCCAAGGCGGATTACCCTCCACCGAACAGATATCTACCGAAACTTGTCGTTGGTGCCCCTGATATGTAGAGATTGAGTGTACACACGATTTTTTATACAATTGAAGTTATTTTCGTTTCCATTGACAGGTACATTGCCATGATAACCAACAGAAGGCCTTTAACAAGAGTCTCGTTGACCAAAAGACCCAAGTAATCTTCACGGATGAAGCACACGTGAAGCTTTTAGATCCAGATGACTGGAAAGTTTTGACGCAGGGAGGACTTACAGCTCATGATCGGAAATACAGAAATTCTAGCCAACAGGAAATTCGATGCCCCATGTTCATCACCTGCCAAACAGAAATGGATTTCGGGGAAGAGCACAACGCGGCCATGGATGCGCGTCTACGCAAGTTCCATTTTAAAAGTCTCAACTCTCCACCAGTTCCAGGAGTACAACAGTCATTGCGAGACATCGCAATGGACTGTATTGTTTGGGCAAGCACAGTCGCACGTACGCCAGATGATGAGCTTCCCCCTCCAGTGCCTGGGTCAGCTGCAAAGCCAAATGAATTTGATGAAGAGGAAAGGATAGAATCAAAACGATGAACCTGGAAGACAGTGAAAGCGACCAATAAGCATGTGTCGAGGAAGGGCAACTCGTGGTAGAAGACGACGATATGTCTGAGGGAGAAGACAACCAAGTAAATTCTGATGCTGATTCAACGTGTTCTGACGGATGGGAGAGTACTCTTGAGAAGATTTTTGAGCTTCGAGATCAGCAGCCATGCAACAGTCTAACACAGAGGCAACTGGGGCACATTGCCACTGGAGTGAAGCGGGCTACGAAGGAGAGAGAAAATGAAGCACAACGAGCTAAGGCGCGGATTCTTGCCGAGACAAGACAACACTGGATAACTCTGGGAATGCTTCGAGAGGAAGATGCCCACTTGCTGGAGACGGTTGAAGGTCCGAACCATCCCAGAATTGAACGTTCAAGACAAGAGTACTTCTCGAAAAAGAAAGAAGAAGAGCAGAAGAATTTGCAGGATAAAGCGTCCAAATACTATGAGAACGAGTGGGTGTGGGCAAAGGAAAAAGAATTACGACAGCTACAAGAACGAGAGGAGACTGCAAGAGATGAAGATGTAAAACGCACTGTTCATTACATAATCGGAGTTACTGTGGAAGCCCTCAAGTTGAATTATAAAAGAGATGAGTTGCCTGGCCTTTCGAGACTGGTAATCGAGGAAAGAAAGAAAAGAGCAGTGGATATGAAGTGGATTTCGAACGAACAGGCCGAACGTGTTACAAGCGTATGGGCACCCATGCCATACCCATTCTATGGAGAAGAATGCAACGATGAAGAGATTTTCATCACTCCTTCTTCCGGTTCCCAGACACCAACACCAAAAATCGCAAGCCAAACCGTTCTTCGAAGAGGAAAATCTAGAAAACGGCAATTACAAGCAAGCATTCCAGCAGTGCCCAAGAAGGGAAGGATTACGAACTTTTTTCAACCTAGCCAACGATGAAAATCGATGTTATCATAAGTAAGCAAGAAACTTCCAAACATATGTAGAAATTTGTTAATAAGTTATCGACTTTAAAACGAGAAAGTAGTCAATTGTACGCTAACTGATTTTTGTCTGTTTGAAATGAAGAAAATAACTGTCATAACTGGAATTGTCGTATCAGTTATGCCCTGTGTTGGTAGAGAATTTGTTAGTAAACTGATGGCACAGAAAACGTATGGTTAATAGCGATGACTTGTAAAGTATTCTTATACAGTTGACCTAAGATTGACTGAATTTCATTCGATGGATGTTTAATGTAAGTTGCCCTCGTTAAACAATAACCTATTTCGCTATGGTTTAGTTCATTTTGAACTAAATTTTCTGGCCGCGCGATTTAAAAGAGAGTTCGGTTTGCGTCCTTTCTGAAAATGAAAATCTGGGTCTCTAAGTATTGCTGTCCAATTTCCGAAACCATGGCGATCTAGTCCCATCTTCAAATATTTATCCTCTTCGGGAGTGAACAGTAGAATTTTCCTTCCTGTACAAGAATCGGGCGATTTTAAAGCATTCTTGCGTTTTAACTTAGGCGTGCTGGAATTATCGGCTTGTTCGGTTAAAGACCCTTCAAAATCTTCTCCTTGTTCCGGCGAGGACGAAGTTTTGTCTGAAAGTCTTGATCGAAGATCCATCTCTAAGGCTGATCCCTTCTCGCCATAAAGTGTTTCCAGATATTCGTGCGCCTTGGTCGCGACTTCCCGCGATCTTTGCTTTTGGTAATGCACTCTTGCCACAACAGAGCTGTGCTTCTGGTCTTCGGAAATCGTTCCCTGTGCGTTGCTACTAAGTTTCTTAGAACTGGCTGTCTCAACTATTTGTCGGTAACGAGTAGGGTGGACGTATTTTCCGGTGGCGTCAAAAACTAGCTTGCTCATGAGCTCTCCAAGCTTATTATGTTGGCCGCCATTCCTCGTCACTAAGACATAATCACAAGTCGGCTTCAACAAAGGGCGAATTGAATCAATGTAGCCTTCCAATACCTGCATGCTTGTGTCTGTTAGGAAAAGAGAATCGAAGCCATACTTGCCCGCTGTTTTAAACATTTTCTGATCGATAAATCCACCGTTAGTCTTAGCAGTGCGCACCATTTCAACGGGAACCTTTAACTTTGATAAACAAATGTACCGCGAGAAATTTGGTGGCGAAGGACAAGTCCAGTGGTGATACTGCACCTGGCTTGTCCATGCACGCCTTGAGCACGACCTCGTAGCGGGACCAGTAACGCGCGACAACTTCCAAGAGCTCATCCAGCTTAGCCCAGTGTCCCTTCGATTCTAAGGTGTCTATGTCGAGTTCACTCGTCCATTGCAATCGCATCATTTTCGAAACTGTTTTACGGGCCTTCTTTAAGTATGTTTCCGTGGAGGACAGGCCCCTCAGTACAACCACGGATGCTCCGTTTACCTTTCTGAAATCCATCAGCTCAGCAATGGCGTCTAAATAGCCAATGCGTCCCGCGTGGCCAAGTTTCCACTCGTCCTGCATCGTATCAACAAATTTAAAGAGAAGGTTAGGAGAACATAAGCTAAAGTCAATAATGTCCAAAGAAAGCTCCTCTTCGTCCTCGCAACAAAATTTGAGAAACTTGAGACATTTGCTAGTGATTTGCTGCGCTTGACGTTCACTCTTGCAACCTCCTCCACTACCTGTAAGCCACGATAGGAGTTCCTCTACGATTGAACTTGAACGATCAAACGTGGGTACAGACTTTAACACATTTGCCGGTTTTGTATCTTTTTCTTCATCTGCTTGAATGTGGGTGTTTGATGGCTTTTCATCAAAATAATAGAACCAACTGTGTTTTGTCTTTACGTGTTTTCTACAGCCTCGTTGAGATATGAATCCATCGTGGCCGCACTCTTGTACTGGACAACGAAACAAACCATCAACGTCATCTTCTTCTAAGTGAAGTTGCTTTGGTCTTGGAGATGCATTTTCTATTTTTGACCAATCTATCTCAGCTTTTCGTCCACTCGTCCCGTAAATGGAAATAAATGTAAGCTCACCAAAGACTCGTATACATACTGATATCGTTACACGTGATTCTCTTCGGATTACAATCGGCTTTTGACCAATTAATGATGTTCTCCTCCTTATCTCCCTCAACGTGCTCAATCTTGCCCGCCACCTCTTTGTTCCTTCTCAATTGCCACCTCACGAAACAATAAGACATGCTCAATCACGTCCTGAACCTGTATGGTCCTGCCCAAGATATCCGGACATTTTGTGAACCTGCATGTTCCCGCCCAAGGACCTGGACATTGACATGGACATGACAGGCCAAACTGGTTTGTCAAACAGATGGGACTTGTTGTCAGACAGCAAGCCGGACAGACAAAATGGTTCAGGATATCAGAAAAAAATACGGTTTGCTAGAGAGACAGAAAACTGGCTCCTCAGAATAAGACAACTTCGGAACGTGAATTCAAGTTTATTAACGCTAAAAAGGAACATCGTTTCCTATAATGAAATGGAACGTTTTTCCTCTTTGTCTAAAAGCGCAATTTAATGCAGTTATAATGAAATGGAAAGTTTTTCCTCTTTGTCTAAAAGCGCAATTTAATGCAGCTTAAGATCGGAACCATTGTTCCTATTCAATGGAAATAGGTCCAATGTGATCAGGAACCAACTTATTCCTCTGTGTCACTAATAGGAACAAAAAGCATTCGACAAGGAACAGCTGGCGTTCCCATTCGCAAATCAGTGAACACTTTCCCGGAACAGTTGTTCCTTTGTATCGTTGCCAATAATGTCATATGCCGGTTAACAGGGGCAACGTGTTGCTCATTGAGTTAAGTGCGAAGTAAAATTAGGAACAATTGGTCCCTTCTTAAAAGGGAACAAATTCTAAAAACAGGAACCGCATGAAAAGGAACTTTTGTTCCTAAAAAATATTAACGGAACAAATTGTTCCTTTTTACTGAAAGAAATAGGAACAGTGTGTTCCCAATTACAACAACGGGAACTTTGGTTCCGAATCTAGCTGACATTTGTTCCTAAGAACGGATTTCATAAAGGAAAAATAGTTCCTTTATGTGCATGATTAATTTGTTCCTAAATCATTTAAAGGAACAAAACCCAAAAACTCGCGGAACACTTGATTTTCAAAAACACATTATCTCGGGTGTCTCATCAAAATGTATCTAACTGTACAGATGTTACTAATGAAAAGAATTGCCCAGCCGAACCCAAAACAAAATAACAAGCAAAAAAGATTGATTTGATGGCAAAATCTTGGTTGTAATTACTTTTGGGAAACGTGGATGATGATGATGATGATGATGATGATGATGATAAAAAAGAGACATGAGGAACCACGACACACCCATGAGTAACAAGGTCTCAATCGTCAAACAAGTGTCTAAGTCAAATCATTTATTTATCATATTCTAAGATATTTGTGTTCGCCAGAAGCATTTTGCATAATGCAGCAATATAGAAAACGCACCTTTCAATTACGTTATCAGGACTCGCTAGGTCCTTCAATATTTAACAATTATTCACCGAAGTGGAGGTGAATAGTGGTGGATATTTACCGAGCCGCTTCACGGCTCGGTAAATATCCACCACTTTCACCGACACTGAGGTCAATAATTGTTTTAGTATATACCACACAAGCTGAATAATTAGCGGAAAAAACATTACTTGTGTGGTATATACTAATTGCACATATCTAATACTTGATGTCCGCTTCTACTCCTATATTTACTCGATTATAAAATTCTTTTGAATGACTACACGAGTAAGAAGAATACTGTTTTTGTTTTTTTTGCGACAATAATAAAATAAAATATTGACGAAAACCCGCCTCTACTTGGTTGCAGAACACAGAAACACCTGCCAGTACAGTTGCGGAAAGCTGTACTAAAAGCAGAAGTAATTTTTCACAACTTCTGTTAATTATTCCGCATTTACAATTCAGGAGTAAAAGCTGCCGGAAATTCGTTATATAGGAACCGAATGGACTGAGGATTAAAAACAGCACAACACAATGGTATTGCATTAGCAGATACATACAAAGTAGCTGCAGCCGTTCAGTGTCCAGTGCGAAGTTCGACGGGCAAAAGGGGACTGTATAGCTTCACAAACAGGTAACTATCTGATTTTAAGCTGCAAACTGAATAACGTCTTGTCATTGGAAAGTAAAACTTAAAGTAAAACCGCAGTTTCTACTTAAAAGAGAGAGAATCAGAGAATAGCAATTTGTTCAGTAAATTACTTTGATCATGTTATTTGTTCCGCTTTTTGTTCACTCAGGAACAAATAGGGACCTGGGCAAGTTAATATTTCTTTTTACCTCAGGGGCAATCCCTCGTCGCGGTTAAGAAGAGAAATTCGAAGAAAGTGAACAAAAATTCTTCTGAGTTTTAGCCAGAATCATATTAAAGAGTTAAAGTCCTACGATTACTCGAATTTCAATTCATGCTGTGAATTTCTATCCATAAATTAAACGTCTTCAAATTAATGATGACACTCAAATATTCCAGTCGACAGTTTATATCAATAAAATGTCTTCAAAGGATGGAACTCAAATTCAAGTCGACAGTTTTTGTTCTGTTATGTCACTGGCATTCTAACTCATCGCAGGTTGTACACAAATTAATTATCTACTTTTTTGTTAGCTCTTTTTTTGCTACTAACGTTCTCGTTTTAAGTTAGCAAAATTTCAAAAGACAAATTTAGGTCAAATTCACGACTGTTGGTGAAATACAACTGTAGATTTCTCGCCGAACAGGGCGAAAACATAAATCGGCTTTCTTGCTGGGTGAGAATTAAAACATACCACTTTTCTGGCGTTTCCTACCTTTAAGATGGGATTGACACGAGCCAAGTAGGCGAGCCTATCGTTTTGGCTTCACTGGTAAGATCATTTTGATATCTGATGTAATTACGAATAGGGACAGTGATCTTTTTATTAGAATCATAAGTGATACTGGTCATGTATTACATAACTTGCTCCCTTCCAAACGTTATAGGGTCCTCAGAGAAAGGAGTCATAACTTTATACTTCCTAAAGTAAAAACTGGGCCTTTGTAAATAGATGTCTTTTTAAATTTATTTCTTAATATCCTTAACTTGAATCCATTTCAACTTTTTTGATTTTGTTATACATATGTTGGCTTAGTTTGTCATTGATTGTAAAGCCACACGTGTGTTTTGACTGATTTCTTAATAGAGATTTTTTTTTTTTTTGAATTCTAATGACACTGCTTTTTCATAATTCGCTCCTTGCATCTCGTTTCATATTGCTTCGATTGAGGTTTTGATTTTCAGTCTATTGAAAGATCTAAAATCCTAAACAAATGACAAAATACAAACTAAATTTTAATGCAATGAACCCTCAGGTCCCTCAGGAGTAGAGTGTTTTTTTGTCGCAGAAACACGGATATAGCTCTTGACAAAAAATTCTTGACTTTATAAGTTCACTTCAAGTGACAGCTAGTCGTATCCTAAATAACCGGGGAGTCTTTCTTGAGAGACGTTTCAAGAATTATTTTGTATTGTTTTGTATTTATTTTGAATGAATTCATTCAGAATAATACATACCTCTTAGTAACCGTGTTCGAGGTCCGTATTGTAAGTTACGGACCGAGTTTTTTCCCGTTGATTTATGGCCCAAGCGCGAAGCGCGCAGGCCATGAATTAATGGGAAAAAACGAGGATCCGTAACTTACAGTACGAAACGATAAAACGAGATTAGTAAGATATTTATTATATCTCTGAGGTTAATCCGGCGCGCAGGAAAAAAACTAGTTGAAGTCAAGCGGGACGTACTGTAGAATACGGCCCGCAAAACTGACCAATCACAGCGCGCGTACTAAGTGAGAGATATAATAAAAAAATAATAGAAAATAATTTTAGAAACGTCTCTTTTAATTTAAGTGGCAGTCAAATTATCTTGAGAGCTTTCCGTCTTAAAGAAGTCAGTTATTAGATGTTAAATTTTGGATGGAAGGCAGAATCTGAAAGATTAACACCCTCTGATGTTGGAAATAATCCGTTTTACTGGAAATCTACATGCAAGTCTGTCTCTCTTGGTTTAGTATTTCCAAAATCCTCTTCAAATATCGAGGGTTTTTTGTCTTTAGTAAGAAAAAGATTTCGGTCAGTTAACATGTAAGTGCAAGGCATTTCTCTCTCTTTGATGGCCGGTGAACCGTTTTCAGTCCTATATTTCCCAGGATACTTTGAATAAATCTACGATTCACTGCGCGCATAGCTTGTTTAAGTACAAGTTAGCGAAGTATCAGGCCGGTTGTTCGAAAGCTGAATAACTTAATCCAGGATTAGCGCAAACTTTGGTTGCAGTTTTTAACTTTTGGATGAAAGTTTCTTTTACTGCTTTTTTCCTTTTCAGAATTGACGCCCTCTAATCTAAAATTTTGCAGAATATCAGCGATGAAGAACGTTTGTGGATAGACAATTTAATTTTTATTATTTTATGACTGGCTCTTTCAGCGTCAAGATGAATCAATTCTCCTGCTGTGATTGGCTACCCGCGAGGTCAAGATGGAGCCATCTTGACCGCTCGGGATAGCCCGTTCGTCCCGCGTTTTACTGTCTTTTAATAGCGTCCTTTGAGTTATATAATAAATCCTTTATTGACCAAGCTTGTTCGGTCAAGATGGCGGGATAGTGGCCTCGTTTTTTTTTGCGAGTTGATGGACCGAGACGAAGTCTAGGTCCATAAACGCGCAAAAAAAGAATTTGGCCAATATCCTGCCATCTTGACCTCACGCTTGGCCAATAACCCATTCACCCCTGCCCATATATATTGGATTAGGGTTAATAGGCTGTCGAACAACCAGGCCAAGATCGAAGAGCGCAAGGAACAAGGGAGATTTCTGATACAAACCAAAGAGTGCTTTAAAAAAAAGCGGTTTTCTATTGACTGTCCAAAGCAATTCTCGTTTGGTTTTGCTTTGCTTTACCTCGCTTGCTAACTTGTTGCCAAAACTCTCATCACTTTCTCAACCAATGAATAGCAAAAGAAAAACCAATCACGACTTGTTAGCACCCATTTTCCCTCTCTTGGCGCCGCGCAAATGTAATTGCTTCGAATTCTGAGAGATATGAAAAAGCCTACGAAACAAATTGTCTCTATCTTCAAAATTTGGCATGCTATTTGTTTGTGTTTTACCGCAAGCTTTATTTTGGATGCGCCGGATAATAACATTATCATAACACAAATTCAACTCGGAAGAAAATCTTATAGAGTGGTTGATGACTATCTTGATAAACTGATATACTTCCGTAGCATGCCCTATCATGGTGAATTTCGTGGATGTACCGGTAAATACGTTAGACGTTTTCCTAATCAAAATACGGTTTTTGATACGAAAACATTTAAAATACTAATTTTTAGGATTTCCCTTTCTGTAAGCGCTACCTGACAGCCCATATTCGGCGCCTGTTCTATGAGCGTTAATGAAATATTTTACCGATAATTTTCAATTCTATCGCTTATACATGTCGGAAGTATATAGCTTGACCTGGCTCCTTGATTGAAATCGTAGCTATCTGGTGATATTCATAAAAGGTTTAGATATTTTCATTAGCAACAAAAGACCTTTCAAATCCATTTTTATCAAGGATCCAATAAGAATTCAGAGTGCAAATTACGCTTTGCAAGCGAAAAGCGGGCAAATTTGTGTACGTGTTATGCAATTTACCCCAAAACAGTTTGGCAATTAAACCATAAAACTGATAGCGAATTTAAATATCAAATGTTTGTGAAGTATATGAAAATCCTTTGGAATATATTTCGCCGTTTTCGGTGGATTCAAAGGTGGGAATTTGATTGTCAATGAACAACTTTGCATTGTTTTCTTTCGCGGAAAATTGACGGAAAGAGAGCGGAAAAATGCAATTACTTTAAATTGCCGGATGGTCTGAGGCAATTCTGTACCTACAAAACAAAATTTCCCGGACAAATACGTTTATTTGCTTTAGAAAACCTGATAACTAGAGCCTTGCGGTAAAAATACATTCAACTGAGTGTTTTGGGTGGACTAAAAAAACGCTTAATTCACAAGTCACCTTATGAAAATTTCGCTGTATACACTTCGCTGCATTTTAATTAAAAATGATTAACGGGAATTGTTCGCTGACAAAAAGAAATTTCGTGTGAAAGAAGTCAGGAAATGTTCGTGCTTGGCTCTAAATGAAGCCAATACCTTTAGACAGAACGAGTGCTTACCAACGATCGTATTTAGATATTTGTTGATCAAAACCACATTCTCAGCGAATAGATTCTCCGCAAAGACAAGCCCGAATTTCATTACTGTTTCCTATTCTAAAACGCTCCCAGCGAATTAGAAGTCAAAAAGCAACTGATAAAATCTAGGAAGAGGAGGAAAATGCATTTGATTAATTTGCGGGAAGGATTTTGTATTAATACACTGGAACTAGAAAAGAAGAAACCATTTGCTTGTGGCTTCTACTGCAGTTAAATTGACTTTCTGGTTGCGTATATTCACTGCTGTTCGTGCTTTCTGAGAAGGATTCTTCATAGGTTTGTATGTCATTCGTCATTGAATTTTATCTCTGAAAGTGGGTAAATTTTGCATTTGTATTGCTCTCACTGAAAATGCAAATCATGTTTTGTATCCCGATTTTGAAAATGAGTTTTTCTGTAACATGAAGCAGAAAATCACAGATGGTATTTTTTGCTTTAGTTATGTAGTCCAGTTTGAATCGGTATTCCTCTTTACTGGCATTACATTTGGTTCAATTGTATGTTGTAAATCTTAATATTTGATTTACAACTAACATTTTTTATAGTTAGTTGAAGTTGAAGTTGATTTTATGGACGCGGTATTAAGTAAATACAGAATTACCTGACCCGCAAGTAGCATAGCTAATCTAGGTGGGCCGGGGAAAAAAAGGAAAAATGAAAGACTGCTAAAGAGAATACGTTGATTAGAAAATAAAGTTGAGACTAAAACGAGAACACGTTGAAAAAAAGAGAGAGATTAAGAAATACGAATAAAGAGCTGATTAGAGCATCAAATGAAGAACCAAGGACGCGCTTCCATCTTGTGGCACTATTGCGTTTCCATCTACAGGCGTTAAGACAGCACGTTAAAGCTAAGAAGCACGTTTCTTCACCCTGCACATAATTTCTTCTAGATCGTAATACGTGTCATCAGACTCTAAAATTTCAAATAGCAATGCTTGAATTCTCCAGAAAGAAGCCGCATTTTCTTTTTCGATTGGAAAACAGAAGATTCTTCGGGACGAACCAAATGCCTTACTATTAAGGGGATTTTTAAACAAGTCGGGCTAGATGTATATTACCGGCAGTAAAATAAGCGGAACTTTCCACGAAGAAAAGACATTAGTTAGATTAAGCATCTCGACAACGGCGAACGCCGAACGTCGGCTAGCCGTTTGTCGTTTGCCGTTCCGTCCGCGATGTTTGTTTATTTAAGCTTCCCGTCGACACATGTTCTCGGTCGCCATTCACTGCGACTAGACAAAATGGATACGGAGAAGTTATATATTTTCCGCTTGAATTTGAAACTCTTTTAGCTTTACAAGCAGTTTATGTAGAAGTAGGATGATAAACGAACCATAGCTATAAAAGCAAGCGATCAAAATGTAGAAATAGTCGGTAAATATGGGCTGCAAATACTCACGTTTTCGCGTTCCCTCCAAACGGGAAAAACGTTCTCCTCGAGTAGAAATGGCGGCCGGCAAACGACAAAGGCGGCAAATGTCAGGTCACGTGACCCTCTCTGCCGTTCGCGGGAAAATAATACGCGGTGCTTAATCTCTCAATTGTTAACTTTCAAAAAATCGATTTTGTTCAATCTTAGAGAATTTGTTTATAATGAATTTATAATGACAAGAGTGCGATTTTCATACAAGGGCCGTAGCTAGTATAAGGTGAATCGAGGCAATTGCCTTGGTAAAAATTTGAGTTTGTGCCTTTTTTTTTCTTTTTTGTGTGTCCTAGGAAAAACATTGAGCAGTGTAATTTCAAATAGGCGTGAGCATATTTTTTCAGGTTCCAGTAAGAGGCTATATATTAAAAAGTGACAGTAAATGTATATTCATATGAAATATTTTTTTAATTCTGATATTGCCTCGGTAATAAGTAATTAAAGCGTTCTAACTGTTTATTTGTTTGTTAAGCCAATCACAATCGAGAAAAATTGTAATTTTTATAATTAATACGGTTATATGTTATCCCATACGACGGTCTTCGCTGTTATTTATTCAATTCAAATAGCGTTACGAAGGATTCGCTATCTTATTATGGCGTTCCCGTTATTCTTGAGTAGGCTAAATAATATTAGCGCTCGACACGGACGGTATGGTGTGTTCATTCCTTGAAGCTGTTGCACGAACGTTCCTTGCCTTAATTTCAACGTCAGGTAACTTGTTCATCAGCATATAATGATCCCTTTTAATTCTTTCCTTAGGTCGTGAACGAAAATGGCTGGAAAACTCCTGACTGTTTGCCTTTTGCTGGCAGTGATTACGCTTGCGACGTGTAAACCTCGACTCAACCCCTTTGCGAGGTATTTGCGAAATGGTAAGGAAAAGCTTCATTCATGGGCATAATGATTTAACCGCTGCCTTGTTAGCTCAGTGGGTAAGACTACCATAAGCGGATCTAGGGAAGGCGTGCAGAAAGTGCGCACCCCCTTTAAAATTACCTACAGTTTTCTAATATAACTAGTTTTTTGCAAAAATGAGGGGAAAAAAAACCTATGTGGTGTATAAGTTACGTCATTCCTCATTGGCGCACCCCTTGCTAAGAAAAATCCTGCATCCTCCCGTGGGACTGCTGAGCAGAAAGTCGTGTATTCAAACGCTAGATGAGACAACAAAAAGTGGCTCTTTAATGCTTTTTCTCCTGTTGAAAAACTACTGGAGGTTAGACTTTATTTCAAAACTTTAACGCCATCTTTCTTGCAATAGTGGGGGCTTGCTTTAAGTTGGTTACAAAAGGACGTGTTCCTGGTTGGTTACCATTTGGAATTCTTGAGCTCCTGTCACATTTTTGCGCTTAATTTTTCGCAGACATGATGTTCGAAAACGACAAACGTGAGACTGCTCAGACCTGCAGGGACTTCTGTTTGACTTATGCCAACTGTCCAGTTGGCCCCGATCGTCACGGTAGGGTGAATTATTTCCGTACCGAGGGAAGCTGTGGTTCCCCTTGGCTGGTGTGCTGTTACCGTATGATATTACAACCCGACGAATAGCAGGCTCCCACAACTCAGGTAAATACCTCTATATGTGTAAAAAAATTCGTAAATTAGTTGAGAGATTAACGAAAATCACAGATGCTCTGTGGCGAATTGTGAAGAACATCTCAATGGTTCAGATACTTTCTTATCAAGTTTAGAGAGAAATCCTGTTTCAGAACACTCTCTAGATATATAGTGAACGAAAATAATATGAAGTTTAACATTAAATAAATTGTATGGATTATATTTATTGGCTGCAATAAATGCCGGTATTTGTTAAAAGACATTAGCAGAATTCATTAATAATTGTTAGTGAAACGCTCTTTCAATTTGGACTTAATTGAGGAAAGGGAGGAACATTTGATAATAGGACAATTTTGTAGCGAGCTTTGTATTGTAACTATGGATGTGATCTACTTTTGTAAAGAAGGAACTAGTTGGTAATAACTGATTATGATATTTAGACATAAAAACTGCTATTTGGAATTTTACAGTTTCTCTCCAATAATGTATTATGCAGTAAATGCTGTACTGTAACATAAGATCCTGTCCTGTTTAAAGTCAAAATAGCGATTTAGATGCTATACCTACGCCAAACATGTAACTGCTACTCTCTCCTCCGCAGAGGTTCCCTCGGGGGGCCAAGGGAGGTTGAAAAGAGAGTGGGGGCGGCGCGCGGGGAACGATGGGAGAGAGTGAAAGGGCAGAAGCCTCGAGGTCTCCTCTTCTCTCCTTCCCCTTCCCATCGACCCACGCACGCTTTCATTTCCCTCTCCCCAGCCTCCCAACGACAAGAAAGAGACCTCTGTAGAGGAGAGAGTAGCTGTTACTATAAATCAGAATTACAGCGTCCAAACGGCATGTCCCAACGGCTGCAAGGCTGCTATAATGGCATAGCAACTTTACTGAAAAAATAAAAAACACGCCGAGTGCATTGTTCAGTTATATAACCACCCGGAAATTGTTAAGAACACAAGAGAAGTGCCTAAGAGAATCACGAGCCGTGGGCGAGTGCTTTTCGCACTTCTCGAGTTATATTACTCATTATAAAAGGTTCAAAATATTACGCGCGCTATGATTGGTCGAATCCAGTGCATTGTATTTTGCGTTGTTGAATTATAAAGGCTCGGCTAAATGATCAAACATTTTCATCCAACATCGTGTTTGCCAAACAAAACGTTTTAAGCATTTTGATAAAATTGAGAAACCAACACGTGTTTTGTAAGCTGGGTATCATAGGGCGTTTATTTGAGGGATGGACTTAATGATAATGATAATGATAGTGATAATCTTAATGGTAATCATAGTCATAACTGCGAAGAATAGATGATTTTTTGGTTCCTAACTGTGCCAACTTTTTCTTTCTTCATACAGACCTGCATGAACGATTATTCAAGTTTTGAGGAAGACCAGCCGACGATATCTGTAGTCAATCTTGCATTGATTAATAATTATTAGCCTTCATTTTCAATGTGCTTTCGAGTGAACTCTGCCTTAAAATAAAACAATAATTAACTGTGTTTGATTTTTATTATTGGCCCAGTTCAAGAAGACTTAGAAGTTACTTATCCCTTACGGGACGGGGTGGGCTTATGACTACACTGGGAAATGATATCTTCTGTGTTTGAAGACGTTTGAATCGACCAGTCCGGCTACACGAAAAATTTGCAAAATTCAGATTTCACCATTGAGAGTCTGTTCGCGAAGACGCGTGTATCTGCTGTTAGTAGTACTCATTGTACCTTGCTCGCTGGCTTTTCTTTGTTAGCATTTTTTTTTTTCGAACAAATGGTTTCTCTTTTATAGACATTTTTACCCGGGAACCGAGTTAATTTCAGTCTTTTCTTCCTGTGCAACAAAATGCATCTTACAAAATACGTGGCGGTGTTTTGATTGGCCAATGCACAATAGAAGACACGTGGCGGTGGTTTCATTGGTTAAAGCCAACACGAAGTCCAAAGTGCAAAGCATTACATCATCAAGAGCATTCAGCTACGTGACCAGAAGTATCACAAATTTGCATACTAATAAGCTTGTGTAATCTGAAACCTTCACTGCCTGACCTAGGTGAGCGCTCAAGGTTTATACAATTCACTTCGAAAGACCTAAACACATTTTCCTGCACACATCTTTGTAAAGTTGTGAAGATTTTTAACTAATAGAGTCTGTAAAAAGTTTTGCGAAATTTAGGAAAAGGTGGAAGCCTCGTACGCGCTTATCGGTCGATCGATCAAAAGTTTGATGTATCACACGAACACCCTGACAGTTCTATATTTAGAACTTGTTAAACAATATTACCACAGATCCGATGGCAAATTACGCGCCTTGCTCTGTACGTAAACACAAAGGACTTGTGCGAACCCAAAAACCATTTTCAGCTTTCAAATGGATAGTTTTCGAGAGTCAGAAACGTGCGTCCGACTTCGACTTCTGCATCACAAGGTTCCCAAGTAAACGCTCAGAGAGCTTGTTACTCTTGTTACTCAGGATAATGTAAGTATTCCGAGTTCTAAATCATATTAGATTTCAGTCACTTTTTTTCTTGTGTAGCAAGGTGTACAATACAATTACGTGGCGGTGTTTTGATTGGTCAATGCACAATAGAAGGCACGTGGCGGGGTTTTCATTGCTTAAAGGAAACCTCAAAGTCCAAAGGTCGAAAGGGTAACACCACGCGACAGTTGTTTTGAAGTTATGTAAATTTATCATGTAACCAAATACACAACTTATGGAATAATCTTCTCACATTGTTTTCACGACGACTGCGCCATTTTCGATAGGCATGCAAAAAGACGAAAATGGTATAAATTCCGTTCTGCTTAGGGTTTTTTCTCGGCTTCGGAAGAGTATTAACGAGTGAATTTATTGGTCATGTTTAGTGGAAGGTTTCAAGTTACATATTGCGGCTTTATGCAAATTGTGATTTGTTTGTGTCGAACTGGCAAACGAATTCAGAAAATTCGTCGTTTCGTTTACAAGAGGACTGGGCCATTTCAATTCGTATGCGACGCCTGATTCGCATCGCGCAGGAAACGCGAAGTGACGGACAACTTACTTTTGAGCGGTACTGGTCTGTAAGAGGTAAACAATATTACCACATATATATTTGTGTTTGGAAATCACTCTCCATGGCAACTCTCAGCAGAGTATGTAAACAAATACTGTAGGCTTTGTGCGAGCCCCAAAAAACTGCATCACACAGTATCCCGAGAAAACGCTCATCGAGCGTCTTGTTTGTTTATGTTATGTGCTGATGTCAATGTGCAACGTGCTGATGTGCATTAGGGAGTTTAAGAAACGAGGACGGGAACGTCAACGAGAACGCCACAAAACAATAGGTTTAATGAGCAAAAACAATAGCTCTGCACGTGCATTTAACATTGTGGTAGATTTCATTGCCGTCCTCTGCAACGTGAAATGACCAAATTTTCGGTTTTTGCGAGAACGTGAGCACATGATGGCAAACTATTCTTTCTTTTCTTTACTCTAACGCCGTTCACAGAAATTTAGTTCCTGGATAGTTCGTCGACATTTTACAACTTGAACAAATTGGAATAATTGCGAAAGTGCTACAATAACGAGAAGATATATTTTGAAATGACGTTTTCGTTGCCGTGGCGTCCTCGTTTCTTAAACTCCCTATTTTAAAAATAACAAGACGCTCTATGAGCGTTTACTTGGGATACCTCGTGATGCAGAAGTCGAAGTCGGACGCACGCTTTCTGATTATCGAAAAATAAAGCCTGTTCCAGAATCTCAGATATTTGGGGTGAGCGCGCGAGAACGAACGAAGAAAAGTTAGCGGGGACTGGGGGAGGGAAAGGGAGAAAAGAGTCCTTTCGCCCCCTCACCCCAGTCCCCGCGCGATTTTCTTCCCTTGTTCTTCGCTCGTTATTTCGTGCTCGCCCCAAATATCTGAGAGCCTGGAACAGGCTACAAAAAGTTAAAAATGGTTTTTGGGTTCGCACAAGGCCTTCTTGTTTAGCTACAAGCAAAGCGCGTAAAACTGTTTTGAGAGCTGCCATCGAGAGTGATTACGAAACGCAAATAGATGTATGGAAATTTGGTTCCGCTCAGAAGTAAGTTGCCAATCGCGTCGCGTTTCCTGCGCAATGAGATTGTTCAGTTTCAGTTTATTTTTGCCACTTATTGTTATTTAAAATTACAAGATGTGTTTAACTACAAGATGTTAAATAATCGATAAGAGAAAAGCATTAGGCGAGGATGCCCATATAGAAACCATTAGGGCTTTTTCGGGCTACACGCACCTCAAGAAAATACAACTATAAAATGATAATTTAGGCGTGTCTTAATTAATTTGTAAGCACATTTAGGTTAAAAAGCAAGAACACAAACAAACAAACGAAATGAACAAAATAAGGGGAAGTCAGTTCAGGAGGAAAGGTTTTAATTTAGACTTAAATTGAGAAAAACTGTCAGCATTCTGAAATTTCTGTATTGTAAGAATTAAAAGAATTAAAGCGTATTCCAAATTGTCGGATATTCGTTCTACAAGAAAATAAGTAAAAGGCATTGGAATTTCTAGTATTATAATGATGAATTTGATTAGTCAGCAAAAACATTTCATTGAATGCATCAGGAAGGAGGCCTTTCTTAAAAGAAAACATAAACTTGCCAATTTGAGATCGATAAATATCACTGAGTTTCAGAATTTTCAGCTGCTTAAATATTGGTTCAGTATGAGCATCGAATGCGCTTCTTGATATGATTCTTAAAACCTTTTTCTGAAGTAAAAAATGCGATTTAGATTAGAAGGATAGGTCGATCCCCATACTGATATGCAGTAAACAAGGTAAGGATAAACTAAGCTAAAATATAAGGTGCACAAAGAGGAGGTGGGAAGGCAAAAACTTGCTTTATAAATTATGCCAATAGATTTTGATATTTTTCTAGCCACATTAGCAATGTGTGGTTTCCACGTTAAATTTTCGTCAAGAATAACACCTAAAAACGCGGTTTCTTTTACTCGTCCAATGGCATATCGATTAATCTCTAGATTGATGTCAAGTGTTTGCCTTTTTTGCCTAGGTTTAAATACCATAAAATTAGTTTTTTTTTTTAATTTATGGAAAGCTTATTGGCTTGGCACCAGTCTGTTAGGTTAGGTAGTTCTTCATTCAAAATTTTTTCAATTATATTTACATTTTTGTGTGAAAAGAAGATATTAGTATCGTCAGCGAATAGAATGAAGTCTAAAACTTTTGACACATCACACATATCATTAATGTAAATTAGGAAAAGAAGAGGACCAAGAATGGAGCCTTGAGGGACACCACACTTAATAAAATGATGTGAAGAATGACAGCTATTAAATTGGACAAATTGTTGTCTGTTTCTTAGATAATCAGAAAACCAGTTAAATGCAATGCCACGAATACCATAGTGTTGCAACTGTTCATAGTGAGTATCATGCGTATGAGGTCACAGCGAGTTTCAGTGCCGATAATGGAGGTAGTACGTTTGCGTGTGTCGAGGAAGTAACAGCATGCATTAATGCCTTCGTTATGGGGTATGTTGGTGTAGAGTGAAGAAACATCAAGAGTAACGAGAATGGCCTTGTTGGGCAGTTGTCCGAGATTTTCGAGTTTGTTAAGGAAGTGGGTAGTGTCTTTTATGAATGATTTGGTAGTCTGTACGAGAGGTTTAAGATGATAGTCTACAAATTGTACAAATTGTTTCATTTTCAGTCGTTTCCCTCCTTTTCGTGAAGAGGATTCGCTATTTGTAGGGGTTCCAAAATTCCCGCCGTGGCTTGAAATTTGCGACGTTTTGCTCGCGGCCAAAATGTCTCTGTGACGTCACTCGTGTGTATGTTCAGGCGTGAAACATGGCGGAGAAAGCGAAACAGCCTAAACCTGGAAAGTTTTTCCAAGCTTTCGGTCCCGATAGTGAATCTTGATAGTTCTCCGACATTTTTGTTTCACGGAACTCATAAAAACAGAGTGACGCACTCGACTGAGTACACACGAATGACGTCACGACTATTCACTAGACCCCAGGTTCTTGTCTAGAATTTTAGTGAGAAAGGCCCAACTTTCGTCGCATTTTAAAATAAGTTCCTGCAACTACCCTATATTTCTGTCACGGCGTTTACACAGACCAATTTATTTTTAGATTGAATTTCCCACCAATATCAGATTCCCGCAGGAACCCTGATGACCAATCACAAGTCGCTGCACGTGCCACAAGAATCTGGACGTGCAGAGCCATTGTGTTCCGTTCATTAAAACTATTATTTTGTGGCGCTCTCGTGGCCATTGCCGTCCTCGTTGCCCTTTTTCGCGGGAAAGGTAGTCTAAAAATAGATCGGTCTGTAAAAATGCCATGAAATAGGCTTAGTATGGGAGTTGAACGCTCCTAGTTATGGGCTCCTGATTCCTGCTCTTTTAATAAATCATTTTCCCGTCAAAATAGTAAAAAACCTATTTTCATATTGGAGAAAAAAAAAACTGGCTTCGGAATTTCGGGTTGTGTGCACTTTAACAAAACTACACTATTATTTTTCAACAGTAAAAAAGTATTTTATAGCCGGTGCAATCAAGACTAAAAATTGGTGTTACACCACACTTAAACAACTAGTTATAGCTAAAACAGGGCTCGAAGCCTTTGGTGTGTAAGTCATTGGTTGTTGTCAGTAGCCAAGGCTGCTGTCATTTTTTAATTTTGATTTAGCAGCCCTCCAAAGTGAGTGAATTAAGAAATACAACATGATAGAAATGCATATAGCCCCAAATGGAAACTCAGAAAAAAGTCCGAGTTCCAGATGGGATTTGAACCCACAACCCTCCGCGATCTACTAGAGATTCTATGGTGAGTAAGGGTGAAATGTGGGCTTTTGACTGGGAGAATCATTTACCAGCCAGAGTGTTTATTTAGAAGCTTATGATAAGCTTCTGTTTATTTTATAACATTTCTTCAAAATGTACGCTTTTTTACGCATTTTGACTTGTTGGTAGGCCTCTTATTTCTTTTTGATCATGCACGGTTTGATAGCGGAGCTCCAGTAGCCCGAAGGGCCGTCAAGCGGAGCACCATGGTTAAGAAAATATGGTAACCCATCTTCTCGAGAAAATTGGGTTTTGGTCACCGTACGCACGTCGTCCGTACGTCCGCCCTTCCATGTATGCGATGTGAAATGTCCCATTAATTGTGTGTTGTAACCCGCGTTTTGTGTACATCTTTTTGTGTACATCTTTTGATATTGGACGTCAATGTTATGGCTAATTGACACCTGTCAAAACAAGGTCTCCGCTGACCAGTAGTACGTGACCATATCGCGGGCTTAAGTTAAGCCCTCGTCGAGATCAGCTGTTTTTTTAAATTGACCGCTGACCAGGTACTGGTTTTCCATTGGATCGCAGGCTCAAGCCAGGTATAGGACACCCAAACCACAACTAGGCTTAATTTTTCTCGCGCCTTCTGTGGCTCGAGATTTCACATTCAGTTGGTTTCTTAATTTTGAACACAACAACTTCATCTTCTTTGAAGTTCTGTCTTTTCATTCGCGTAAAAGGCATGAAAATCAAGAACTACTTAAAAGATACTCCAGAAGGTGAATTTTAAACTGATAAAATGGAAGAACAAAACTTGTATGGCGCCCGGATTGTGTGGTTGAAAGACAAAATGATTTAACGCTTCAAGAGCTTGTTCACTTTACCGCAGCATCTTGCAGCTCACCACGAAAGTTCATTTAACAATTCATCGGCATTAATGGGAGGAACGAGTATACGCTTGCAAGGACCACCGAGACAAAATAGGAGCACCGGATCCTATAGTAAAGGATCTGATAAGCAACAAATTGTGGAACAAATAAACCAAGAAAGCAAAGCGGTCAGGGAAAAATATATTTTCCAATATTTCGAAAGGCACGGCATTTCTTCTTCAGGGTTTGTTAGACAAACCGTTTGCTATTTTTGTAGATGCGTGTTTTTACTTTAGTGGATCGATGCGTATTTTCAAGTCGTAGAAAGCTCGACAACACAGGTAACTTAAATAAATTGAAGCTTAGCCTTTGAGGTTTAATCGTTATTACTTTTGTTCAGGAATGAAACTTGTATTTTTGTCTCGACTGGATATAAATAACAATCTACTCGTTTAGGCCCCAAAGAAGTAGCTAGTCTACTGTTTGTTGTTTTGCAAGCGAAAGAGTGTTTTCCTCCGCTTGGCTGACTGTACTGTACATGTTTTTCGACGTCAGTGTTTCTATAGTGTTAAGAACTGAAAGAAAGGTTTGCCCTTATGTTATTAACACGTAATCGCAATGAGTCCTTGTCAAGTATCTCTCATGTTTTGCGCGACGAGGGCAATTTCAGCAAATTTCTGAAAACACGAGTGATATTAATCCTTAAGATTACTCGGCCCCATGCGATTACCTATCCAAACTATCAGGATTGTTTTCCTTTTTTTCTTTTCTACGACATTTAAGCTTATGTCTAAGCTTAAAGTACTACGAAATATGTTTGTTAAGCCCCGGCTAAAAGATCAAACATTTTCATCCAACATCGTGTTTGTCACACATAACGTTTGGTGTCTTTGGTGGCTAAACGCATATTTCTAATTCTAATTCTAATCCAGATCATATAATCTGCAAAGGATATATCCCATCACGCAGATACGCAGATGTGCATGTGCTTAAAAAAATTAAATAAATAAATACAATACAATTATGGTGCGAGTATTAAGTTAAAACGTCAGCGTTTTTAAAGATGGCACATGATGGCCTTTTTGAAAGCTTCTGGTGACTGCTTTTCAATGATACTATTTGGTAAGGAGTTCCAGTCTCTGATTGTACGTGCAGTAAAATTGTGTTGGTATTTGTTTGTTTTAGCACCAACTTGAATGAATTTCTTAGGGTGGAATTGCCTAGTGCCCTGTCGCCTTTTATTAATATATAGGGTGGAAGTTGTATAGCTGATAGACCAGAAACTAACTACTTTAAACTTCACATCACTGTGAGTCGTGCCACTTTCCTTCTTTTCTCGAGTGTTGGCCATTTCAAACCATTCAGAATTTTCGTGACAGTATCAGGAGTGGTGCTGTATTCACTTTTAACAAAACGTGCCGCTCGTATCTGCACACTCTCAATGTCCTTTATCTGTTTTTGAATGTACGGGTCCCATGTACAAGATCCATACTCAAGCTGTGGTCTAACTAAAGCAAGATAGGCTTGCTCCTTTACGTTTTCCGGGCACTTATTTAGGTTTCTTCTTATAAAGCCAAGAGACCTGTTGACTTTGCCTATAATGCCAGCAATGTGAACATTCCAATTTAGATCACTGGATAGTTCAACTCCAAGGTATTTGCTGTGATCTACAGCTTGCAAGGGTTCTCCGTGGATGGGTTATTGGAATTCAACTGGAGATTTCGAGCATGAGACTCTTAGGATGGTGCACTTCTTTGCATTAAACGACATTTGCCATGTGTCCGCCCCGAGTGTACGAGTGTGTTTACTGAGGTCTTGCTGTAGTGACTTTACATAACAACGTTTGACCAAACAGTCAAACAGCGGACCAAGTGAGTACAAAAAATTATTTTTGCTTATTATCCCTGAAATTTTCGACGTTATGTTATGGCAAGCCAAATGTAGCAATATTCAACTCGTCTAATTTTATATTCAGTTATGTATTTTGTTTTCAACTATTGGTTTAATATTCAACTTTTATTCAACCTTCAATACATCATTCAACATTCAACTATTTATTTAACATTCAACACATCATTCAACATTCAACTATTCATTCAACATTCAACGCATCATTCAACATTCAACTATTTATTTAACATTCAACTATTTATTTAACATTCAACACATCATTCAACATTCAACTATTCATTCAACATTCAACGCATCATTCAACATTCAACTATTTATTTAACATTCAACTATTTATTTAACATTCAACACATCATTCAACATTCAACGCATCATTCAACATTCAACTATTTATTTAACATTCAACTATTTATTTAACATTCAACTATTCATTCAACATTCAACGCATCATTCAACATTCAACTATTTATTTAACATTCAACTATTTATTTAACATTCAACACATCATTCAACATTCAACGCATCATTCAACTATTTATTTAACATTCAACTATTTATTTAACATTCAACACATCATTCAACATTCAACTATTCATTCAACATTCAACGCATCATTCAAAATTCAACTATTCATTCAACATTCAAAACATCATTCAACATTCAACGCATCATTGGTCGTATTTATACTAGAGATGACCTTAGCGGGTAGACGACCTTAGCGCACCAAAGCGGCTAAGGTCGTCTAGTATAAATTCGAGAAAAAGGGGAGATGACCTTGCCGTCCGACGACTTAGCCATCTGAAATTAAGGGCATCTGATCGATGATCTTAACGCGTAAGGTCGTCTACCCGCTAAGGTCATCTCTAGTATAAATACGGCCACTCAACATTCAACTATTCATTCTAGATTCAACGGGTCATTCAACCGGTCAGTAGAAAAGATCGACTGGCACTGCGGACCCGGACTGCGGACTGGGCCGTAATGCACATGTCATCGGCTTCCCCGTAGCGTCGAACCCCGGGCTAACCAGAGGGATTGTAAAATCAGTCAAGCAAACTTGAGGAATTTCCCCGGGGGGTCGGGGAATCTCTCAAGACAAAGTCCCCTGGATGAGGTTTCTCTCAGCTGAAAATCCACGTGACATCCTTTCAAACTTGTGAATTCCCCCACCCCCTAATCTTTGATCGTAAAACAATGTCAAGATTTTCCCCTACCCTCAGGCAAAGAATCCCATCCATCTCCTTGTATTTTCCCACAAATCTCCCTGGTAGGCCAGGGGGTTGACCTCACAGGGAAGCCGATGACATGTGCATAAAACGAGGACTAAGTACCAAACGCGTACTGAGTACAAAACACTGTGCAAAAGGCGGGAGTGGACAAACCGTGGCCTAGGCCATGGTGTAGGCTATGGCCTAGTCTATGGCCCACCCTATGGCCTACCGGTGCTCAATTTTTTAAAACTCGGTGTTTCGCACCGCGGGTTTATAGCGTGCTATTGGATTTGAAGATACACCAGGAAAATGATGTCCACAGGATCTACCAGTTGTTTTGAACTAGTTTAATGCGCAATTCCACTTTGCACATGCTAGCTAGTCAACTGAAAATAAATGATACATGTGACCCAACTAACCTTCATTCTTAACAAATCAGATATAATCGAAAACGAGACTTCGACAGCAAACTTTCTTTATCGTATTGTTGATATACTTTCAATTCTGTAAGGCGTAATCCCGTTTAAGACACTAGGCTATTTTAAAATTTTCACCGAGATGGTTTTAAGTTTTTCAATATTTTCGCAATGTTTTATAGTTAATTATTTTCCTTTTCAGTGCAAAAAACACGAACACACTGTTTTCAATAACAGGGTCCTTTCTCTTCGATCGTTCGATTTTTTGATCACGCTACTCCACGAGGAAGGTTAATATGATTGGCTAAAATATGATAAAAATGGCGGGAATCTCGCGTGACAGGTCTTCTTGTTTAATAAGAAAAACAATTTAAGAACTGAAATTAATACAGCTGTCTACGAAGTGCAAAACACTCGGTTCAGCATTGCTGGAAACCTGTGTAAACAACGTTCTCCGTCAATCTGTCATACCTATGACTCTCTTCTGTTCTCTCGGCGGCGTTTCGCTCAAATTTTCCAAGCAGACTCATGGTAGAACTGAATTCGGAATTTTTTAGACCTTTAATTCTTTTTAAATTAAATGTTTTCCAAAATTCCAAGACAATCACATCTCCTGAGGTATGTAAATTTTGGTAAAACTTCAACCAATCACTGTTCGCCGTTCCCACGGTAATGCACGTGCATTTGATTCTGTTGATGCTGTCCCAAATTATGTTTCCTGTCGCAATTTCCAAAATGTTTTTGAAGAAAAAGATTGAGGAGAGAAAAAAACCTTGGAGCTGAACTTGCTTTCAATTTTTGTAAAATCAGTCAAGCGAACTTGAGGAACTTCCCCGGGGGGTAGAGTAATCTCTCAAGACAAAGCCCCCAGGGTGAGGTGTCTCTCAGCTGAAAATCCCCGCGACATCCTTTTCAAACTTGTGAATTTCCCCACCCCTAATCTGTGATCGTAAATCATTGTCAAGATTTTCCTCTACCCTCGGGCAAAGAATCACATCCATCTCCTTATAGTCCCCCACATATCTCCCTGGTAGGTCAGGGAGTCGACCCCGCGGGGAAGCCGATAACACGTGCATAAAGTTTACACTGTTGACGGTTCCAACGACGGGAAAACATGAGGCCTTCAGTATTAAAATAATTACGTTTCATATCATAAAGGCTACGGGCAGGTGTATTACATGCTTGGATGCGACACTACTTCACGCTGCTTTGGATTCTTACCTGTAAGTGACAGAAACTGGGACCCAGTTTGCTGGCTAATCTGCACGGAATAGGACCATAGCCTCTTCCTTACGATAGCTGCCCGAAAGTTGTGTTTATACGACATTCTGGTTTTCCTGATTCCAATCTACCGCGAGTCTGTTTAACACTGAAAACTTTGAGCGAACCGCCGTCGAGAGAGTCGTTGGTATCACAGGGAGTGTTGACGGAAAACGTTCAGTTTACACAGGCTGGACTGAGTTTTAAAAAAAAATGACCACTGGTAGGTCATAGGGTGGGCCATGCCTATACCCACCTTTTGCACATTGTTTTGTACCTAGTCCGCAGCCTTCAGTCCTCATTTTATACTCAGTCCGCGTTTTATACCCAATCCGCAGTCCGGGTCGGCAGTCCGCAGTCCGCAGTCCGCAGTCCTATTTTTTTTCATACTGACTGGTTGAACGATTCGTTGAATGTTGAATGATGCGTTGAATGTTGAATGATGCGTTGAATGTTGAATGAATAGTTGAATGTTGAATGATGTGTTGAATGTTGAATGACTAGTTGAATGTTGAATAAATAGTTGAATGTTGAATGATCTTTTGAAGGTTGAATAAAAGTTAAATATTAAACCAATAGTTGAAAACAAAATACATAACTGAATATAAAATTAGACGAGTTGAATATTGCTACATTTGGCTTGCCATAATATTGCTACATTTGGCTTGCCATACATTGCCATGGCGGTGGACTAACTAGATCCCAGTACCTTATCAATGCATGAGCCCGATGCATGTTCTTCATTCTGTATAGTGTGTGTAGTACCGACTGATCCTTTGCGGTTTCGCAATTTTCACTGAAAGCAAGTTTCCACCCCAAACCTGTCAAGTGGACGAATCAATACACGCACGGAGGAAATGGGAAAGCCTACGGATCAGGATAAAACTACCCGGCAAAATTGCCAGTCGCGCGATCATGACATCGTGAGAGCAAACGGCCACAAGGCTGATAACCGGCCCTTCAGCATTAACTGCGAGTGGGATATCAAGCAGACTCAACAATTCTCCGACGATGGAACCAATACTTACTTCTGGTGAGCTGTAAATTGTAAATTTACGCTAGTTTAATAGTCCTTCCACTTAAAGTTTTGGTGACCTATCAATTGATGAAGGTAAGGTAACGGAACTGCACATGATGTACGCATGGCCTGTCCATCGAAGAAGACTTACATGAACTTACTGAAATTATACACGCTCTCTCAAACGTTGTGCCTCGTTGGTTAAAAGCGAAAATTCTCTCAAATGTTAAGGTGGCTTGACTGGTCATGGAATTCAAATATATTCAGTTACTAAGTGATAAATTCCATCCTGGAACACGTAACACAACACATTGGGAAACAAAGACACGGACAGCCGACTTTCAGCATGATTATTTTTCTTACAATATGATATTCAAGTGATAACGGCATGGGAGGGCAGTGGCCACCTTACAAAATAAAGGTGTGGAAGAGAGTGAGACTTTCATTCTTGCTAGAAATATTGCAAAGTTTCAAGTAAGAGTGATTTATCGAAATCGTTTGCAATGATGTCACTGGTGTTTTTAGTCCTGACCGATTTTCTTGACATCCAAAGGCCGATCTAATTAAATACTGTTTTTGCTTATGACTGTCGCATGTGATTAGCTTATGCCAACACTACAACATGGATTGTGTCATTTAAATCAGACCTGCGACAGTTCCTTATGACCAACGCACACAACACAAAAAATGTAGCATTTTAAAATATGATTCAAAACAATATGTTAAAACATGTTTTAAAACCATGTGACAGTCGTAGGTGTACGCAAAGTTGAATGATGGCACTACAGCATGCACTGCAGAAGTTGCATACGACAGTCGTAAGCTAAAGTCATAGCATCTAAACCAGCCTTAAAGGTTTGCTTTCCTGTACAATTCCTGGTGCATGTAGCACAGAGAGCTTTCTCTAAGGGCCTCTTCATATGAGCCCAGTTGACCGGGCCAGCCTGGTTACCGGGATCTCAGCTTACCACTAAAGGCTTTGTAAAATTCCGATATGATCAGATGAACAAGTTTAAATAAAGTTGATCAATTGATTGAAAGGGCAGGCTGGCCCAGTTGCTGAGATCTTGGTTTCTCAGACTGAGATCTCGGTAACCGGGCTGGAATTTTTGCAACATCAACACTCCAGACCGATTACTGGGATGAAAATTATGCAATGCATTTTTGTCAGTAGAATGGATAGTATTTGATTTTTACATCCTTTTATCTTCTATTTAAAGTTTGCAACAATTTCTTTTGATAGTTAAAGTAAAGATAAAGGATTTTGAAGTTTTAGAACCGATAAAAACAAAAAACCTCTCGCCAGACTTGTTTGTTGGATTTCACACCTGAATGGTTGAGTCTCCACTTTTCATCTTGGTAACCATTATGATCAGATAATAAAATTTATCCTGCTAACTGAGCTAGCCCAGTAACCAGGCTCATATGAAGAGGCCCTAAGTGCACCGAGGTTAAGAATGGTGCCTCCTAATACTGAGATATTTTGGCATAGTTTATGACTATGCAGGACAAACACATCTTTGTAGTAAATGCTCCTAGAATCAAAACAGAAAATCACCTTTGCATCAGGATTAATACCGTCGTTAACCTTAGTTTCTTGGCAGTAACCCAGAGATGTGCATAATGTGTATGCAGAAACAAACCCCTACCACTTCCATGAGGGTGTTTTTGAGAAATTTTAGCTGTTTTAATGAAACAAATCCAAAACATCCTTTCATGTCATATTTGTTTTTGTGTTGGTTGCTTGTCCTTTTCTTTTAGTGTTTGTGTTAATTCATACCAGTTTGAATTCAACATTGCCATGGATTTCGGTCAATTTTGGTGTACATATATCGCAGGTAAATTGTTTTTACCTAAGTTGAATCATTCAATTAGGACTACAGTGTAAGAGGCAAGGGAATTGAGATTCAATGTAGTTAAAAATTTTTTACCTGAATGTAATTTTTACCTGCAACATATTATATATTATGCTGATTTATGAGGATTAGTGTAATTGGCCATGTTCTAAACGAGTGAGGACGTGGGAATGAGTTTTAAAATTTATCGATTAGAAAAAAATTGTTTACACTGCATGAAAGAGCATCTCAAAAATGGTCACCTTACTAACTTTGACCTTGGTCAGTTGAATTGGAGCTGAAACAAAAGCTTTTGAAAATTGTGAAAATTAGAGACTTTGTATGGTTTGGAGGTACAAACGTTCCGAAATAGAGATATTTCTATGGGATTTTTTAAAGATTTAAATGCATGTCAACTGACGATTTCGACCAAACATGATCAAACTTGCTGAAAGTACTTATTTTGAGATACCATTTCATATGAGAATTGATTTACATGTAGTTCAATGCCATTGATTTTCAATGAAGTTTGGATTCGTTCCCATGTCCTTACTCGTTTAGAACATGGCCAAGGCATCAAAATATGAAAAGAAATGCTAACTGATCTGTTATCAGTTTTCATCCCCTCAGATATATATGTAATTTTAATTAACTTAATATTAATATTATTTCAGCTGTTATCAGATATCAATAATGGCCAAAGGGTGCCAGAGTTGAAAAAATTACCAGGTTTTGTTTTATAAAATATTGAAGAAATATTAAAGCTTTCAAATTGATTAAAATGTTAACGAAAGAAATTATTTTTGATTTTGTCTCAAATTTATTTCAACAAAACATGTTCATAGAATTTGTTTTTCCCTTTAACATGTTACCTTGAAATCATCAATCAACTTTACAAGTTTGCATGAAATATAGAGCGAATAGCGTACATCAGACTAACAAAACTGCCTCTCGTTTGTTGAGATAAAGCCATCTGATAGCAAAATGGTCCAAATATGATTAAGCTTTTAACACCCTTTGGCTATTTCTAAAAAACTCTGCAATCTCAAGTTATTTGTTCACTTAGTATGTGGCAGTAATTTGTCAGAAATTGGTACCACAACAAGCCCTGGGGAAAATATTACTGGTATCTGTTTTCTTCCTAGCTCAAAATATAATGTAAAAGGTATAATTCTCTTACCTGGAGGGTTGTACATTTTTTTGGCATTATGCCATTTCAAAAAGGCTCTGAGGACACCAACTTCACTCAAATATATGCTTTTAATTACAGAAGTGTCCTCCTACAAGATTATAGATAACGAAACTATAATTACAAAATAATAAATATATCTTCCTATTACATGTACCGGTAATTTTCCTATCTTCCTATAATCTACCAAGGAAGCATTTTGTGAGTCATATAACCTTTGGTTATGCAATTTTTTGCAATGTGTGTGACCCCTAACTTGCTAAGTGTACCTTGCTTTTGTGACTCCTCAGGAGAGCACATACAGTGACAGTACTGATGATAATGTTGTGTGTGCTGGTGTATGTTGGAATATTTGAGAAACCTCACGAAGATGGCGAGTATAATACAAAGAGGTAAGCACTTGGTTCTTACCACATGACTGTCAGACATGTGCCCAGAAAATTCATTCAGTTTTTAATAATAATCAGTACTGGTATATACCACACAAGTGAAAAGTGCTTTTTGCGCGGTCTAATTGGTTAACTCGGAGGTGATGAGCAAGTACTATTCACCTCTGAGCAGCCGCCGCGCGAGATTAAAATATAATTTCCGACTGCTTGTTGGTATATTGTCACACATGAAGTAATGTTTTGGTCTGCTAATTATTCAGCTTGTGTGGTATATACTAATAAAAACAATTATTCACCTCAGTGTTGGTGAAAGTGGTGGATATTTACCTCGGCGCTTTTCACCTCCACTTCGGTGAATAATTGTTAACTATTTGTATAGCGCCTATCCAGTCCTATTCTATAAAATACATACCTCTTACTAACCAAGTTCGAGGACCATACTGTAAGTTATGGATCAAGTTTTATTCCTGTTTTATAGCCCAAGTACAAAGCGTGCGGGCCATAAATTACTGGGAAAAAAGAGGATTTGTAACTTACAGTATGGACCAAGAAAACAAGGTTAGTAAGATATTTATTATATCTCTGAAGTTAATCCAACGTATAGGAAAGAAAACTAGTTGAAGTCAAGTGGGCCGTACTGTATAACACGACCTGACAAGCTCATGTACTAAGTGAGAGATATAATAAAGAACTAAATTAAGATTTAAACAAAATAATTTTGTTTAAATTTTAATAAAAATTAAAGAGAATAAAGGGGAATAAAGGCTTTGGTCTTAACCCATTGGCACCCGTGCCGGGCCAAAACCGGCCGTAAAAAACTCCCATGCTTCAAAACATTGCAACTTTCTTAATCGCACGAATATTGCCTTAACTGTTAGTTGTGAGCACGAAATGGAATGCCCTTTAAATTTGGATATCCAATAAATGCAAGAAACGTAGCGATTTTTACCAAATATGGCCTTTTGAGTTTGGACAAGAACGAAACTGGCCGTTTTTAACGTCAAAGAGAAACAACAAAAATGCCCCTTTTTGCCTTCATGTTTTTTAGGGAAATCATCGTCCAAAAACCAAAATTCAATCATCATAACAAAATTCAGTCCTTTTTCTAGCTTAGAAATGACTTTTTTTGTTCATATTCTTCTCCCGAGCATAGATACAGCCTTTTGTTCCAGTGCATTCGAGCCTTCCCGACATTTTCAACATCTTGAGCGCATTGCATGCTGGGAACTAGCGAGAATTTTTGACAGCGCCCGTTCCTTCCCCCAATTCTTTCACATATAAACTAAGTCTACAGCCACTCCGACCTACCGCCAAAATTTCCTGCTCGTAGTCATCTTCAGTACACAGAAATTCCAAAATATGTGGCGGTAGGTCGAGAAATTCATCAATAGTCGAGTCCCAAAAGTACTAAGTGTTCGACCGGCCAAATTCCCAGTTCATCGAGTAACAAGCCAAATTCAACAACAAAGTACATCACCTTGCTCGATTCTTTGAGAAAGTGGACTCTTAGCTACCGTCACGCTTAATGATGCTCATCAGGCAGCCGCTAAAGATGAAAAATGGCTGTAAATTTAGCAGAAATCGCAAGCAAACCGAACTTGGGCCATTGTTGTCGCTTCACGGATAAAAAATAGCTACGTCAAAATGACATTTTCAGAAACCTTGAGCCTCCAGTGGCTTAGGACAGCACCACTTTTCCCTGGTAGTTCAAATAAAGAGTCACGAATTGCTATTCATCGTTTATAGGTGGAAAATCACTCCGAAAATGTAAAAACCTGCGGTAGTCAATGGGTTAAGCATAAGTTTAGATTTAAAAGTACGTAGCACTACTTAGCTATAATATTTTTTCGGTGAAGATTATCTGGATGCAGAATTTTGTTAGCATTTACTGTTAGTAATGTTTTTTGAGCAGAATTTTAACATTTTAATATACTTTTAAAAATGCAAGAAAATATGTTAAAACTTGTTCTCTTGTTTCCTCTTATTCCAGAGGTCTCATAGCCTGTATTGTAGTGTTTTCATTATTTGGTGTGACACAGATCAGCGATGGCCCATTTAAAAGACCTCACCCAGGTAGGGTGTTTGCTGCATTGTATATTTTTTTCAGGATGTTGTAGTCATATAGAGTAACTTGTTATGTTTATGCAAATCAAAATTGATAGAACCTTGGTTTCTCACTTGACTGTGTAATCTGTCTGCATAATCACAGGAGTGGAAGGCATTTTTGCTACAACTCTTGCCAAGGTACATGTATATAGTTCCTTTCCCAATAACATTACAAAAAAAAATATAGAGATTTCTCTCTACGCAGTACCAGTCGTGGAGTAGCCTCATGACGAATTGTGGGATTGTTTGGGGACATGATTGTCTCTGAAGTTGCAATCCCACAATCACTTGTGTGGCCACTTGGCCGCAGTCCTTTCCATTTAGTGAGCTTTTGCATTCCACTATCTTTACCAAAGTACAAAAACGAAAACTATCCTTTCTGATATTGTGTGTTTGCAGAAAATATCCATACCCCTACCACAGAGGGAATTTCGTGAAGACCCCCCTACAGTGTACATCCCTGGATTTTCCATTTTTTTCAAGAAAACAATAATCCCACCACACCTCTGGAATTTCCAGAATTATTTAAAACACCCCCCAACCCCTCTGGAAAGTTTGCTTTTTAGCAAGAAAGTGTTGCAGACATGAATGCCAAGGCAATATTATTGGTTTTCTGTTTGAACAAAGATAAAATAGTTGTTTGTAAATTACCTTGACAGACAGAAATAATTTTAGTGTCCCAGTTAATCTCTTCTTACGGCCAAACTTTTAAACGTCACTGCAAAGAAATCACTACAAATTTCTTTGCGAATGCAATTGTCATGAACAGAGATTACGAAAAAAAATTCACAACTTTCAGCAATAAAAGATAAGCACAATTTGAGGAACAAGTTCTATGCATGCAGTACAAAATTCATTGCAAAACATAAACTGGCAAGCCTCGCTTTTCTCGGTCGGGAGAAAAGAAACTTGACAATTAATCTTTGAATTTTTTTCTCACATGCTGGTGGTTCAGTGGAAAATAAAATGTGAACAAAAGATATCTTTTGTTGAATAATAATAAAATTATTGCATTGCGTGATGTCAGACGGTTTCAAGTTTCTTTTGACATATGCAAATTTCAGCACAGAAGACAAAATGTGTCCTTCCTCCAGTAAACTTCCAGTGGTTTTTGCTGCTGTCACAAACATCGTCAGTCAATTTTAATTATACTTTTAAAATAGCAGGAGTTCATTTGGCAAATGTTTCAGTACAAAATATTAGAACTGTGAAGGCCATATTTGGGAATGTAATAAAATATTCTGTTCTAAAAATACTCTGGAAAGACCCTGCAGGAATCACCACTTCAGTGAGTGACAAAAGATTTTCGTTGGTTAAGGGTTTTACTGTAGCATGTAACATTTCTTGTTTATAATGCACGCGTGCTCATGGCAGCACTACGTCGAATTTAACTAATTTATATAAGCATTTGCTCTAAATTTCTGAAGATTTATGGTTCGATAGTATGATTTCTTGAAACCTTGTTGAGTCTGTATCAGAGTTAATTTAACTTGGTTTTTGTGGCTTACTGCCTCCTAAGGGAGGCGAAGCCACTATGTTGTCGCGTTGAGTTATGAGTGAGTGAGTGAGTGACTGTAACAATAGAATACGAACGACCTACGAACTCTGCCGATTTTGATCCGATACCGATATTCCCTGATCTTAGCTTTTGTTTGTTCCTTCCCTGCCTCCCCTAGAGAGGTTTCTTGTCTGCTTTTGTTCGAATTGTCTTCAGGAATAATAAACCAATCATAATCCACTAACTGCGAGAGTCTTGGGAGTGGTAGAGAGAAAGGTTTTAGTCACTTGCATGGAAGATCAAATGGCGGCCGCTTCTTGCCTGGGTGAATTTTCAAGATAGCAGTATGCCGGTCTTATGAAGGGAAACACAGCTTTTTGAAACAGTAAATATTATTGGAAGAAAAAGTTCTAAGGAACACTCAACAGCTAGAAAAGTGGAAATTAGTCAGTTCATAGCAAAGAAATCCCTCTTTGATCTTCGAGGACAGATTGCAGTTTTAGCAAGGCAGACAATAATAATTATTGATCTTCCCGGAATAATCACAACAAGCCATCACAAGAATTTTAGACTTTCTCTGAATTGTTTGGGTGCTTCTTGGAATCCACCTTCCCAAAAATTACAGGTTTGAATGTGAATTTTTACAGTGCTTGATCTTTAATTCACTGATTTGTTCTATTCAAAACAATTTTAGCGAAATTTTCAAGAAACGAGTCAAATGAATTGTGCTTCAAAATAACTGGTAAGATTCGCTTTGTTCGCCATCGCATACATTTACTATTTGAACGCATTTGATTTTTAGGCATAGATACAGGCTGAAAAAATTTTTTTAATTAGGAAAACTTATTGTCTGTTTTTGTGTCTTTTTTCACAGAATTGTGTAATTTTGCTCGATCTATGTCAACAAACCAAAACCCTAGCTCGCAGCACAAATCAAATTCATCCATGTGACAACAGGATCAAATTTCGCTGCAAAATTTTAACAATCTTTGATTGGCAACAAGTGTATTTTATTTGGAAATTAGGAATTCTAACTATCGTTGACCAAAGGAGTGTTGTTTCTTTCACCCGGCCTGTAAGTTGTCTGTTTGTTCTTTTAACACAATTAAATACATGGGCACTAGAATTGAACATATGAAATTTATTTTGTCGTGTTCATTCTCAATATCTGTCTTCGCTGCTTTGCTCATGCATGACATATCCAGCTGAACACTCGAAGATAACTTTAGTACCACTTGGTGCCCATGAATTTAATCTCTACTTTTTTTTCCAATACTCAGACGCAAGTTAAGTCCAGTTGACCAATTTATGATTAACTGTGGCTCTCTTCATTTAGGCCATTTGAATTTGAGTATGGTGTTTTACTACATGAGAGCGGTTTTCAATTGAGTGTCGAAAGTAATTAAGGTTTTGCTTTGGTTTTGCGTTGCTTCGCTCTGTGATTGGCCAGGAAAACTCGTGCCACTTTCTCAACCAATGAGAAGTAAAACCAAAACCAATCGTGACTTGCACGCATGTATTTTCCTGCTCTTTGTGCCGGCTACTTGCAATTGCTTCGTATTCTGATTGGCTCATTGGACTGCTTACGTCTGTTGTGATTGGTCAGAGTAATTGCTTTGGTTTTGGTTTTACGACACTCAATTGAAAAGCGCTCTATTCTAAGTAATAACAGCAGTAAGCCACATGCAGTGCCAGACTGCCTATTTTTGTTGTTTCTTGGTCCTTGATTCTCTCAATCCTCGATATGCTTAAGTTGAAATGAAAGTTACCATTAGCGTGTTCTCTTCTTGCATATTCCTGGACTTCTAATACAAATCGCTTTCAGAAAATACAGTGCAGGCCAGAATTAAGCGAACTACGCATACGCGTTTTATACGCAGCAAAAATGCGTATGCACGTCTTTTTAGACTCGTCTATATGTGCGTGTATTTGCCATTGTTATTCATCGTTGTAATTTCTCTTTGTGTGGTATTGTCAAATAAAACAAAAGAATTCACCAGGTTGCCGACAAACACAAAATTTGCATTTTGTGAAACCAGCCAGTGACAGCTATCATATTTCGAATCTTATCCGCTTCGTAAATATTGGCTCCTAACCGGTATTGAATATTCCGCGCATGTAGAGGAAAACATAAAGATAATTAATCGAAAACAACTCGTTCGAAAAAAGGAACCTCTCTGTTTCTAACTTGAATAGCAGTTGAAACCTCCTAGTATCTCAGTCGTCACAAAATTTCATGTCGAAAGCTATCGTATTTCAGAACACCGTCGCTCACTTCGCAGATGGTGCAGATAAGAAGTCATGAATCTTTGACACCTAGTTAACGAGAAGGAATTTAAAAAAGATAGACAGTCAAAGACTTCATGTGGCTACTGCTTTAGAATCTTCCCATACACGTGCGAAACGTAGGTCAGTTGTTGAGGAAGCAAATCACCAGCCTTTACTCTTTACATGTTCTGAGAGTCACGCAAGGCACACTTTTCTGATCAGATGTTATTAGAATTTTCGCTCAGTTTATAGTATCTGATCTTGCTTGCAATTTTTATTTCAAGGGCAAAGAGGCCGAACGGAATCCCGAACGACGGCATTTCGGATGGAAAAACGTTTCCGAAAAGCAAGCCGGAAGGACAACAGTTTCAGACCTAACTTAGTTTCTTTAAGGGCCTGATTACATGAGCCGGGCTGGTTTGAGTTTGCCGGGATCTCGGCATGTTTGTTAAATGCAACAAAAATCAACTTCGCGATTACATGACAACCGGGCCAGCCCACACCGAAGCAGCCCGGCTAACCGGGCCAGCCCGGCTAACCGGGCCAGCCCGGCTCATGTAATCAGGCCCTAAGATACTTAAATATCATTCAGGTCGAACGGCTAGGTCGCAGGCTTAAGTCTGACTTGCGTGTCATGGTCATTCTCAAAGAAGTGAACTTGCGAAACGGCTTGTTGAGACATTTGAAACTCCTTTCCTGGAAACATTTTGAGCCTAAAATTAAAATAACTGAGCAAGACTCGCATTCAAAAACGATGGTCAACGATAATGGTGCAAGAACTTGTTAAAGAGATGAATGTTAAGCGTGTAGATTTCTGTACAGTAATTTGCATAGTAACATGATCTCTGCAAGTGCAAGAGATGTTTACCACGGAGACCAAAATAGGTTTTGAGGGTCTTTTCAAGGGTAAATCACTTTGAATCGAAATTTTGTGAACCATGCGATGAAAAACAATCGATGCTGAACAGATATCCAACGTAATGAGTAGCGGGTTATCTCGCCTTATCTCGGTAACCACCCGCCAAACACGATTGAAAACCACACGTATTGAAAGTCAACACTTCTTAACTGATTTATTTAACAATATACACATGGTAAAATTATTCTAAATTACACTTTTCTCTGCGTAAAAAAAGTTAACGACTGGCGTACTTTGTTTTGTTTTTCCTCTTACAACCAAATAAATCTAATAAAGTCTAATCATTGCGGGTGTCTTCTTTCTTGTTGCGTAAATAGGAGTCTATAGCTTTACGGCAATCCCGCCACAAATTTTCTTGTTGGCTTACGGATGTTGGGAAGTAACGAAAAACAAATTCTCTAATCTTACTAATTTTGTCCCGTTGTTGAGACAAGTATGAAATTACGATATCTCCGATTCTATTTGGTCTACAATGACGCTTAAAACGGGAAAATACTCCATCTTTGATAGGAAAAGTTATGATCCAAATTATTACGACGCGCTAACTGTGGCAATGATATTTATTTGCGAGTGAAAACTGCGTGAGTTGAAACGAGCCGGCAAGCGGTATGATGACACATTCTTTTGTTTTAAGTTCAGCATACTGGCTGGCCACTGTAGTCCCGTTGTAATTATATATCTGGTTCTATTTGGGCTACAAAGACGCTTAAATCGGGAAAATACTCCATGTTTGATAGGAAAAGTTATGATCCAAATTATTACGACGCGCTAACTGTGGCAATGATATTTATTTGCGAGTGAAAACTACGTGAGTTGAAACAGGAGCCGGCAAGCGTTGTGTCTCATTCTTTTGTGTTAAGTTTAGCACCCTGGCTGGCCGCTGTAGTCACGTTCACGTTGTTGAGCCAAGTATGAAAATATGATATCTCCGGTTCTATTTGGGCTACAATAACGCTTAAAACGGGAAAATACTCTATCTTTGATAGCAAAAGTTATGATCCAAATTATTACGACGCGCTAACTGTGGCAATGATATTTATTTGCGAGTGAAAACTGCGCGAGTTGAAACGAGAGCCGACAAGCGTTATGACACATTCTTTTGTTTAGTTTAGCATCCCGGCTGGCCGTTGAGACAATATCTCCGGTTCTATTTGGGCTACACTCTACCTTGAAGGCAAAATTTATTATCTGAATTATCACAACGCACTGAGTATGGCAAGAATATTTTTTGCGACTGAAAACTGTGTGCCGTTGAAAGAAGAAACGCTTTAACGTACGAGACAAACATTAAGTTAAATACCGTCGCCCGCGCGGTGAAAATGCAGAGGTCTTGAGGAACTCGGACCTCCTAGCTCACTGTTTTATCTTCAGAAATCATCATTGCAGCAAGGAATAAATAAGAAAAGCGTCTACAAATATAAACAAACAAGTTAAATCTCTTCAAGGTCTACGCAGTGCTCGTTTCGCAAAATACAGATCTTTAAATTTAGAAACTCTACACTTCCGGTGTTTTATTCCTCTCTTAGCTTGTCACACACAGAAATCGGACTGTTGTAGTGCTTGATATCTTAAATTCTACGGATTTTTTTATTTCTTTGTTTCGTTTCGTTTCGTTTCATTTCGCAAAATACAGTAAGCTTGCTGTAATTTAAGATATTTCAAAGTTTCTTCTTTTATGCGCTGAACAATGCGACATGGAGTTGTTCTTGCCCTGAGCTGGTTCTACAATGAAGTCGGCAAGTGCAGTCATACTTTGTCCTTCTGAAAAGCTTTTCTCCGGCTATTCAAAAGAACAATGAAATAGCAACAATAGGAAAACAATGAGCTAGCTCATACATACTAATGCGTCTGACTAGACGCGCATCTGCAGATTTTTAGACGCGTATACGCATCCGCAGCAGACGGGTTTTACGCATATGTTTTAATTCTGGCCTGCACTGTAGTAAATAGCTTTCTTTCGTTTGTTTGTCACTGTTGTGTTTAAAATAATTAGGCCAACAGTTATTTGAGAACATTCAAGCAACCATCTGGAAAAAACTTATCATTCAATTCCCCCCCCCCCCCCCCCCCCTTTGGATTTTCCTGGGGCTTTGACCCCCGCCCCCACCCCCCTACCCCTTTGGAATTTCCAATTCCCTCCGTGGTGGGGGTATGGATATTTTCTGGAAACACACATTACAAACAAATACGTACGTGGAGGCTTATTTTCTGGAAGGGGATACTGCCGACTATTTAGCTCAGTTGGTAGAACAGTCCAGACTACTGTGCAGGAGGTCACGGGTTCAAACCTCGGCTGGACCAACACTCGAGGTCTTTAAATTACTGATACTGAGGAGAAAGTGCTGTCTTTGTAATGAAATCTGCAAATGGTTCGACTTTTTAGTCTTATCAGATAATGGTAATGGTAATGGATTTATATACCGCACATATCACATACAGTGTACATGTAGTTTCATGGCAGGTTACAATGGTTCTTTAGTCAGCCTGTAAAGATGGCTCTTGCAGCTACTATCAGTCCATATTTGATCTCACCAACCCACACAGGAATGTCAAAGACAGACGATGAAAGATAGAGATAGACCACCACACCGGGAACTACGTCCCCTACTCTTTTTGAACAGTGTGTGGGTTCTTTATCATCCCACAGATTGTTAAGTACAAGTGTTGTGAGATGGGACCTATGGTTTATCGTCCTTATCCAAGAAGACTAGAAAGTCTAACCATTTGCAGATGTAATTACAAGTGCAGCACTTTCTTCTCAATTATTTAAAGACCCTGAGTGTTGATCTGGTCAGGGTTTGAACCCGCAACCTCCCACAAGGTAGTGCGGTGCTCTACCAACTGAGCTAACTGGTAAGGTTATAAACCACACACGGATGATAAACACACAAGGGTGATAAACCACACACTGATCACTAGGAGTAGCGAACATATTGTAGTGCCCAGTAGTATGGTCTGCCCTACTACATATACCACATATTCACATACTCTGAGATTATTAGCATTTATTATTATTATATCTCTCACTTAGTATGCACACTGTAATTGGGCCATGTTCTACAGTACGGCCCACTTTACTTCATCTAGTTTTCTTTCCCGTGTGCTGGATTAACCTCAGAGATATAATAAATATCTTACTAACCTCGTTTTCTTGGTCCGTACTGTAAGTTACGGATCCTTGTTTTTTTGCCATTACTTTATGGCCTGCGTGCTTTGCGCTTGGGCCATAAATCAATGGGAAAAAATGCTGGTCTGTAACTTACAGTACGGAGCTTGAACTCGGTTAGTAAGAGGTATATATTTGCTACTCTAAAATCCATATTCAGATAAAGTGCATGATGATGATCAGTGAAAATGTATCAAAGGCCTCATGATGTTGATGAGCTATGGACCTGAAAAGCAATCTTGGACATTGATGAGAGTTGGCTTCTGTACTTATAATTAATTTTATTTGTAACTGATCTAGTTAAATATGTGGACTCAGGTAAATTGGAACTTACATGCATGTTATTATAGGCCAACACACTTCTTAATTAAAAAGTTGATATTTGGTGAATGTGATGAATTACGTTTTTGTTTTATTTCATTGCAGCATTTTGGCGTCTCATTCTTTGTCTTAGTGTTGTTTATGAACTGGCTCTCATATTTCTGCTATTTCAGGTAGGAGTTAAAAAGCAAAAAGAAAAATTGAAATCATTCTGATGCTGTGTTAAGCCTGGATTACACTGTCTAGTGACATAACGACGTCATCGTAACAAAATAAAATGGATGTTATCTTGACATAATAGGACATTATGTTTCCAGTGTGAACATGCAGACATCATGACATACAATGTATACTGTATTATTAGCAACATAAAAGCATGAACATAACGACATAAAGATAAAACTCGTCTGATCTTTTTCTTATGTCATTGTGCCAATGTCATTACAGTGTCATGAGTGTGAACCAGGCTTTACAAGTTTTCTCGCTTTTTTCTTTTATTTTATACACGTATTTTTATCCTTCTTATCTCTTTTACACTTATTTCTATTATTGTTAGTTGTTATTATATTATGTACTTAGTTTGATTTTAATCATTATTTTTTTGTAACTTTTATATACAGAGCCTCTCTGAAAACCACTGCTGTGAGAGAGCACCCTGTAAAGAAATCTGTTAGAGTCCAGGGCAAAATACTTTTCACTTGTCCATTGGAAGAGTAACATTCAGATTTTGGTCGTCTGAAAGCTAAATTCAATCATCCAAAAAAAAAAAATCGTTAAAAGTGAATTACAAAATGTCCAAATCTCAAGTGTTTATTTTTAATGTCAAGATCAACATTTTTTCTGGCAAATTATACTTGTCCCATTGGACAAGTGCTTTTGGAAATCCAGTCGTCTGAGATACAAGAGTACTTGTCTCAGACGGGCGGACAAGCAGACGTTTTTTGCCCTGGAGACAGTCTTGCAGGTTAGGAGATATGCTTTTAAGGTTGTTGAGTTTATTGTTCAAATGATGGCTGCAGTTGGAGGTGCTGGGAGGGGGCAGGGGTGTTTGGTTAAGTACATTTCTTATCTGGTTACCATGTAAAGTGCACAAAACTTACATGTATTTCAAAGTCTGGCTACTGCGGATTAATGATTAAATATGTGACTGATCATCGCAGTTATGAACACTACTTAAGCAGTAGTGAAAATTAAGCCTGAAAAAAAATTTCAGGCTTGTACAGGATTCGAACCCATGACCTCTGCGATACTGGTGCAGTGCTCTACCGACTGAGCTAACAAGCCATCTGGGAGCTGGTCATTTTGTTGGTTCGTAATATACCTGTGAGTGGTGAATATATGAGAATGAATATATGAAAATCATATATTTGAACTGCTGATTAATGATTAAATACGTGACTAATCATCACAGTTATGAACACTACTTAAGCAGTAGTGAAAATAAAGCCTGAAAAAAAAATTCAGGTTTGTACAGGATTTGAACCCATGATATGCTTTTAAAAAAATAGTGTTTTCATATATTCATTCTCATATATTCACCACTCATGGGTATATTATGAACCAACAAAACAACCAGCTCCCAGATGGCTTGTTAGCTCAGTTGGTAGAGCACTGCACTGGTATTGCAGAGGTCATGGGTTTGAATCCTGTACAAGCCTGAATATTTTTTCAGGCTTTATTTTCACTACTGCTTAAGTAGTGTTCATAACTGTGATGATCAGTCACATATTTAATCATTAATCCGCAGTTCAAATATATGATTTTCATACACACTGTATTCATTCTCATGTAGCCTAAATACTGCTACAAAAAGCTCATGTTCAGTTAACCCATTGGCACCCGTGCCGGCCAAAACCGGCCGTAAAAAACTCCCATGCTTCAAAACATTGGAACTTTCTCAATCGCATGAATATTGCCTTAACTGTTAGTTGTGAGCACGAAATGGAATGCCCTTTAAATTTGGATATCCAATAAATGCAAGAAACGTAGCGATTTTTACCAAATATGGCCTTTTGAGTTTGGACAAGAACGAAACTGGCCGTTTTTAACGTCAAAGAGAAACAACAAAAATGCCCCTTTTTGCCTTCATGTTTTTTTAGGGAAATCATCGTCGAAAAACCAAAACTCAACCATCATAACAAAATTCAGTCCTTTTTCTAGCTTAGAAATGACTTTTTTTGTTCATATTCTTCTCCCGAGCGTAGATACAGCCTTTTGTTCCAGTGCATTCGAGCCTTCCCGACATTTTCAACATCTTGAACGCATTGCATGCTGGGAACTAACGAGAATTTTTGACAGCGCCCGTTCCTTCCCCCAATTCTTTCACATATAAACTAAGTCTACAGCCACTCCGACCTACCGCCAAAATTTCCTGCTCGTGGTCATCTTCAGTACACAGAAATTCCAAAATATGTGGCGGTAGGTCGAGAAATTCATCAATAGTCGAGTCCCAAAGGTACTAAGTGTTCGACCGGCCAAATTCCCAGTTCGTCGAGTAACAAGCAGGGGTTTCATTAAGTTTTGAAGTAGGAGGGTTCTTGTGGTAGAGTAAGCGGGCAGCCCTATATACCGAAGGGCCGAAGGCCCGAGCCTCTAGGGTGGTCCGGGGGCATGCTCCCCCAGAAAATTTTTGAAAATTAGACTCTCGGAAATGCATTTTCCAGCATTCTGAGGTGGAAATTTATAATTCTATGTCCTCATTTTGCAAACAAAAATTGTGAATAATTTGCGGAGCTTTTACTTATACTAGCAATGTTGTAACTGTTTACAGCCTTAGAGAATTTACTAAATTGACAAGCACAAACTGACTTCATGAAAACCAATAATGTAACTAATTTTGTAACTGTTTGCAACCTCAGGGAATTTACTAAATACAGAACAGTATGAATAATGAAACCTAACTCACTGGCTTACCGGTATATTGCTTAGTTTGTTAGATAGTGAGCCACACTTGCCTTTCTGATTTAAATTCTAATAACTGAAACAAACATTATATAGATCGTAGAGTTTCATGAATGAAGTTGAACTCCTCCTTTACTGTTTTGCTACTTTCATTCATGAAGAAAACTTAAAGTGAATCCTAAATACGGGCAACTAGTGTATGAAGCTTAAAAGGACTACACTATATGTCATCGGAAAATTAAAACTAAAACTAGTGTATGAAGCTTAAAAGGACTACACTATATGTCATCGGAAAATTCAAAGTCAGAGCCATAATCTGAATCATCATCATCATCTGCTGGTAGCTCCAATGCTTTTGAGGTTTCATCTACTTCATCTGCAATTGCACGTTAAACCTCACCCTGTCACTTATGCTGAGTTACATTTTTGGCGGATTTCCATTTACCTTTTGCAGTAGTTTTTTGTGTCGTTTGTTTTATGAGCTGCTGAAGAATTAAGCTTATAAATATTGTATGTGTAATGGAAGTTTATCTTGACATTCCTTTTAATGCTACTTCTTTTATGCTTCTATTGTAGACATTTTTTTGTGTGTTTTAAAAGATTTCCACTGTAAACATCTTTTTTCAAGTTACGTGATACATAAGTACTTTTTGAATTCAGCTCGCTAAATGTTCATGGGACAGCTCGGACCTCACGCAATGTTTGTTTTTATGTCGGACAAGTTTGCTAGAAAATTTAATTAACCATCTTGTCATAACTGTTAGGAATTTCCACTAACCATACAATTCAGCAGGTTTCGAAGTTCTTAGAGTCCTCATAATAACCAAAGAGGAGCCGGTTGATTGTTTGTATTCAAAGGTCGTTGCGGTTCAATGACTCTTTTGACATGCAAAACGCACACTTTGTTTATATCCGCCAGTGGAAGTTCATTATGTTGAAAAGATAACTTTTGCCCTCTTTGGAAAGAAATTATCTAAGACGCCTTGGACGTGAGGTCTTTTACTAGTATTCTTCGCCATTTTTTTTTTGGTCGTGTGAAATGTCACGTGCAAATGTTATGTAACAGCATGAGAGAGGGTAGGTCCTGGTAACTACCTTGATAACGTAGGCGATGCGTTTCGTGCAATGAGATCAAACTTCGAAATTTATCGCTTTGCTTGAGATATCCTTCGGTAATCCGGACAGTGAAATATTAGTTTTCATGAAGAAGAGAACTGTAATTCAGAGATGTAATTACTGGATAGACTCCCCTGGCAAGGCGGGAAAGCGGTGAAAAGAAGTTTCGGTTTGTCTGGCTTTTGATTTCGTATTTGCCTACTTGAGACCTCACGGCGAAGGCGGGTACTGTGCTCAGAGTAGACGGGTGCCGGTACCCGGGTCCCGGCTTCTAATAAAACCCCTGAACAAGCCAAATTCAACAACAAAGTACATCACCTTGCTCGATTCTTTGAGAAAGTGGACTCTTAGCTACCGTCACGCTTAATGATGCTCATCAGGCAGCCGCTAAAGATGAAAAATGGCTGTAAATTTAGCAGAAATCGCAAGCAAACCGAACTTGGGCCATTGTTGTCGCTTCACGGATAAAAAATAGCTACGTCAAAATGACGTTTTCAGAAACCTTGAGCCTCCAGTGGCTTAGGACAGCACCACTTTTCCCTGGTAGTTCAAATAAAGAGTCACGAATTGCTATTCATCATTTATAGGTGGAAAATCACTCCGAAAATGTAAAAACCTGCGGTAGTCAATGGGTTAAGTCATTTTCAAACAATTACTGGTCCGACACATGTAGATTTTTGTAATACATTATGTTCTAGATTAGCATTTGTAATAAGTATTCAGTATTTCTAGTTTAGCTCTACTATTTTTAAGTTAACTATTTTATTTTATAGGTTAATTTTAGATTCCTTTTATTATTATTACTATTTTATTTTATTTCTGATTTGTATAGATTAACTTTACAACACAGCTTTATTGTAAATAAGTGTAAACTTTATGAATCCTGTGCATATTAAAGTATGTATCTATCTACTGAATATATTCAGTTTCTGCGAAACCTATAAGCAGATATCATATGTAAAATCTACGTGTACATATGACAAGTTTTTATATACATTAGAGAACATTGTTATAGTCATGACTATTTCTGAGTTGCTTTAAACCTTTTTTTTTAACCAAGGGTTGATGGACACTCTTATACGTGTACAAATGCATTTTCTGTCGTATGCAAAAAAAACTTGTATCCATATTGAAAAATTTGACCAGGGACTCACCTCAAATGGCTGAACTGAATTTGGAATTCTACATTAACAGCACTTGCTGATTGTTTAATGTTTTCAGACAGTTGACGATGCCAGGCAGTTGCTAAAGTATCTGGATGAAGACTTGGGTGAACCACTTCCTGAGCAATCTTATGGAGAGGACTGCCGACTGTATACCCCAGAGCACCCTAAAGGAGCCTTCCACAATTTTCTAGTAGGTGGCATCATGTGATCAATCTATTTCTTTTTCCTACTGTTTTCTCACCTACAAACCAAGTTATCATACATTATAACCCACTGATTAATTATTGCTCAATTTTATGGGTTATTTTGAATCACATGGTGCAAATCTGAGTAGGGGTATCAGGCAATAAAAAATTATACCCTGTCCATGTTGATGTTTGTTCAACGATTTTTTTGGTCGCAAAAAAAATACAAAACAAAGCCAATCTTTTTAAAGTTTCTTCAATTTCAAATTTAAAAATCCAATCACAGTTTAAATATTATAAAATGAACTAAAGCATTCAATGCAGTTTATGTCATTTGCAATCATCGTCAGATCACTTTTTTTTTTCAACATTTTCAAAATAAATAAACCCCTTTCTGGCTTGCGAGTATATCAGAGGATAACGTCCTTGGCTTATAGATTGTCCTCAAAATTTTACAGTTGCCCTCGAAACTTCACTACTTGGGCAACTGTTCATTTTTCATTTTTCAATGTCCTCCAGTATACCATATATATGGGTGGAGATGCATTGTATATGCACAGTAACTTCCTAAAGTGTGACATCACACAAATTTGAAGTTTTGAAATTATGGGATTTGTTGAGATTTTCAGAAAGAGGAACTGAAGATGAGACATGCTAACTGGCCAAAAATCAGCATTTAAAGGCAAATTGGCTCTGAGTTGATATTAGCACCATTATGCTCTGCTGACTCCATACAAATCCTTCTTTAGAAATTTGACTTGGTTCATAACATTACATGTATGTAAAATAACAGTGCTAATAAGAAAGTGATAATAAGAAAATGCTGATTTTTGGCAAGTAGGCCTTGTTATCATGTTCTTTCTGAATATCTGAGTGAATCCATAATTTCACAAATTTAGTTTTTATGATGCCATAACTTGAGGATTCTATATCCAAAGATATGATGTGTTGAAAAGAAGGCAGAGGCATTTGGCCCATCCCTCAGAAACCCTGTTAAGTATGCCAAGTGTGATATTAAGTGTTTTTGCAATTTTGGATTAACTTCTGGCCACCTTTTTATTTACAGGAAAAGTGCGATGTCTTTCTTCCAGCTCATTTCTTTGGTTGGTGGGCTAAGGTAAGATTTTGCCCTGAAGTAAAATTTATAATGTTTTTGTTACTAAATTTGCCTGTTCTTTGATATGCTTAAATTTACTGCCACTGTTAAAAATGATGTACGTGTAGTTAAGGCTGTAACAATACATTGAACTATCGATTAATTGTGATATTAATGTTGTGATAGCGATGGATCGATAGTAAAAATGAAACGTCGATAACAATTGCGATAGTGTAGCAAAGTATCGATAGGTTCAATAGCTTCTTTATTATATATAATTATAGTGAGAATTTTAGAGAATAAACCTTGCAAATAGAATTCTATATATACTATATTTTCACATGTGAAAAAAGCAATATGTCCAATCAGCTTCGCGTACAGCATTCTTCACATGTGAAAATATAACCAATCACCGTCCAGAGTAGAATCGCTTAGCCAATCAGAGCAAAGCACTCAAATGGCTTCCAAAATGGCTTCAAAGTTTGTGTTTCAAAAATATGGCTTCAGCTTCCAGTTTTGTTCCACTGGATTTACCGTTAAATGATTTAATTATATGACTGGCTCTTTCAGCGGTCAAGATGAATCAATTCTCCTGCTGTGATTGGCTACCCCCGAGATCAAGATGGAGCCATCTTGACCGCTCGGCATAGCCCGTTCGTCCTGCGTTTTACTGTCCGTAATAGCGTCCTTTGAGTCACATAATAAGTCCTTTATTGACCACGCTTGTTCGGTCAAGATGGCGGGATATTGGCCTCATTCTTTTTTTGCGTGTTTATGGACCTCGACTTCGTCTCGGTCCATAAACACGCAAAAAAAAGAACAAGGCCAATATCCCACCATCTTGACCTCCCGCTTGCCCAATAACCCATATTTATTGGGACGCAATCACACAAAAACAAGGGGGCAAACATTCAAGGAGGAACATTCAACATGTCTATAAACAGTGTGAGTCAACAGAGTGCGAATTTGTCGTTGCACAGCGCGAAGTACCGCCATCACGTGATTGAATCTGACAGTGATTAGCGACAAGCGAAAACATTTCACTCTTTTCAGTTATTCTAAATAGGAAGTGATATTTAAGCTTGTGTAGCCTCTTTGCCTACTTGTTGCTGTCCTGGAAACCGGACATGTTTTTTTATTACGCTCGGTCATGTAGATCAGTCTTTTTGCTATTCTTCATGTAAGCTTATTGAATCGGGAAAAATAAAACTGATTTCAAGTATAGGTTTAATTCTTGTTATATATATAATAAAGAAATTACAGCATAGAAAGTGCTTTGTACAGATTTTTATTCACTCGTTGCAAAACTTTGGAAAACTCACTCATTCGCAGCACTCACTCATTCGTTTTCCCAAGTTTTGCAACTCGTGAATAAAAGTCCGTACGTCGCACTTTCTATGCCGTAATCTATATATATTTCTAACATTAACTTCTTTGGAAAATAAAGACACCTTTTTACCCATTTTTGATTCTCAAGGTCACAATAACGGTCACAATAATACTACAGCACTAACAACAGTTGTGTTTGTTAAACATTTTATTGCATTTGGTTTCTCAATAAATTGATTAAATTCCATTGCACCGTGTCTACAGTACCTGTATTGACCGCTACTTCTTAGTTATTCCTTAAAGTATTAGGCATTAGGTAAATACAGACATTCCTGAAAACTGTTGCAATACTATTGCAATAGTACCTCCACAATGGCAACACTATCGCAATACCCATGTGACCTATTGCAATACAATTGCAATAGTTAAAGTTTCCTCAATAGTCACCGTTACATGTACAGTTAAGTTAGAATGATTATCTCATGTGTCATGTACAGCAAATCATTTGCATTCTGTTTTTGTTTCAGGCACTTATTCTCCGTGATTACTGGTTGTTAACTGTATTAAGTGTTCTCTTTGAAGTATTGGAATACTCCTTGGAACACCAGTTGCCAAACTTCAGTGAATGCTGGTGGGACCATGTAAGTACTTCATATATTCTAATTTGTACTGTGGTTGTAATAATTTATAATGAATTGTATGGTGAAGAATTGGAGTTTTCCAGTTACTGTGGAAAATATTAGAGTTACAAGAGGGTTCCTTTGAGGACTGTAAACATAAGTGATGAAGTTGTATGTGTGGAAGTTACATCACCATTTCCAGGTGGCAACCATCTTGGAGTTCAAGATTTTTACAGAACGTTAGAAGCTCATCAAAAAATTGTAAAAAATGTACTGGTAACAAAACTGGTAGAAAATGCTAAAATGATGCAAAAACATGATACTGTAATGAAGAAAGGGTGCTTGTAACCCTGAAGTCAAATAATAATAATAATAATAATAATAATAATAATAATAATAATAATAATAATAATAATAATAATAATAATAATAATAATTTAATAAACTTTGTTTTTCCTGGAAAGACCAATCAGCTGACCATACATATGGGGACATGTTGGTTGGGCGAAGGCAGGCGCTCTCACCACTGTGCCAACCCTGCTCCCCTTGTAATTTTGTTTCTAATGTTCTTGTTGTTAATCTATTTATAGTGGGTAATGGATGTTCTTGTCTGTAATGGCGTGGGAGCTTATTTTGGAATGAAGACGTGTGAATATCTAGGAAATAAGGTATGGTATACAGTCATTTCAGGTTTTTTGTTTGTGATTTCTGTGTTCTTACTGTGGCTGTATTCCAGTCAGCTATTGTACTACATCTTAAGTCTTAAGATCACAACTTAAGACCAATAATGCTGTAAAATATGATTTGACTGCATGCAGCTGCAAATGCCAGTGATTTATAGTACTGGGACAGGTTGGTCAAAAGCTGATTAACTTAATCCAGGATTAGTGTAAACTTTGGTTGCAGTTTTTAACTTTTGGATGAAAGTTTTATTTTATGCTTTCTTCATTTCAGGATTGAAGTTCTCTGATCTAAAATTTTGCAGAATATCAGCGTTGAACAACATTTGTGGATAGAGAAATAAACTCCTTGGTTAATTTTTAATCTTGGATTAGGGTTAATCAGCTTTTGAACAACCCGGCCCTAGGGTATTGCATTTCAATGCATTCTTTTTGGTTTTGTTTCTGTGCTTGATGCATGTGTAATTTTCTGTTTCCTTCAGCCATATCACTGGAGAGGGCTTTGGAACATTCCCACTTACGGGTATGAAGCACATGCAGCTGTTGGCCAAGTGCTATGTGTAGTTCATTTATCTACTACTCAGAATAAAGACTTTAGGATGTCTATCACTTAAGTCCCATTGTCAAAATGTATATTCTCCGTATCGGATGAGTGCATTTGTTATGGTAGTGCTTGGGATAAATTGCTCAAAAGTCACATTTTATTTTGGTGATTAGTTTGACCTTTAGTCTCATCACTTGTGTGCTTGGTAAAGTTGTGGTATTGTAAGGAGAAATTGGTTACTGATCACTACTGGGGCTCTATGGCTCAAGTCAAGCAAAGTTAACAAAATCAGTTGTCCAATCCATACAATTTCGGGGTTAGGCTTTCAGGGACCCAGGTGGAACCCATCTAGGCCAAAAACAAACTGACTTCTAGTGATAGCTAGTGTACTTCCAAAATTCCCAGCTCTTTTAACTGTAATTTTCTGTTGCTTAGCAAAGGCAAGTGATCAACATGCATGTAGGACGACGTTTTGAGTTTTTTTTTTTATTAATTATTGACTGCAAGCTTTTTTTGTTTTCAACAGTGGTAAACTGAAAAGAGTGGCTGAACAGTTCACTCCATATTCATGGACATCATACAACTGGAAGGCCACTGCAAGCCTTAGAAGGTGGCTTGCAGTTTGTGGGATTATAGCTGTGGTAGGTTTTTGGTTTAGAAATTATAATTAATGTGTACCACATCTGAAACTTGAGTAATTATTTGTCAAAAAGAAGGTGTTTGCCCGGATAAGTTTATTGTAGATTAAAGAACAGCTGTTTCTTATCTTGGCATTTGCGGAGGAAGGCTTGAATCTCAAAAGCGCGGACCGGTCGCCAAAACGCCTAAAGCGTACTCCTCTATGCAGCTGTTACTGTTGGGGAGAAGCGTTGCATGGTAACCTAAATAACGGCTGCGTAAGAGACCATCATACCCATCATATCGGGTACACCCTCCAACCTCGTTCCAGGCGTATCCTAGATCACTCCAGACTTGGGACCCCTTCCCCCGCAAACAAAAAAGTTGTTTTCCAACCTAAATTTTCTTTTCACTGCGCAGTCTGTCAAAAGATTCTGTCACTCAGTGTAAGTTTTTGCGCGTTTCTTTAAGATACATGTAGACAGCTAATACTCTTCGTCTTCGTTTCCGGCCCTTGTTTCTCATTTTGAAAGTACATCTTTCTGAGCATTGTTGTACTTTGAATTTGCAGTTCCTCATATCAGAACTAAACCTGTTTTACCTCAAGTTCATTTTGTGGATTCCCCCTCCTCACTTTATCATGCAAGTCCGCATGGCTCTGTACCTCGGGATAGGAGCTGTTGCACTGAATGAGACCTTCAGATACTTGGATGACCCGTAAGTAAATAGGTCACTTTGCAGAAGACTGGAAGCGAGAGTGTCACGTGAGGGATTGTGGGATGGTTTGGGTGGACGCGATTGTTTCCTCGCCATATGCGCCCCCCCCCCCCCCCTTAATCCCCCCCCCCCAAAAAAAAAACAATCCCACAATCAAGGGGGGTAGTTTCTAAAGAAACTGGTGCTGCGTCGGTGGAGGAATGAAACACGAAAATTGGTTAATCAACGGAGTTGATAATGTAAATTACATCTCTTTAAGGTGGTCAATTTACACTGTATCATAATATAAATTAAATCTCTTTACGGTGGTCAATTTACACTGTATCAACTCCCTTGATAAACCAAATTTTCGAATCCCACAATCACTTGCACGGCCACTCGATCCCAGTCTTTTAATATTCAATCAACATGACTTGAACTTTTCTTTACTAATCGTGAGCTTAAAATTTGCTGTTAAAAATTACTCAACGAGTGGTGCGAAAACCTCGGTTAACTTTAATTGTGGATTAGCGGTAATCGGCTTTCCACCCGGTTTTTCCCGCCCAGGGCCCAGTTGTTCGAAGCATGATTAGCGCTAATCCGGGCTAAATACCATGACCGCCTGTAGGTTTTAATACATCTTAACCAATGGTTAGCTCTAACCATGCTTCAAGCAACTCAGCCAGCGAAGTGATATTTAGCCTTCAATCATCCCTCTGCAGCACATGTAAGCGGTTTGGTCAGCAAGCCTGGGTTGTTGCTGCCATTGTGTCTACAGAAGTACTGATCTGTTTCAAGTTTGGCTGGAAGGACGTCCTCAGCCTCCCCCTTCCTTATCACGTGGCAGCCTTTTGGGTCCTGTTCATTGGCACTTGGTTGGTGTGGACGGCGTGGAATTTCTGGCCGTCAATCGTGGGTGGGTTCAAATCACACCAAAATACTGAAGACAACAGTGCTGCAAGCTCTACTGAGAGTCGACCCAAGCATGAATGAGAGACGGCCAAATGACACGGTTTGATGAAAAATTATCACAGTAAAATCTGTGTTGTTCTTATGGCCAATTTGCGTACCTCGTGTCGTTGTATCGACACCACAGTTTTAGCCTGGCTAGTTAGCACGATTGTTCGCGCGTTTGGCGGAGATGCGAGGAGAGTGGGGAAAATGAGACCAGTATTTTTGGCTTAAAAATTCGTGCTTTGTCAAAATCGATCTCCGCGTGAAAAAGATAGATTTTCGGTTAGGATTAGGTATACAGTTGTGGCTAGCGTCAGAATAAGGCTTTTTCGTTGTAGGTCTTTGTTAGTGTTCAATTTAGAGTTGGGATTTACTTTTTCCTCGCAGTTTCGCCGACAAGTCTGTCTCCGCGCGAACAATTGTGTCAGTTAGGCAAGCTGAGACAGTGTTGCAGCAGGAATCATAACTAAATTGTGGTAATCGATATTTAGTTAGACTGCGAGTAGTCTCTAATTTCGGCGATGGACTGGGGGGCGTGCGAAAGACACTCGCGCGCGCGAAGTTGCGAGGAGACGCGACGCGAGGGAGCGCCGAAAATTAGAGACTACAGACAAAGCCAGGGAGTTTGACCTTTCACGGCCGAGTGATTTCGAAGTGTAAATTTCATAATTATCGTCTTTCAAGCCAATTAAGCGCAACCAGTGAGATTCCTTCTCTTCGCTTCCTGTCACTTGCTCCTGTCATCGATAAACTGGGAGACGTTAAAGCCGAAAAAATGAAAAGCCTTTTTGTTCACGTTGTCTTGAGCGAAGCAATGTATAAATGGCAGAAACAACAAAGAAAGCGGTAGGAAGGCCTCCTAAAGCCTACCTGTAACGATTTCTGCCGTGTTTGCGGTTGCAATTTTCTTGTTACTGTAATTACGGGGATTTCAAGCGAAGAGTTTCGATTCTACGGGAAATCTCTTCAAGATCACAAAACGCCGGAGTGGAGAAATGTCGCCTCGTGGAACTTCTAAGCGAACTCGGTCATGAGTGTGAGCAATCTTCTTGACTCTCGTCCCGAGTGTGCGAGAAATACGCCAGGAAAATCCGTACTGCAGCTGCACTGTTCCGTTTCTTTCGAGGAAATCTTAGTGCACAAACCGGGCCGCAAAGTTGTCCGAATTCTGCCAGTGAGTCTTCGCCGATCGCGAGCGAGATGTTTAAAAAGATCTAAACGCATGGCGCGTTCCCCTCCTACAAATTCTGCCAGAAAAGAAACCCGAAGATAGAAAAAATTATGGTCCTGATCGCTCAGAGATTGAAGAGTTCGTGATCTTGAATGAAACTGAAAAACCTCTGTACTATTACTGAGTCGATGTTATAATGAGTGTTGTCAGCGGCTTGTGCACTGTGTTGACAGATTTTAAGAAATAGCCAATCAGAGTTTTGCGCTTGGAATGTACGCGCTTAATTCAAACTCCCTGGCTTTGTCTGTAGTCTCTAATTTTCGGCGCTCCCCTCGCGTCGCGCCTCCTCGCAACTTGGCGCGCGCGCGTGTCTTTCGCTCGCCCCACAATCCATCGCCGAAATTAGAGACTACCCGCAGTCTAATATTTAGTTGAAGCTTGACATAGTAATTAGTAATGCATCGTGTAATATTACTATGTAATACATAGTAATGATTTTAATAATTTATTTTTCTGGTGTTGATCAGTCGCACGGGTATATATTTGTGTAAACTGCTAGCAGTCGCTCTGTCCCCACAGTCGAGTGTGCAAGCAAGGAGAAAAAACCAAGAGCAACGGGGGCGAGGAGAAGAAGCGAGGAGAGACTGGGGGCGCTTTCCTTTTGCATGAAAAAAACCGGGGAGAATTTTCGGTTAAAAGGAACAGAACAATTTTCATCAATCAAAATGGAACGGCAGGACCCTGTTTCTTTTGCACTGAGTCACTCTTTAAGAGACTGGGTACTAACCGCGCGTTTAATTCATCAATTAGCATGGAACTAGTGGGACGCCATAGACGGTACAGGATTTTTCGGTCATTACGGTAAAAACGAGAAAAGAGGAATACCTCAGAAGGTATTCTTTTTTGTTGTTGTTTTTTTCCAGTGGAAAAGTCTGTTCCATTTGTTTTACCACCGGAACAACTGGGTTTTCCATACAAAAGGAAAGCACCTTGGGGCTCCTACTCTCGCCTCCTTCCTTCAGATTTTTCCGGTCTTATCATGCTCTTGGTGGCTTGCGCTCACGACTTTTCAGGGACAGCGAGCAGTTAAGATTTTCTGAATCGGCCGACGTTTTTACAGCAGCACGGGGTCGATAAATTGTGGCAGTTAAATCGACCATCATCTGCCACTGATTATAATTCGTCGTCTACTCGTTTCTTGGTTCTTTTTTTTAAGACAAATATATCAATTTTTTGAGATAGTTTATCTTTGAAAAAGGGATGCAGCATCGAATCTCCTTTAGGTTAGTTTAAACGAGTATTAGCAAAATGTCAGATCAATGACCCTTTGTTCATAATTTAACTTTTTTAATTAGGTAGTTAAAAATAGACTTTGAATGTTTATCGTTCTTGTCTTCTTACTCTTCAGGCTCAATTAACGTCTTCGATGTCTAGTTGATTGTTTGATTGATTCTTAGGTTTGTGAAAACCTCTTTCTGTCGGGATTTTTATCACTTGCGGGTTAACTAACTTGATGCAGATTTAAAAATTCCAGGAGTTTGTCGACACCGTATTATTCAAATTAATAGAGCGTTTTCAATTCATTGTTTTTAAACCAACACAATCACGAAATAAGTCAACGAACCAATCAAAATTCGCAGGAAATACATGTGTCAAGCGCGGGAAAAACGCCTGGAGCCTGGTTTTGATTTGATTTCTGATTGGTTGAAGAAAGTGGCGTGAATTTTATCTAGCCAATCACGGCAAAACTTATCGTCTCTTTATGGGAAACGGTTCTGTGAAGTGGTAATGGTGTGTTGTCCGTCTAAAAGTCCTCTATTAAGAAAGCGCGGCAACGAAGCCGCGCGACACTTGTATATGGAGAATCAATCTTCCAAATTCCGTACAGTCCAGTTGATCATTCACACTTGCCTCACAGGGAACCCAAAAGGTGCCCGTACTCGCACTCATAAAGCGAGTTTGAGCTGCCCGTGGCCACCTTCTTAGTTGGTTCGCGGAAGGTCGGTTTGTCCAAACAGCATATTTTTGTATCTAAGTAATAAAGGTAACATAGTTTTGGTAAGTTAGCCGTCAATGGTATTCTGTCGGCTAAAGGTTTTAAAACTGTACCTCGTACGTAATAAATTAATAATTGTGATGATCCGTTTGAATTTTTATTTTATCTTAGTACCTTTTTAATTTTGTGTGGGTGTTATTATTTTATTTTATTAGTGACTTCCATTAAGTGTACAACATGAATAATAATATCACATATCATAACTAAGTGAAGCACGATCGCCCGGGTGAGTGTAGTCCTGAGAAGGACTGTTTGTGGTGACATTGACTGACGTGTGACTTGTGCTGTCTTGATGGCGTCAATGAAGTTTTCAGTCGACTGTAGTTTGTGTCGTGACTCGTCAGTCAGCGGTTTCAGTATTATAGTCAGGTACTTAGACAGTTGGTAAGTCGGCGAACCACAGAACGAGACTATGGGTCGCATTGGTATGTTAGGTTTGTGTAGTTTGTCTTTGGCCATCGTAGCTTAACAAGAAATAACACACAAACTGCGGTGATAAACATGACAATAAAACGCATTGTTGGAAAACAAAAATAAGACTATATCGTTTAACTTGACGTTTCGTATGTTTCGAAATACATCTTCAGAAGTGACCGTTAGGAACTTTTCCAAATCCTGGACTATGTTTGAAATGGGCCATTATTATTGCCAAATACTGAGTTTCTTAGCCTGAATCACTCCGTAAACGTATTAAAAGTACCGAATTTCCTTGAATATGACTGTTTATTCTGTTGCAAAACCAAAAAAACGCTTTAGGACAACACCAAAAATAAGCAACTTTGTTTTGAACTTTTGAAGACAAAAAAATCCCTCTTCAAGCTAAGAGTCTACATTGGCAGTAAACTTCGACTCAACTTCTTGCAATCTGTTCCAATTTGTCCCCTCAATTCCTTAGCCCGACCTGGGTAACGCTATTTGATTTCAGTTGCTCTCATTGGTCTGACAAGTTCGCATTTGTGACCCAAAGGAATTCTGGGATATACTTGGATAACTGCCGCGTGTTAGCCGCCAATTTCCATTTCAGATATTTTTTAGAACCGTGTCGAACCACCCGGTCCTGTTGGCAAACTATTGCACCGATTACATTTACAACTCAAAACTCGCCAAAACTGCCATGCCAGGTCCCGGAATCTACTTACAGAATGGCTAGGGACACAACTTCACTTCGTGAATCACCATGACTCGATCGAAACCTTTCGGTGGCTCACTTGGTGTGAAATTGCTTCCCACCTCCGTCTTCTTTCGGAGGATTGCCTCTACCCACCAACACAGCTTTATGATGCCAGGCAGAGGGCTTCTGAGGTGGAAAATGGCTCGAAAAACACACACAAATTAAATACGTACTGAGTTGTAGCCGAGTGATCGTTTACAAATAAACGACAGCTAGCGTGACAAGCGTGACATGAAAGATAGAGCCTTCAATGTTGTGGACCAGCGATATCTCCGTGGTGACCCCTTATATGGAATAACTAGATCGATTTGACCTCAAACCCTCGAAAATTACAGAAAAACACGTACAAGATGGCGGACAAGAACGAGTTAAAGTCACAATGGAGTACTGACAGAATGTCGAGCCGCCGTATAACCTCCCACGCAGTCGTTTACAGGGGACTCGTATTTCACCTCCTCCCCGAGTCCCCTACAAACGACTGCGTGGGAGGTTAGCCGTCGTTTGACTGCATACACGTTTTAAGACTGGAAATATATAAGTCCAAGAACAAGAGAAGAGATCGCATTGACTGCATACACGTTTTAAGACTGGAAATATATGTCCAAGAACAAGAGAAGAGATCGCATGTTGAATATTCACTGAATCTGAGTTGGTAACGTCATCGGATTTTGAAAATATCCGGATTCCACCGTCCACACGATTCCAAATTCTTTGCGTATTCACAAATTTCCACTCGTTTCTGGAGAGTGGATATAAAAAGTTGCGGATTGCCGGCTACGTGTGGACGGAAGGCGAATCCGGAAAGAAAAAGTTGCGGATTCAAAAATATCAGGATGCGTGTGGACGGGGCCTGAATTAACTGAAAATGAACAATTATATCATAATGCAGTCTGCTCATTTACTCAATACAGCCCTTCCCTACCCGTGTCTGCTTTTTGTTTTTATTTCTTCGCCCAATTAGGCAACGTTTGATCTGTGCGAGTTGCAATGAAAACAAATTTTGCTGTCCAATTAAGATGTAGCAGATGCACACACAATCAAATTTTACTGTCTTTCAGTATTTGATTTCGACTTCCTCAGTGGTCCACTAGATTTTAGGCAATGTCTCATCACGTTTTTGTAAATAATATCCAGTTGAAATGTAAACGGGAGACAGTCCATGCGGACATTTCAATAAGTTTGTGGGTGGTTATTAAAAGTGCAAATTAGTGGCAATCTGGCGAATGGCTTGATTGCCTTGATAAGATACTTATTAGCTTTGGGGTGGGGTCGCATCATACAAACTACCTTTTACTTACCGAAACGTTTCAGCATCGCGGTCTATAAAATAAGCTCATCATCTTCATCCGGTTTGAACTCCAATTTTCCAGAGAACATCGTACACAACATGGAATCTGGGTCTTTTCGCAGGGTAGTCAGTGTAGCCGCCAACGTTCAACTTCACTGTCGTGGCGAAGTAGACCTCATTCAAGGTCATTTCTTCGAACGCTAATTTCTCTTGCCTCACGTTTTCGAGGTCTTGTCTCAATAGTTCGCTTGCCTCACCCATTAGCTTTTGTACATCGGACGTTTTACAGCTGGCTAAATCGAATAAACTCAGATCTTGCTCTTTTTTCGAAGCCATTTTCTAAGCTTCCGTAAGGCTTAAGTGTTTTAGCAAAAGTAACGCAATAGCAATTCTGTTGTACATTTTGTCACGAAATTTTAAACAGGTGTACGTGTTAAGTGTAAAGCCAGCTAGCGCGCGGAACCCAAATTGTTGAAAGGGTGAGTTGCGCTATTTAAAACCATAGTGTTCGTTTGCTTAAGATAACCGGGTAACACTAATCTGCGGAACTGCAGACCGCGGAACCTGCGGAACCTGCGGAACCGCCGGAACCTGCGGAACCTATATTTTTTTGTAATAAAATTAAAAAAATAATAAAAATAGTAATAATAAAAATGTCTACGAGTGGTTTAGTTCTTAAAAACAACAGAGAAAGAAAAAAAAAAAAAAAGAAAATAAAAATAAAAAGGGAGACGGTGAACAAAAAAGATAGCGTACAACAAGGGGGTATTTTTTGTCGGTCACCCATCCAAGTTCTAACCCGGCCGGATTGGGCTTAACTTCGGCGATCGGACGACGAGCACGCTTTCCTTGTGGTATCACACGCAGACAATACAAAGTATAAATGGTTCGCGTAAGTTGAAAAAAGCGAAATGATAAGCGAGAAATTACTATAAATTCTAAAATTCACACAAACAAACATTAGCAACAAGTGTTCCGTTTAAGTTTCCGGTCAATTTCTTATTTCCGGTATCATAGTCACGTGGTACTGTAGCGCCACCAAAATGGCCGAATGGCGCTTCCATCTCAATGCTGGGTAAGTACAACAGTCGTTTGCTGAGTAACATCGGTTACATTTCACAAATAGACTGAATGCCTCTGACCTTGCTTGAAACAGGATGAAGAACTCCAAGCCTGAAGTGATTAATCTAACCAAGGAAAGGTAGGGAACTTGGGTTTTGCTTCAAGTCACGCACATGGCATGTGAATTGTTGACAGCATCTTCAGCTATTTATGTTCAAAAGTGATGTGGCAATGTCAAGCCTAGAGAAAATTAACAGGTTAGGAAAGACCTTTTATCAGTTTGACCCCAGTATGTATGTGTAATCAGTTTTGGTTTCACCCTTGATGTGTTACCCTTGTTACTCGTACAAAGCCTGGATTTAAATTGTGTTGATTTATCTCCGTCTCAGTTTTCGACTACGATATGACCGACTTGTTGCTAATGTTTGTTTGTGTGAATTCTAGAATTTCTAGTAATTTCTCGCTTATCATTTCGCTTTCTTCAACTTACGCGAACCATTTATACTTTGTATTGTCTGCGTGTGATACCACAAGGAAAGCGTGCTCGTTGTCCGATCGCCGAAGTTAAGCCCAATCCGGCCGGGTTAGAACTTGGATGGGTGACCGACAAAAAAATACCCCTTGTTGTACGCTATCTTTTTTGTTTGCCTTCTCCCTTTTTCTTTTTCTTTTCTTTTTTTTTTTTCTTTCTCTGTTGTTTTTAAGAACTAAACCACTCGTAGACATTTTTATTATTACTATTTTTATTTTTTTTTAAATTTTATTACAAAAAATATAGGTTCCGCAGGTTCCGGCGGTTCCGCAGGTTCCGCAGGTTCCGCGGTCTGCAGTTCCGCAGATTAGTGTTACCCAAGATAACCCAGCTGTTTGTGTTTGCTATCTCACGTGACCTCATTCCTGCAAATGCTACGGTAGAATCTCAATAAAACATCGACTTCCAGGTAAGTCTCGCTTAATTTTACAATTTTACCGTTATTTATCTTTAATTGACTGATTCGCTGTATTCGAAGCAACTTAGCGAAATTTGAAAAACGTGCTCAGTTCGAGCAAGAGCCATAATGAGCCATTATGGCTCTTGGTTCGAGCCAATAAATTCTGCTACAAAGTGACTCGCAATAAGACATTCGATTCGAAAATTGGACGTGTTTCCTTTCCAGGCATAAACACAGTCTCATCTGAATTATTATTTTTATTTTTTCGTTGTTATTCGAAGTAAGAAAACAAACCGAACTCCTCGCAGCGCATATCAGATTCGTCCACGTGACAACGACTATCTGGACATGATCAACATGATGCCATAGTTAAAATAAAATATAGACCTTTTTCATAATGGCGGACGATTTTAATTATTCTTTTGTATATGTGTTAATTAGCCCTACTAACCTTACTTTAATGAAAAAATTCTATTGAATTTTGCACATGCTGACGAGGCTAGTAGGGCTCATTATCATAAGAATAAAAGAATAATTTGTCGGGCGCCATTATGAAAAGGGTCTATGGAAAGGAATCCAGATCTCGTTATGCTAACTTTATCATAATATTACAACCGTTTAGGTGAATTAGTGAATTAGCAAATTACAATTTCCGCTTGGAAGGCCGAGTGAAGCCAATGTGGCCTCTAGTTGAAGTATCGACGAGGTCAAAGATCAGCAAGGTAACTTCACGAGCTGAACTAACAACCTGAAGGATATAAGCACACTTTTTGCTGGAGATGGGAAAGTTTACAGAGACTGAATCAGTGTGTGACCGTTTTAGAGGTAGAATGAGGACGTAATATGGCGACCTCCGGTGAGAAGTACGCAGCCTGGTTAAGGCGGCGGTGAGATTCTACACAGCCCTGCACATAAATTATAGATCCATTTTCGGACTCAACTTCTATTGGTATCCACGCTCGCTGTTTGTTTACGAGGGATAGTACGAGCCTGAATGCATAATTGGGGCCTGTAGCCTTGCGAATAACTTTCCAAGGCAGCCTGCAGTTGAGTGGACGAAGAAATTGGAAAGCGAAATCGATCGTTCTCTCTTTGTAGTTTCCAAGCGTTTTATTAACTAAAGGCTTTCTTGATTTGGCTGTTCACGCCTACTTAGGTAGTTGCCGTTTTGACACTGGTCTTACACCCTGAAGTGTTACGACTAAAGACTATACACGAACTACTTATTCGTCATGTTCATATCCTTCACACAACACATTGTTTTTATTTCCAGTTGATTGGAAATGCCGTGAATTTCCCGTAGACACGTCATGAATCCGGAAAAATTGAATTTCGTGACTTCAATTCCACGAGAAATATGATTTCTTGTTTCATGCCATCTAAAAGTCACAACAGAGTCTTGCGGTGAACCATCAAGATGTTTTTGGTTTTCGATAAGAATATCGTCACAGTACCCTGTGAATTCTCGTCCATCTTCAGTACGAAATAAGCCAGCTGAATGTGTTGAATATATTTAAGTGTAAAGAAAAGGGGGTAACTAATTAAAAATAACGTGCTAATGAAATAGTGAGAAAATAAACGAAATGAAAAGAATTCACTAGAAAGCATACGCACTTAGGTATAACATTAAGCAAAATTAGTTTGGGTATTGCTCATTGGTTTGAATGTATTCATTATTGAGGGAAAGCATCTTTCATGACCCATAATTACCATGGAAACTCCATCAAACCTTACCCCACCCAAAGAATTTTCATGTTGAATGAAAACCCAACTCTTGGTATTCATGGGATATGATTGGTATCAACCCATAAAAAACCTATGAAACAGAACACCATGAAGTGCCTGACTTTGAACTAGTTTGTTTTCAACATCACTAAAACCCCATGAAAATTCAATGTTGCGTGCCAATGGAACGTAATTGCTTTTTACTCGGGCTAGTGAAAATCCCGAGGTTTCAAATAGGCTTCATTTTTCGTCGTCGTATTTCATCCGCAAAAAGCACTTCCGGCGTTTCTGCGCAAGCGCGAACTATAAATAACGACTCACAACAGCAAGAATGATGCCTGTTGTCATGTATTCACCTTGTGTCTTTGAAGTCTGAACGACTAATATGTTGAGAGAAGTGTCTAAACGAATGTTTGCAAGTTCAACAGCGAGAAGAATACTCGGCAGGATGGCCGAGTGGTTTGGGGCGCTGATTTTCAATGCTGTCACCCCGGGTTCAAATCCCGCTCTAGCCACTAGATGGTGTTGATCTGGATAGTCCCTGGTTCAACTCCTCGGAGATCCTTGTAAATAGCCAACTGGTTTGCCTCCGGCCAGCTGGGATTCTTATCATGTTTGTTTATTTGAATTATTTGTGACCAAACTGAACTCCATATGTTTTGAATTTAATAGCCTGCCGTGTTTCCCCTTGGCGGCTCCATACTTATCATAGTTAATAGAGGGAGATGGTTAGGAAACCCGGCAAACATCAAAGAAGCAAAACAAAGAGGCCAAGATTTATGTTGGAAGGCCCATGACCGTGCACATTTCTTTGTTTTGCACTCATTTACTATGCATGAATTACGTAATCGGCATGTTTCCATTGGCTAGTTGCATGAGCACGCGGTAACCACCTATTGTTATTGTGCACGGTCAACCCCCAAAATAGCAAACAAAAACGTATAACAAAGAACTTTGCTATGTTTCATAACCATTTCCCTCTATGAACTATGTACTAATCTAATTTTGGGATATCATACACCCCTGAGACTTTAACACGTAGTTTATTTACTATTTTCCCACAATATCTCAATTTCTGGACATTAGTTTTTGAATGATAAGCGATTGTAGTTTTAACTTGCTAGACGTGAAACTAACCGCAGAAACCTTACCCTCTTTCTTATGTTTCAAATGACGTATTTGTAAACAGATTATTTTTCTCCACACATTTCACCGAGACTTCATTAACGTCTATGCGAAAAAATCCTACATCGTTTGATGAGCGTTTCCTTTCTCAAACACTTAGCAGAAATATTCATCGAAGCGAAAACAAGTGTGCTTAGTTTTTTTGCAATAAATAACCTATTTTTACCTCATTAGCTATGCTGAACCTCAGTGGTCTAGAGGTCATTGTTACTGTCCCTAATGAAAACAACCCGGGTTCAACTTATACTAGTATATTTTTTACAAGTGTTATTATTATTGTTCTCAATGGTTGAGCTGTAAAGCAGTTTTGTAATTTTAGAGGGATATATGTTGATCTGATAGGGGTCTACAGATATACACTGCAAAGAAATAGACTCCAACACAAGCTAAGCGCAATGCGTCCGATGTAAGAAAGACAGACTTCTCTCTATTCTTTTGTTTAGCGCTAAATTAGGGATACATACATACATACATAATTTATTTGATATTGCAGGTTAGAATACAGGCAACTAATTAAAGCTGATGTGGACCTGCCTAATAATCAAATAAATAAATAAAACGATAAAATCAGAGATAAATAAGTTATAAAGTTAACTATGTATATATACAGCTAAAACCTATATTTAACAATTAGACTATGAGCCTCAGATTACTATCGCGTGACAGCCAATGAGGGTGCAGCCCGAATCAGATATCACGCGATAGAAATCGAGAGCGAACAATCCAATTGTTTTAGTATAAATCTACTAGTCGTTCGCTAGTAGATTTATACTAAACAGTTATATCAAAAATTTAAAAGTCACAAACTAGCAATCAATCAAATAAGATCAAAATACAATAACTAAAAATATACAAAGTCATCATGAACCTTATTGTAATTTGTACAGGTTCCTTTAACAAATGAAACCTTCTCTAGTGCTGCTTTGTTGGTAGCTGTTTTAAGAACTCTTTTGAACGTTTCAATGTTCTCACATTTTCGCGCATTCTTATCTAAACAGTTCCAGTTTTTTTCTAGGTACTTCCATTAACTTCCCTTTGCGTATTGAATCAATAATTTTTATGTGTTGAGACAGCCTATTTAGCATGTGTTTTGCCTTAAACATCTCAATAGCTAATCTACGTTTGTAAATATAACCAAGACTTTGCCAGTGAACACGCTGTAATATGTCACATTCCATAATATTCTTAGGTAAGCCATGTATTATTTTAGCTGCTCTTAGATGCAAGCGATCAATTTCCGCAAAAGTAGCTGGAGAACAGCTTCCCCATACTGATATAGAAAAAGCTAAATGCGGAATTATAGTCTTGAAATATATATCCTCCAAAAGCTTGGATGGCAGATGCTGCATTCTCTTAAGCATATTAATTTGATTACACTATGACTTGCACACTTCATGCACTTGATCCCTCCAAAGCAACCTGCTATCAATTACTACGCCCAAAGATCTAGTGGAAATGGCATATTTAAGTACAGGTTTCCACATTGAACAGGAAGTAGGGGTCCAGTAAAAATATTCCTCTGCAAGATCATCACTTCTGATTTGCCTGTGTGAAGAGTCAACTTGTTTGAGTTGCACCAACTGCAGATCTCCGCAAACAATAAGTTCAGTTTTCTCACAACGTTATCAGTACTATCACCAATGACAAAAGCTGTAGTGTCGTCGGCATACATATGTAATTCTCCTTGTGATACTGATTCCGAGAAGTCATTAACATAAATTGAAAAGAGTCTGGGACCCACAAGGGAACCCCATACTCAACTTTACGAAGATCCGAGTTAGTACCATTGATTTGTACAAACTGTTGGCGATTTGTTAAATAGCTTAGTAACCACTCCCAAAGACTACCAGGTATGCCACAGGCCTGCAACTTATAACCCAGGATATTATTGTCTACAGAGTCAAAGGCTTTTCTAAAGTCAATAAAGATCGCTCCAATTACTTTGCCATTGTCTATGGATAGCTTCCACATCTCTGTACGGTATAATAACAATGATTCTGATGATAGACCCTTTCTGTAACCCCACTGGTTCCGTTGCAAAACACATCTCAGATGTGGGTCTAAAGCTTCGCATATGACCGATTCTGTTATTTTGGTGGGAATACTTAGCAATGTCAAAGGTCGGTAGTTCGCGCAAACTTCTCTTTCACCACTCTTAAAGAGTGTAGTAATTTTGCCGACCTTCCATTTACTAGGATATGTGGTCTCTCTTAAACTCATTCTGCTAATGCTGGCAATGCAATGACTAAACCCTGAATGGACCATTTTCGTCTCTCTTGACGTGATATTGTCAGAACCGTGTGCCTTTCGGATGTTGATATTTTGTAATTTGTGTAAAAACTGTTTGTCTTGAAGAGGTATGTCATCAATAGTCGGAGTGATTCTGTGAATAAAGGATAAGGGTGAACCACTTGCTGGGGTAAAATTTGAGGCAAGCTTGTATCCTACTGTAGCAAAGAAAGAGTTCAAGGTATTTGCTTTATCTTTATCATCGTAAACTAGTGTGCCATGCTCATTTCATACAGGGCAAGAAAGAGACAAGAAAGAGTTTAAGGTATTTGCTTTATCTTTATCATCGTAAACTAGTGTGCCATGCTCATTTCATACAGGGCAAGAAAGAGACAAGAAAGAGTTCAAGGTATTTGCTTTATCTTTATCATCGTAAACTAGTGTGCCATGCTCATTTCATACAGGGCAAGAAAGAGACAAGAAAGAGTTCAAGGTATTTGCTTTATCTTTATCATCGTAAACTAGTGTGCCATGCTCATTTCATACAGGGCAAGAAAGAGACAAGAAAGAGTTCAAGGTATTTGCTTTATCTTTATCATCGTAAACTAGTGTGCCATGCTCATTTCATACAGGGCAAGAAAGAGACAAGAAAGAGTTCAAGGTATTTGCTTTATCTTTATCATCGTAAACTAGTGTGTCATGCTCATTTCATACAGGGCAAGAAAGAGACAAGAAAGAGTTCAAGGTATTTGCTTTATCTTTATCATCGTAAACTAGTGTGTCATGCTCATTTCATACAGGGCAAGAAAGAGACAAGAAAGAGTTCAAGGTATTTGCTTTATCTTTATCATCGTAAACTAGTGTGTCATGCTCATTTCATACAGGGCAAGAAAGAGACAAGAAAGAGTTCAAGGTATTTGCTTTACCTTTATCATCGTAAACTAGTGTGTCATGCTCATTTCGCACAGGGTCAATTCTTTTATCCCTTCTTTCTTTTTTGGTCATTTGTTTCACAATCTTCCAGAAATCACTTGATCCTTTGACCTGGTTGCACAGTTCATCTTTCCAATACTCTGCATCTGCTTTTCTCATGACACTGTTTACTTCATTCCTCAAGAGCATATATCTTTTCCTGTCTTCTTGATCACCCGTTTTTTGGAACTTGCGTAAAAACTTATACCTTTGATTCATGAGTTTACGTCTGGATCCATTAATCCATGGAGACTTTCTTCGAACCTTTACTACCTTTACTTTACTGCTTTTTCCAAGCCCGAGTTTAGGCTAATTGTAGCTTCTTGTTGACTAATATTTCATGCCGTCTAAATAATGTGGACGATTTCATGGCCCATAAACCTGCAAATACCCAGCCCATCACCCTAGCCTCCCACGTAGACGTTCTTTTGGCTCGTCACGCAATCCGTCCTCTTCACCTAACAGAGAGATTGCGTGACGAGCCAAAAGAACGTCCGCGTGGGAGGTTACTATGACCCGTGCAAACGTCGCTACTTTTCATCGAGAAAATCCCATAAAAAGGCTTAATAGGTAGTTAATTTACTATAAAAATTAACGATTTTGATGGTGTTTTTTTGGTTTTCATATCGAACTCATGAACTCAGTGAATCAAGATACGTCTCAGCGTGTATCTAACTTGCCGACAAGTTAGTAGTGATGTCTATAAGTAAATTTTAAACACTTCCAGTTCAGTAATTTCAGACGGGTTTTTAGCGGCTAAGAAAGTACTGTTTCTGCCATCGCCTTCTGGGTTCATAAAGCAACCGCCTAAATGATGTGCACAAACCAAATTAAAATCGTTTTCAAAGACATCTAGGTCAGCGTGGTTGTCAGAAGCGAACCTTGGTCCCCAGTCTTCTTGGAATTCGATACCGCCATTTTCGTCTGGAATCAGAGGGATCTTGATCGGTTCTTTGCCAGAAGGTCTAACCAGCGAAAACAGGAATGACCGGCAATCTGGCATGACCGTGTGAGAACCAGCTGATTGAAGAAAATAAATGGAGTCTTTATTAGAAAGCCGTAGAAAACGCTTACTATGCAGCTGTCTTAAAGGAGCAGTGCCAGGGCCTTGCATGCGCGATGATGCTCTCCCGTGGGTAACAGATTTTTCAACCTCGTACCCAGGGTCTTCGTTCCCGTTGACCAGCGGTCGGGAAACGAGTGACCCTGGAAAAATCCGATTTGAAAGTCCGAAAATATCGGACTTCCGGCTGAACTGCGCATGGTTAGGGTTCAGAGAGTTTGCAAGAGTTCTGTTTTACTTCCGTTTATTTGAATTGTTTGAAAAAGTCAATCAGAATCGTCAACGTATCGAATCTTTCGTGAGTCTCTCGTTTCGTCAAGCCTGCGCAGTACGGAGCGAAGACTCGAGGGACGAGAATGCAGATCTGTCCGCCATCTTCAATTTGGTTCGGAGGATTGATTTTGACCAGTATTTCTTATAATACACATTGAAGTCTCAGCTATATTTCTCTATTGAGGATTTTTGTTTGTTTGTTCCGTGCCAAATGGATGGCGTTGATAATCGAAGATAATGATATATATCACACACATGTTAAATGGGGGTTCTGGCGCAGCTGCGCACAACAAACACAAATCAAACAAAGCCTTGTCGCTTGCTCCTCGGCTTTGTTTGATTTGTGTTTGTTGTGCTTACTGCGGCCAGAACCCCCATTTAACATGTGTGTGTTAGCAAAACCGGTTTTAACCGGTTTGAACCAGTTCTGCCCAAAGCAATGAAATTTGCGTCACTTCGCCACGCCTATTGAAGAAAACTGCACACATTTTATACAGCCAAGATGGCAGCAGCACAATTTGCTGAAGAAGTGCTTGCCGAGTTTTACAGAAATGACGTGGCGGCGGGGGTAAACCCGGGAGCGGGGGGAAACCCCGGGGCGCCCGCCCAAGCCATTTGGGATGAGTTTCAAGTTTCACAAACAAATTTTGATGGTTGGCTGGATGTTTGGAGGTTGGATGTTAATCCTCAAAACCCAGACAGGCCGAGTATTGCAAATTTTACACAAAACACAATGCGCGGCAAAGCCTTTGATGTTGTGAAGAGTGAAATTGATAGATTAGGCAGCATAAAAGCACAGTTTGGACTGGAAGTGCATTTTAAAAGGGAAAGGCCAGACGAAAACGGGGAAATGAAAGTAGAAACACAAAGAAGTTACTTTCAAGATTTGCCACGCGTTATTACAAAGGAAAACCTCGAAGAAGAATTTGATCACGCATTTAACCAATTTATTGATGACATTTTCGGCCAAATAGATAATTGGTCAGAATAGGGATCAGGATGGGTCATTGATAAAATTACAACTGCCTTTGTCAACGTTGCAAGATATAGCCCTTTGAGAGGCGGAACTTACATTCGTACACCCAAAAACCTGGCCGCCAAAAAAGCAACTATAAACGTGAAAAACCGAGATAACGAATGTTTGAAATGGGCTTTGAAAGCCGCAAGGTTTTCGGTTGAAAAAGATCCTCAAAGACCCAGCAAGTATCCCAAAGAAGACGGGTTGAACTGGGATGGCATTGTCTTTCCCACCCCACTAAAACAACTTTGCAAACTTGAAAAACAAAATCCCAAACTTGCATTAAACGTGTTTGGCTGGGAAAACGACGAAGTTACTTCTCTTAGAATCAGCAAACAAGATAAAAACAAGATAAAAACATCTTGAGAGGCGGAACTTACATTCGTACACCCAAAAACCTGGCCGCCAAAAAAGCAACTATAAACGTGAAAAACCGAGATAACGAATGTTTGAAATGGGCTTTGAAAGCCGCAAGGTTTTCGGTTGAAAAAGATCCTCAAAGACCCAGCAAGTATCCCAAAGAAGACGGGTTGAACTGGGATGGCATTGTCTTTCCCACCCCACTAAAACAACTTTGCAAACTTGAAAAACAAAATCCCAAACTTGCATTAAACGTGTTTGGCTGGGAAAACGACGAAGTTACTTCTCTTAGAATCAGCAAACAAGATAAAAACATCCCAAGAATTAACCTGTTGCTTCTCCACCAAGATGAAAAACAACATTACTGCTTTGTGAAGAGGCTTCCATCTTTGCTTTACGACCAAACCACAGTGACAAAAAACACTTCTGTGTGTCGTGCCTTATCGGCTTCACAACAGAAAAAATTCTCACAGACCACCGAAAACATTGTAACGGTATCAACGGAACCCCCACAAGAATTGTAATGCCTGAAGAAGGAAAAAACACACTGGAATAACAAAATTACAGCAAACAAATGAAAGCACCCTATGTTATCTACGCCGACTTTGAAGCTTTGATTGAAAACATCCCCGTAGAACAGCGCGAACGAACTGCCTGCACAGAAAAAATAAACAAAACACAGCCTGTGGTTTCGCGCTAACATGTGTCAAAAGCGACGGGCAAAGCCGCACAGTCAAGAAATACAGACAAGGGCACGACGGCGAAAGAAACGCTGTGGAAGAGTTTCTTAACAGGGTTGTTTGCTTAGAAAAGAAACTTCGCGAAAGTTTACAAACTGCCGTGCCGATCCAAATGACAGAAGATGACAAGTATAGATTTAACCCTTTAACATTTTTTATGCAAATTATCGTTCGCCGGCGAACGATAACTTTCCTTGCTTGGTGTATAAAGAGAATTAAATGTATTACAACACCAACAACACCAGTCACATCCTGAAATAAAGCTGTTTCCTGAATAGAACCCTTTAATTAAATTGATTGAAATGCTCCGTTGTAACTTTGGGTAAACCTTGTGCTCACGAAGTTGTTGAAAACGAGGGAATACTTGTGAAAACCATGAAATGTTCATATGCACCTAAGAAACACAATAGACAACAAATTGTACCCAAGTTTGGTCAGTGACATGAACCTACTGTTCCTGCCCTTGAACCGCTCTCAGCTCCAATTCTCCAGCCACAGCATACCAAAAACATTCGTTTTGTCCGGTTTGAGGGTTCAAATTGCGACACATTTGACATCACAACTCCCTAGGGAGTCAACTGTCGATCCACCAACAACTATTAATGGAAGGGGCTCTCTATGTTCGTAAAAACGGTATATAGGTATAAGCACTTTCTGTCGATTTGAACATTACCAAATGGCTCCATAACAAGGACTCTCTGAATCATCCAAAATAAAAGAAACGTTAAAGGGTTAAAACCGCCAAAAACTGCCATATTTGCAACGAAAGCCTTATAAAAGCAGAATTTTTGGATTCAAAGCCTGTGTGGGACTACAATACTGGCAAGTACTGCGGGCAAAGCCATAGGGGTTGTTTTTACATTGCTTTGATAGAAATTGGGTTTGTGGGACCCAAAGCAAAAATAAAACCAGTAAAAGGAATTGACAGCTGGATAAGTAAAAATCAAACAGAATGTTTATTCTGTGCAGAACCATTTCTTCGTAAAAAACACAGAGATGCAGTGAAAGATCACTGCCACATAACAGGCAAATTCCGCGGCGCCGCCCACGACGCGTGCAACAAGAAACTCCGAATAAACATCAAAACCATCCCCATCCCGGTCGTGTTCCACAACCTGAAAGGCTACGACGCGCACCACCTGATGCAGGGGTTGGCTAAAATTGGAGGCAAAATATTGAAAAATACATTTCGTTTTCTTTTGGCAACCTGCGTTTCATTGACAGCAACCAATTCCTGTTAGCCAGCCTCGACGCACTGGTGAAAGCCACACCGAAAGAGGCGCTGAAAATAACGAAAAGGCTTTGCCCCGAATCAGCGAAATTTGATCTGTTATGCAAAAAGGGAATTTACCCCTACGAGTACATGGATTCGTGGAAAGATTCAACGAAACAAGTCTTCCAGCCAAAGAACGTTTCTTCAGCCACCTTTCCGGCGAGCACATCTCAGACGATGATTACAGGCAAGCACAAAAAGTCTGGGAAAAATTTGGATGCAAAACCCGCGGCGACTTTCACGACCTGTATGTTAAAACAGACGTCGCTCTTCTGGCTGATGTGTTCGAAAACTTCCGTGATCTATGCCAAAAGCAGTATGGGTTGGATCCAGCCCACTACTACACATCCCCAGGCCTGTCGCTCTATGACATGCATCTGTTCATAGAGCGAGGAATGCGGGGAGGCATTTCAATGTTAAGCAAGAGGTATGCCAAAGCAAACAACCCACTGGTGCCAGGTTATGATGACAGCAAACCAACAACTTTTATTATGTACTATGATGCAAACAACCTTTATGGATGGGCAATGAGCAAAGCCCTTCCAGTGGGAAAATTCAAGTGGAATTCTTGGGTTCCTTCAGAGGAAGAAATTCTGGAGATTCCAGAAGACGGCAAAAAGGGCTATTTCCTTGAAGTCGACCTCGAGTACCCCCGGGAGCTCCACGAAGAGCACAATGGCTATCCTCTTGCACCTGAGAAAAAGGCCGTAAAAAAGAATGGTTGTCACCATACCAAAAGAAAATGATAAAAGATCTAAATCTAAACCCGCCAAACTGCCAAAAACTACTGCTGACATTGAAGGACAAAAATAACTACGTTGTACACTACCGCAACCTCCAGTTTTCTCTGAAACAGGGCATGCGGTTAAAGAAAGTACACAGAATGCTGGAGTTCGAACAAAAGAAATGGATGGAGCCATACATCACGATGAACACGAAGTTCAGAAAGAAGGCCAAAAACACATTCGAAAAGACTTCTACAAACTAATGAACAACTCTGTATTCGGGAAAACGATGGAAAACTTGCGCAGTCGCACGGATGTGAAACTGGTGCGCCCCCACGAGACAACCAGGATAAGAAAGCTGATTGCAAACCCACTGTACGCACGACACGAGTTCTTCGCAAACAATCTCGCAGGCATATGCATGCGCAAAAGCAAACTCTGCCTCAACAAACCTGTTTACACCGGCGCGACAATCTTGGAAAACAGTAAAATTCTGATGGATGACTTCTACTACAATGTCCTGAAGAAGCAGTATGGGAACAGATGTGAATTGTTGTACACAGATACCGACAGCTTCATGGTTCTGATAGAAACAGAAGACATATACAAAGACATGGGGCCTGGAGGTTGTCTTGGCCAAAACCTCTTCGACACAAGCGACTACCCGAAAACCCACCCGCTGCATTCACAAACCAACAAAAAGGTTTTGGGGAAAATGAAAGATGAGTGCGTGGGTGCTCCAATCGCAGAGTATGTCGGTTTGCGGCCAAAAATGTATTCTGTTATGATGGCCAACGAAAAAAACTGAAAAAGGCCAAAGGTGTAAAAAAGAACGTGGTAAAAAAAGAAATCAGGCACGAGCAGTACAAAACAAACATTGTTTGCCAAGAAGCAGCTGACTCACGGAATAAACATTCTCCGAAGCGAAAAGCACAACATCTTCGGAATGGACGTGAACAAAACTTCTCTGTCTGCATTTGACACAAAACGTTGGATAGAAGAAGATGGGGTGCACACAAACGCCTTTGGGTACAATCCTCTGCCGACTGAAGCAGAAATGGAAGCCATCGATGAGTGGTTAGATGGGATTTTCAATCCTCCACCTCAGCCGACTGAAGCTGAACTAAAAAGCATTGATAAGTGGTTAGATGAGCTTTTCGGGGGGTGTGAACTGAGTTAAACATTTCAATGAAATTAAGCAAAGCTAAGCATTGTCCACAGCTGGGAAAGGTCCCCAGCAAATACTGCAATGAGGTTCTTTAATGCCATTAACACCAGAACTAACTCTTCTGCAATAATTTATTAATTCTATGGTTTTATTGTATGAGCGTTTATCACAACAATTATTAATATATATTTCTTTGGGTTTCACAAACCACTCAATGTCATTTTTTGCGGGGCGAATAAACCAGTCGTAAACCTGATTCTTTTCCTCTGTGTCCCCATTTCTTTCATCCGGGCGCTCCTTTCTTTCATCCAGGCGCTCTTTACCACCTGGATGTTCTCGGTGTTCGAAAACTTCCCAACAGATACAGCAATTAACTTGCCCGGGAAAAACACCATTACTTTTTTGGCGTGATTCATTTACTCCTTTAACAGCTAAAACGCAATTAGTATGTTTGGGGTTTACCCCATCCAAAGTTATTTGTTTACCTTTCATTTTCCATTCAAGCACAGACTCCATCATGAAGTCACAGCCACTATTCAATTGTCGGAAAAAAACAGCAGCCGTCGGAAATACATGTGTAAATCTTCTCGTTGTACTTGTGTGAAGTCTTTGATTTATGGTTAGATTAGCTTTTCGGGGGGTAGCTCTGTGTTTGGTGGAATAACCAGCAGTTCTTCGCGCACAAAGCCGCGTCGGGGCCAGTCATACAAATAATACAAAACAGGGGTGTCAGGTTTTCCGACAGTTCTTTCAATTTTGAAAACTTTCAAAGACCAGATAGGGTCTGTTGCTCTTTTTTTGCCGCCCTCCAGCTCGCCCGGTTGGTAAAAATAGCGGATGTTGACAACAAGGGGGAGCTGCTTTTCGCGATTCCCGACAGGCCTTTGATATGTGGTTGAAGGTTTAGAAACAACTGCTTTTTCTTTAATCGCAACCGCAGGTTTCTTTCCAGTAAGGCTTGTTTCCTCATTGTTCAAAGCTTCAACAACCTCTGGAAGCCGTTTCACCTACGCGACTGACCGCTGGTCTTCTTTCAAATGCATTTCAACAGCGTACTGGTAACCAAACAAGCGCTCCGCCAGCGTGCGGTTGAAACGTTCGACAATGACCTGGTCGCGGTTAATTTCGGGCTGCCCGCGTCTGATATATACTTTGTGGTTTCCCATTTCTTTAGTTACCTCACCCATAAATTCACGCCCCGGATCTACCTGGAGCATTTCCGGCCATTTCAAAGGCGATCGTTTGTAAATTTTGCGAAACCCCGCGGCGACCTCGTCGGAATTTTTCGAGGTCAAAGGTTCGGCTTCTTTGTAGCGGCTGGCCACGTCAACAACCGTCAGCGCGTACTTGTACACCTTGCGCCCGCGGGGGAGTTTGTCATGCGGCAAAAAAAGAAGGTCATCTTGGTGCACCTTGCTGGGAGTGAAAACATCAAACTTCGGCCGAGGAATTCGGCGCGGCGGCGGAAGATAGATCTGCCAAAGAGCCTGCTTGATTAGCCACTTTTTTGCAACGTCCTCAGATATCTTTGCAGCTTCAGCCAGTTTTTTAATCGCGGCGAGGCCTTTCCAATAACCTCCTGGGCTGTAATAGATCTTTGCGAGTTTGGCGTCCATATTTCAACGCATATGAAAATTCAAACCAGCTGACCAGCTGCGCTGGGGGCTTTTACCCAACCGGAGGTTACTGGACCAGAGGTTAAAGGAAACGAAAAGCAGCGTAGCCCAAAGCGAGAGACCCGGCGCCCCAAAAAACCAGCTCGCCCTTTTTTTGCTGCTCGCTCGGTTGGTAGAAATCGGAGAACTTGGGTTCTTTCAGTGGAGCCATAAGTCGGTTGGGATGGGCCTGGTTGTAAAGTTTGAAAGCATAATCGGTGTTGGTAAAGTTCTGTTTGGCCTGTGCTTTGATTTGCGAGTTTGTCTGAATCCAGTCAAGGAGCTGGGTGCGCTGGCGGTTGTATTTAGCATAAGCCGCCTGGTAATCCTCGAGAGCCTTGTCGTGGCGCTTTTTTTCGTCAAGCGCGGCATCGTCGCTGCCGCCAAGAGCCTTCGCAAGATAATTGCCGCCAATAAAAGTTGCCGCATTGAGGATCGCGCCGCCAACCACGACTGCGATCGTTGCCATCTCTCATACCAAGAGCCTATTTTTTAAATCACCCTTTGGGTGTGGGAAAAAGAAAGGAGCCCCAGCGCAGTTGGTTCAAACGTTGACGGGAAGTATTTTTTGGTCCTCAAGATATTGTTTGGCCACGATAGCGCCCGCCACGACTGCAGTAAATTTTGCGTAGTTCATCCCGCTGCTACTGGGGTCAGATGTGAAATTTTCTTTCAAAACCTTTTTTCCGCCCCAACCAATGCCAGCAACTATGCCGGTTAGAACCGCCGCATCCATGACCGTTTTGACAAGCTTGTTCTCTGTCTTGGCTGACATGCCAATATAATTTTGTGGCAAAACTTCAAATAAAATAATTTGGTGGTTTAGGTTTCAACTCTTTATCATCCTCCCTCTTTTTCGCCGATATTTCATGTTTGCTTTTGCTTTCATCATCTTCATTAATTAACAAATCGTCAGGAGCGTGATCTTCATCTTCTATGTCCTCCGCCTCATCAAATACAAGCCTGGGGAGACGGGGATTTTGAAAAAAACTTTTGCTAATTTGTATATTTCCAACCCTATAATTGCTCCTCCCACGAAAAGAAAAAAACGTTTCATGGTTCTGAATGCATTTGAAACACATTGCTATATACAAATGCTGTAAATGTTCAATGGAATTAATCCATATTCCCGATCCCCCCTTTCCTCCGCGGAGCAGGAGACGGCTCGCTTGGAACAGGAGGGGGACTAGGGGCGCTTTTTGGAGCCGAAGACTTACTTTCTTGCGACGAACGCTGATAATAAGGGTAGGCCGCCCCAATAAGACCACCCAAAAGCAGAATTTTACCGAAAGAAAATGAATTTTCGTTCGCATCTTCCTGCCCCGATGTGGGGGAAGCAACAGACGCAGCTTCCTTTTCTTTATATTTTGCAAGTTCGGCCTTGGAATTTTCCAATTCTTTTTTCTGAGCTTCTCGAGCCAGCCTTGTTTTTTCAGCTACCGCCTTGCCCCTTTCCACCCGGGCGGGGTCTTTTTTGCGTTCTGTGGTTGGGGTAGTTGAAGTGAGTTGTCCATTCGATGGCTGTGGTTTAGGTGCCGGTGTTTCGGCAGTTTGTGCTTCAGGTTGCGCTTCCGCCATTGCGAAGATATTCTAACAGAACAAAAGTTTAATTAGCCAGAAAATTGTCAGTAGTTGCTGACTAATTGTCAGTAGTTGCTGAGTATTTGTCAGTAGTTGCTGAGGATTGCTCTGGAATTTGTTCAGCAATCGTCACTGGTTCATACTGGTCATCTTTTTGTCTTGTAAAATCAATGTGTTTTGCAGTGATCAGTGCAACATTGGCGACAGCAAGATATTTGCCGAAATTCAAAGAAAGATTGCCGGCCAATTCGGAGAGCTATTTGTTGATTATGTAGTCCTCTCTGAGTTCTTTTTGATAAGCTTTGATGTCATGAATGTCGACATACGATCCGGCCGCTTTGGTCCCAAGAACAATAAAGCTGTCGATCAAGCTATCGGTTGTCTTCGAGCCCACGTAAGCTTCATACCTTTTGGCATACTTCTCAACCTCTTGGTCGGTGAGGCGCTTAACCTGCTCGTGCGACAGCTGCACGCCGATGGCCTCCTTGGCCTTCCCAGTCGACACAAAAACGGCCAGCTGTTCGCGGAGAGCAGGAATGTTAGGTCCCGCGGCCAAAGCCATAACACCACTTTCCGGCTCACCCTCTGGTTCTGTTTCTAGCTCGTTCAAAATTTCTCCAGCCAACTGATCCATTTCATCCATCTTTACATTCAGCTGTTTTTTTAATTCGCCCTCCGGGCGGGGGGTAAAATCACAGCCCAGCTGTATTCGAAAACAACCGGACGCCGAACGGGTGCCGCAGCGAGAACACAAGGAAAGAAAATTTTCGCTCTTTCAGCTTTGAAATCCTGATGCTTTTGTACTCCTCTGGGGACAGGTCTCCTGCATAGTCCTCAAACATAGATTTCATGGCTTTGGCCGAGGGGCTGTAAAAAAGAACGACCGCCGCGATGTTTTCCCGAAAACACGCGCTTATGCTGGTGTACTTTTGGGTCAACACCCACACGCTGATGCCGATATGCCTTGCTGAAAAGGCTAGATCCACCAGCTGGCCTGTGCGATTTTTTACCTCTTTCGAGGCGGCGCAGTCGTCAAGGATTATGAGTGTGTTGGTCCCTTCAAAAACAAAAGTCACGACCTTCAACCAATATTCCACCTTGTGCTGACCGCAAATTAACACATACACCCTGGGGTCTTTTTCCCCAAATCGAAAGAGGGTCTTGTTGTAAGCGAACGTCGGGCAGATAAGAACAATGTAGTCGAACTTTCTTCGGAAGGGGCCCCTGAGCTGGTCAACCACAAACCTTGTTTTGCCTGAGTTTGTCGGCCCCACTATGAGTGCGTTGAATGGAATGTTATCCGGGTCCATATACCATGGGGGTTAAAAACTCAAAAGCCCCAACGCAGCTGGTTTAGTCTTGCACAGATTCCAATTGCCGGCCCAATATGTTAAACTGTGAATCGCTTATTGTGAAAACATGGCAATTTACATTTCCAGAGCCGCTGGCAGTCCGCTCTATCTCAAGCTTTACCCCATCCTTTGTGTTGACAAGCCTTACACCGCTCCCGTGCATTTCATTGGCTGCCATTGACCGCAAGTCAATTAGAAGCCCGAATCGGTCGCCTGTGTAAAACTTTGTCAAATTCATGTGCTGTGTTTTATTCTCCTTTTTCATGAAAAAGCGGCTGACTTCTTCCCAAATGTCCTTTCCGTCGAGGCCATTGTTGTACAGCCTGTTGGGAGAGCCGTTAACCGTGACGCTTACTTTTTTGATGTCTGGGATGAAAAACTTTTCCGAGTCCCTGGCGCCCGCGGTGTAACGTTCGATGAAAAGCAAAAAAAATCCTTTTAAAGACCTTCTTTGGGGGTTGCGCGGAGATTTAAACGTGTTTGGGTTCCTTTCGCAAATGTAACAACCTCTTCCCGGTGCACATGGTCATACAGGAACTCTTTCCCGTTGTTATAAACTTTTTCCGCCTCTTTGGCCAATTCTTCACTTCGAAGCATTTCATACTCTATCTGGATGTTTGTCAGCTTGTATTTCAGTTTTGATGTGTCTGAGCCTTTAACAACATTATCAGCGCTTGCTAGAGTAAGTTCAAACACAAGGTTGTTGTAAAGCGCTTGTGGGTAAAAGATTCCGTGATCGGCCAGAATCTGGTGGTCAAGCCGGATGCGGTATTTGTTTTTGTAAATGGTCTCTAGTTTGGTTTCAGCAACGACACTCGAAGTTGGCTTGTCGCCGGCATCTGAGCGAATCTTATTCTGGTTATCGCTCTGGATTCCCTCAAGCAGCATGTTGTCCCGCTCCTCTTGGGAAATAAAAAGGTCCTCCCAGATTTTGTAAATGCCGTAGCCGACCGTGTCCTGCAGAATTGTGCCTCCGTACTTTACTACCAGCTTGTCAACCAGTGTCCGAGTAACGTTTTGCACGAGATAGTTGTTGGCGTGGCCTCCGGTTAAATCAATGTTGAACAGCAGGGAAAGAGAGCCTGGGACGAGTACCTCGTTTTCATTGAGTTTGGGAACTGAAACATAAAGAGTCTCGCTGGGGCTGGCTTCACTCTTGTCAAATGTTATTCGGTTGACCTTGCGCTCGGCTTTCATGGCGCCTTGAATTTTTTCTTTGTGTGAGGGTAGAAGGTCAACCGCGACCATGATATAATCTGGTGTTAAAAATTCAATTGGAAAATTAAAAAAATTAATATATTACACTATGGCAGAGGGGGGTGTACCCGACGACGATTTTCTTTATCCTTTATTGGATGAGAAAGATGATGACGATGAAGAGGCTGACAAAACTCAGCCCTTTTATCAACCAGGATCATCTACACCATATCATGATGGTGAAAAAGTTCCATTTCAAACATGGCATTTCGAAAAAGTTGGGCCGCCAGACACATCTTTTGATGAAACATCTTTTGGCGGCGTTCAGGCCTCGAGTGAACTTGCTTGGATTTCTGCAAAAAATTTATTTCCTAACGTCAGTGCAACAGATCTTGAATTAGCTTACGGCCCAAATGGAAGGCTTCGAGTCAAAATGGTTGGCGTTGGCAAAAAGTCATACGACCTGTTCACAATGAAAAGGGGTACGAATGAACAACAGTTGAATCCAAGACTCACGAAAGAAATAAAAAATGCACTCGGAAAGTCAATTTATTAAATGCGCGCAGATGTTGTACAACAAACTGCTGAAAAAGAAAAACAACTGGAAGAAGCTGTATCTGCGGCAAATTCAAGTGAAAAGGTCAAAGATGATATGAATAAAATCAGAAACCAAATGAGACAAATTGATGAGCAGAGGGAAGCTCTTAAAGAAAAACATGGTAATTTGGATGTAGAAGAAATTCAAAGACTGAAAACCCAGAAAAACGCTCTTGAAAAGGAGCACCAAGAAAAAAGAAAACAGCTGGAAAAAACCAGTAAAGCAGCAGAACAAGCCCCCAAACTAAAAGAAGATATTCGTAAACTCACAGAAAAAAATGCCAAATTGTCTCAAACCGTGGCGGAACTTTAGGAAAAAATTGATACGGAAGCTCTCAATGAACTAATTAAAACGAACAAAAGGCAGAACTGGAGCGCCAAAATGAAGAAGACAGAGCAATTATCAATGATGAAAATGCCACATCTTCTGACAAAACAGCAGGGGAGGCCCGAGTGGCAGAGCGAGAAGAAAATATCAAACAACTAACAAGACAGATTGAGGCGATTGAAGGGGATATGCCTCTTCGTGAAAGAATTAAAGAAATTTTCAAAAAATATGGAGTTACCATAACAGCGATTGTTCTTGCGGCTGGTGTCACGATTGGCGCCGTGGTTGGCGCCATCACCAACTCTTTAAAGGCCCTCGGGAAAGGGCTGGGAAACGGCCTAAAAGAAATCGGGCAAAAAACAGCTTCGCTTTTGCCCGGCCTGATCGGCTCGATTGTTTCTTTCCTTTTCAAAACAGCGGGCGAGGCCATTGGTTTTCTGGCCGAGCACACCTGGCTGATTATTCTGGCTGTGGTTGCTTTTCTAGTGGAGGGCTATGTTAAGAAGAACCGCTAGTTTTGTCTATCTCCATTGAATATAACACAATTCCGGCAATTAGGGCGCCTATAACGACAACTGATTTGTTAATGCTATGTGCATCATTTTGTGCTGGCTGGGTTGGTTTTGTCAAATTAAAGCTTGGTGGCGGCGATGTTTTTGGGGGTTATTGGCTTTTATTGCTGATTTTTGAATTGGATTTGACGGATGGTTATTTGGCGGGTTTACCTTTGAAGGCCCGCCCGCCATCAGGTGAAGGGCCGCTTTTTTTGTGCCCTGATTAACATCGTTGTTTACACCTAGTTTCATCCCCGGCGTGGCCTGCTTTAGCTTGTTGTTATAGCCTACCACGCTTCCTGAGTTCAGAACCATATTCGATGGCATTAGCCAGCAGCCCAGAGCCACTGCCAGATTCAGACGAACCTTTGCTTCGTCCACAGCTAGCTGGTAGCGCTGAACGCTCTTCGAAATGTCGGGTGTATGGATGGCGTCCTCCATAATAATAAGAAATTCTCTTTGTGCCTCCTTGGCTCGCCCGCCGTTTCCAAGAATGCTGCTTCTTACGTTTACCTGAGACCCTAGAATGCAATAAACAAATGCTTCTATTGACTGGTTCAGTCGTGCCATACCTGCCTGTGTTAGTCCGTGCGCTGTATCCGACACAAAGTACTCAAACTGTTTGTCTGCTCCCTGGTCGTTTCTGATGAAGTGAAGAACATTGCCGCCGTCTTCACCCGTGTCGGCTCCGCTTTCGTCAGAAAACCTTTGGTTAGATGGGTTTGAAAGATCTGTGGGGTACTGCCAGAGCTTTTGCGCAAAGTCGCCGTTGTCGTACTGGATGAATACATAACCAAGTCCGTGGTTTTGTCCGTGTGTGAAACGGAAGTCTGAGTTTGGATCAACGCCGAATTCTGCGCAAATCCTTCTGAATGAAGCCTTGTCGTATTTGTTGTCTTTTTGGTTGAAATTTGGGCCGTCGGGAAGAGAGCTTATGCTTTGAATTCCGCCCATCTCGAAAAGAATTCGCCTTGTTGTGAAGTAAACGTGAAAGAGGTAAAAGGAGCGAAGCTGCTCTGCTCCTGGGGCATCCCCCAAAACGTCACCCGTCAAAATCTCTCTTGAGACACCACAGCCTGTTGTTGCACACCAAAACGCAAAGTTCAGCTGTTGAGGCCAAAACCCCATGTGTCGGCCGCCAAGCCATTTCCTGGCAACTTTGAATGTGTTAAATGTTATCTTTGTGTCTTTAAAAATGTTTCTGTACTGCGTTGTGAAAAAGTCTGTGGGTGTTACATACATTTTTTTGCAAACCGTTCAGCTTTTCACCGATCTGCGATTGAATTTTTTCTGTAAAATCGACCGCTGGGATTGTCTGCGGGGGACTCCCCGAAATGGCGGAAAGCTGTGATGGGAAACCCCCGCTTGGTTGCATACCCAGTGCCTTTTTCATTGCTTGCGGCCAATATTTTTTGTCTGAACCAAAAACACTTTTCAGATAGTTGGGCCCTGCTTTGTACATAATTTCCGCTGTTGCCTTGTGGCCTTCGGTAAAGTTGGCTTCCGCTGTAAATTTGCTCTTGTCGGCGTTGGGGAATTTCGACAAAAACTCGGCCCAAGCCTTGTCTTTTGCATTTTGTGAAAGTTGGAGGGCCTCCGGCGTTTGCACCCACTGAAAAAAATTTGACATCTTATGAAAGGGTGATATTTTCAATTGAATTTTAATCTTTACTTTAAATACAATGGTTGTGATCACTATTTCCACAACTGGCCAACCCCTGCACCGTCTATTTCGACGAGCGAGTTCCGAAAGCTGGTTATGTCCAGCTTATTTCCTGCTCGCTTTGCAATTCTTGGCTTGATTTGGAAAAATCAGGGACAATTAAGTTATTGGATTTTCATAATCAAGTCGCAGCTCAACAACCGTTTCCTCCGGGTAATTACACACCAAAAAGTCTGGCAAAAACACTTAATTCGGGTTTTAAAGAACTTGGTGCAAAAGTAACCGCTGAGACTAATAGTCCCACTGGCCTTTTGGTCCTAAAAAAACTCTGAAAACAGAATTTTGTTTTCCAAAAATTTAATGGATTTTATTGGCGTCTCCAATCTTATTACTATTGATGAATTAATTTCAAAAAACATGCCTAGTGTCTTCTTTGTTTACTGTGATTTGGTAGACCTGAACCAAAATTTATTAAATGGGGCAAAAACAAACCTTCTTGCCAAGTTTGATATTGTTGGAGAACCTTTCGAAACAATAAACTATCGTGCGCCCGAACAGCAAATCTTTCGCGCCGCTTCAACAAGTGAACATGTGAATAGTGTGACGCTTTCGGTCAAAGATGAAAATGGAAGAGCAGGGATGGCGTAGTGGTGAGAGCACTCGCCTTCCACCAATGTGGCACCGGGTTCGATTCCCGGTGGTGACGCCATAAGTGGGCTGAGTTTGTGGGCTGAGTTAAGCCCAAAGGAATGTGCATTGAAACAAAAGCCTTTTTTAGCTCCAAAAAGTTATGATGTAATTTGATAACTCATTCAAAAAGGGAAACCCCCAACGCTCTTGGACGTTTTTACGCCTGATTGGCAAAAAGAGGTAAGACGGGCTACCTATAAAGTTATAAAAGCAATGAAAGATTTTGACGACACTTTTCGCTCAGAAAAAAATTTAAATTTATTTCTTCTGCAGCGCTCACATAGAAAACAGTCATATCGACAATATGATGGACAAATATTTTCACCAAGAAACAAAGTATAAGGTATATGGTGCTTACAGCGAAAAATTTTATTAATTTTTACCCACCCCATCTTTTTTCACCAGTAACTAGCCGCATAATTATTTTTTTAATTCCGGTGATAATGGTAGCTCCATATACCATAAAATTTTCTTTTTTAAACAATAATTATTGGTTAAATAAAATAATTGGCATAATTTCTTTAACAACGTTTCAAAAATTCTTCTTCATAGTCTTCAGGATCAAACCAAGGCGGTTCAATATAGTGTTTTTTGTCCCCTTGTTTGGGGCATAAGTCACAAAGACCATTGTAAGGACAAGGTAAATATTTTGAATACAATATTCTTGTGATTCTGTTTTTTCTGCAACACACGGGGGCATTAGAAATAACATTATTAATCTCATCCCAACCCATTTCTTCCCGTTCTTCTATTTTTTTTAATTACATTTTTCAAAATTTTTTCACGAAGCAAGTGGTTGTTTGTTATCTCTGGCGGAAGTAAAAAATCATCATTATCAGCGGAAGAACAGAACTCTTTTGGAAGAAAACAACATTCGCACATATTGTTTATATATTCCAATTCTTCGCGGGCTTCTTCCAGCTCCTTTTCTTCCCTCTTTTTTTGCTCTTCTTCTGTTTCAAAATCATCATCGTAATCCCAGTAGTCAACTTCATCATCATTTAAAACAGAAGATTTATCAAACAAAGAAACTCCATCTTGTCTGAGTTTGTCAAGTAGGGCTTGGGCGGGAGCCCCGGGGTTTCCCCCCGCTCCCGGGTTTACCCCCGCCGCCACGTCATTTCCGTAAAACTTCAGCAAATTGTGCTGCTGCCATCTTGGCTGTATAAAATGTGTGCAGTTTTCTTCAATAGGCGTGACGAAGTGACGCAAATTTCATTGCTTTGGGCAGAACTGATTCAAACCGGTTAAAACCGGTTTTGCTAACACACACATGTTAAATGGGGGTTCTGGCCGCAGTAAGCACAACAAACACAAATCAAACAAAAAATTTGGTTTATCAACGGAGTTGATAATGTAAATTGACCACCGTACAGGGATTCGATTAGCTGACGTTTCGAGCGTTAGCCCTTCGTCGGAGCGAATAGAGGAATTGTGGGTTGTGTATGGTTTATATACAGAAAATGGAGCTACGCTATTGGTGGTAACATGGTAACGTGAAAAACAGTTAACAGTTTTCACGTTACCATGTTACCACCAATAGCGTAGCTCCATTTTCTGTATATAAACCATACACAACCCACAATTCCTCGATTCGCTCCGACGAAGGGCTAACGCTCGAAACGTCAGCTAATCGAATCCCTGTACGGTGGTCAATTTACATTATCAACTCCGTTGATAAACCAAATTTTCGTGTTTCACTCCCCCACCGACGCAGCACCACAGTTTCTTTAGAAACTAATCCCCTTTATTCACAAATCAAACAAAGCCGAGGAGCAAGCGACGAGACTTTGTTTGATTTGTGTTTGTTGTGCGCAGCTGCGCCAGAACCCCCATTTAACATGTGTGTATATCACAAAGAAACAAGTTGGTGTATCGCTACTGCACATGCGCGAGATCCGTGACACGGTTCCTTTAAACTGCTTTGACCAATAATTTTTTTCACAGGGGGCTTACACCTAAACTTTAAATTACAACATAGGATTAACAATGACACAGTTCTAATGACTAGAAAAGGAAAAATAAAAACGGTTAGACTCTCTTACAAAGTGATGAACGTGAGAAAAAATTCACCGCAATGTTTTCACTATTTGTCAGTTCAGTTGAGCCAAACAAAAAAAGTTCAACTTTTTGTTTGTCAGAATATCGAAACCGTTGATCGGAAACAATACGAGCAGCAGCAGTGAACAAATCAGGTCTGAAAAGTTAAGGCATTGTAAAAAGAAATGAGTTTTAGTCTCATCAGAGGTGAAGATTTAACTGCGATCTTAAAGAGATAATAGTTAAGAGCACAAGTATCTAGCCGCAGTCTGGTATGAATTACGAAGAAATACTCCTGTCAAGAGTATAGTTAAAAGGCAAAAAATACTCTGGAACATTGTAATAGTTAGCTAACGCTCTCTTAAAAGAGCAAATTGTATCACACTCACGAATTTGCAAATCAATATCGTTCCACAGTTTAGTTGAAGAAGGGAAGAAAGACCTCTTGTAGCGCTCTGTGTGCACAGGGAAATAAGTAAAAATTTGAGAGGATCAAAGAGTGAATTGAGTTCTCTCACAGACTCTAGGTGGGAGCAAATCCTTAAGATAAGACGGGCTCAACTTATTTATCAGTTTATGGATAGCGTGTACATGACTTTCATTTCCTCCCAGCCCAACTCTGCCATAAGGCGAACCCTACTTGTCCCCCTCATGGCACCTGTAACGACTTTACCAGCTTCATATTGAACTGATTCAAGACGTTCACTCTCACCATCACTGTCACAACATGTCACAAAGCACATCAGCATACTCCATAACAGGTCTGATAATGGGTTTATACAACTTTCTGAGTGTATCCCTACCTACTTCATACCGGACTCCCTTCAACATGTTTTTAACCTTTTACTAGCTTTTTGATGACCACTAAATATATGAGCTCTCCATGTCAAATTAGAAGACAGTGTTACGCCTAGGTGAGTATGCTTAGAAACTTCAGAAATTTTACTTCCACTGTAGAGTAGGTCGGGATGTATCGGTCTTATCCGTTTGGTTGAGAACGTCTTGCATTCCGTTTTACTAGGATTAATTGCAACCAGCGATTTCATAGCCCACCTTTGTACCGATTCGAGGTTTTTTTCAATATCAAGTATTGTCAGGCGAGTATGGTGGCCTATAGCTATCACTCGAAATTTGCCAAGGATTTTACAAAAAACTTCTACAATGAACAGATATTTCAATGAAAACGTAAATCAAAAGATGAGTAATACTTAAATCAAACGTTTATTCATTGAAAATCAAAAATAAAATGAAATAAAAAGAAACTTAAATGAAAGTGAAATGAAAACAGCACCCAAAAGCAAAGAAAAATGAAATGAAAAGAAAAACAAAAGTAAAATTGAATTTTGCATGAGCCCAGGGCTATCACACCAAGATGAAAAAATAAATAAAATAATTAAACCAAAGCAAAAACAAAAGTAAAATGAAACTTTGCACGAGCCTAGGGCTATCAGACCAAGATGAAAAAAAAAATAATAATAATAAATAAAACAAAACAAAAACAAAAATAAAATGAAATTTTGCATGAGCCTAGAACTCCACGTGCAGTGCAACAAGCAAAATGGCGGCCGAGTGGAGAAATTTCAAGGCGAAAATGAAAGCAAAAAGAATCGACAGGAAAGAAGAAGGACACCATTAGTCGTGCAGCGATTAAGTGCTGAGGTGTCTGGTAAAGCCCAAAAGTATTCAAGAATTGGTGCAAGGGAGTTCGTTTCCAATGAGTATGAAGAGTGGTCAGTATAAAATATAGAGTGTGGACTTCGAACCCGGACTGCAGACTGGGTCATGATAAGACGCGGACTGAGTATACACCTGCCCATAGTCTTTATGACATGAAACATAATTGTTTTAATACTGAAGGCTTCATGTTTTCCCGTCATTGGAACCGTTGTAAACTTTATATTAGAATTCATTTTTGTCAACTTGCATTATGCTGTGTTACGCCTGGTGATCAGAGCACATTAGGTGTTTATCTTACATACTTTTGAAACAAAAATGGAAAGTAAGTTCAGCTCCAAGGTTTTTTCTCCCCACAATCTTTTTCTTCAAAGAGCATTTTGGAAACATAATTTGGGACAGAATTAACAGAAAGAAATGCATGTGCATTACTGTGGGAACGGCAAACAGTGATTGGTTGAAGTTTTCCCAAAATTTACATACCTCAGGAGACGTGATTATTTTGGAAATTGGAAAACATTAATTTAAAAAGAATTAAAGGTATAAAATATTCCGAATTCAGTTCTACCACGAGTATGCTTAGAAAATTTCAGTGAAATGCAGTCGGGACAAAAGAAGAAAGTTGCACGTATGACAGATTGATGGAGAATGTTGTTTACACAGGTTTCCAGCAATGCTGAACTGAGTTTTAAAAAATTGACCACCGGTAGGCCATAGGGTGGGCCATAGGGTAGTCCATGGCCTACATTCGCTTTTTGCACAGTGTTTTGTACTCAGTCCACGTTTTGTACCCAGTCCGCAGCCTTCAGTCCTCGTTTTATACTCAGTCCACGTCTTATACCCAGTCCGCAGTCCGGGTCCACAGTCCACAGTCCACAGTCCACAGTCCTTATTTTATACTGACCGCTCTTCATACTCATTGGAAATGAACTCCCTCGCACCAATTCTTGAATACTTTTGTGCTTTACCGGACACCTCAGTGCTTAATCGCTGCAGACTAAAGTATCATTGTCGTTGTTTAAAGCACTAATGGTGTCCTTCTTCTTTCCTGTCGATTCTTTTTGCTTTCATTTTCGCCTTGAAATTTCTCCACTCAGCCGCCATTTTGCTTGTTGCACTGCACGTGGAGTTCTAGGCTCATGCAAAATTTCATTTTATACTTTTGTTTTTGTTTTGGTTTATTTATGTTATTTATTTTTCGTCTTGGTCTGATAGCCCTAGGCTCGTGCAAAGTTTCATTTTACTTTTGTTTTTGTTTTTGTTTTGGTTTATTTATTTTATTTATTTTTTCATCTTGGTGTGATAGCCCTAGGCTCATGCAAAATTCAATTTTCTTTTGTTTTTCTTTTCATTGCATTTTTCTTTGCTTTTGGGTGCTGTTTTCTTTTCACTTTTATTTAAGTTTCTTTTTATTTCATTTTATTTTTGATTTTCAATGAATAAACGTTTGATTAAGTATTACTCATCTTTTGTTTTACGTTTTCACTGAAATATCTGTTCATTGTAGAAGTTTTTTTGTAAAATCTTTGGCAAATTTCGAGTGATAGCCATAGGCTACCATAGCTAGGCGAGTCAACGACTTCGAAAAACCAGGTGTCGTCAGCGTAAAGTAAACACTGACTGAATTTCATCTGTTATATGACAGAATAGAGAAAAAATGTGCAAAGACTTAATATTTCCTTGTAAAGCTTGAAGAAAAATTCGGGAATGAACAAGACCGGCCTTCAAAAGTTTATTTCCAATTTGCCTCAAAACGCTCTTTCAGATTTTTTTGTAATTTGGCCTACAAGCTGTGTGACTTGAGCGTAAGTACTAAAACAAGGAATGACCTAAAACCACCTGAAACTACCTACAACCACCTGAAACCACTTACAACCACTTGAAACCACCTACAACCACCTGAAACCACCTTCAGAAATCTAGAAAAAATCTAAAACAAAAAAACAAACAAAAAAATCCATTCAGAATACTGTTTTTATCATTTTAAGGCATTTCCGTGATCGATTTCAATGTAAATGCACACCAGAAATGATGTGTGTTGTGTCGTGGATGCCTATCAACAGTGACCCATTTTCAAGAAATATAGGATTGGGATATCATGTTACATTTTACTGTCGTGAAGACCAAGCGTAGAGGTCGAGGTCACATCTGGCATCCCTCTTTGCTCAATCAGTCATGGCTCTGTTTCAAGATGACCCTGAATGTAAGATGTTTCATACACAGTCGAACCTGTTTTAAGGTAGTCCTAGTGGATGAGATAAAATGGTGTCCTCTTTATTTTCTTGTACTCTGAGCAACCTTTCCCTGCTAGCAGAGGCCTCTTTTCCTTGTATTCAGCATGCGTTTCTCCCGCATACTGAATACAAGGAAAAAAGGCCACTGCTAGCAGGAAAGAGCAACCTCTGTTATGTACCCAATGAGCCAAATCAACCAAAAGCTGTAGAAAGGCATTTTTAAGTACCTTATGGTGTTTGAAGGATGTTTTCATAAGCTAGAAGAAGTTGATCTGCTCGGATTCCCTGTGAAAGTATTTCGTGTCAAAACTGTCAGGCATCTGTCAACCAAAGCGCTGTGATTAGCGGCGCCGTTTTGAAGTACGTAACAAGCATGAATCACTACGTAAGTGAAATTGCATAAGCACTGAATGACTGCTTGCTGATTGCTGACACAACACCCATCATTTCCGGTGTGCATTTACATAAAAAACGATCGTGGAAATGCCTTAAAATGATAAAAACAGTATTCTGAATGGATTTTTCTAGATTTCTGAAGGTGGTTTCACGTGGTTGTAGGTGGTTTCAAGTGGTTGTAGGTGGTTTCAGATGGTTGTAGGTGGTTTCAGGTGGTTTTAGGTGGTTTTAGGTCATTCCTTGTTTTAGTACTTACGGTGACTTGAGTAGTTTACACTCTTTAAGTTTCATTATCGAGTGTAGGATTGGATTTCAAGATAATTGACCTTTTACAAAATTGGTGACCACGCGTTATCATTGCTATGGTAACATCTGTTTCTTGGAAACCAATGAGAAAATAATCTTTGATCACATGTCGAAAAAGGTGTTGCAGTGTCAAGGAAATCGAAGGTTGTATTCTATAGGAGATTTTGATTTCAACAGGTACACTGTACATCCCGAAGCCAAAAAAGAAAAAAAAACTGATGCTAGCTTCCTTAAGGCAATCATGGTTATCTCCCTTATCAGACAAATGACTGGGACTATGACTAGGAATACGCATTAAGGAAGTAAATCAACAACCTACGCGACTTCCATGATTTCGAAGTGTAACCACCGCATATATATTCTCCAGTTTGTATGACCATAAGAGTGGCTCCTTTATCATCACAGCAGCGATGAAAATCTCTGGGAGTCCATCCGTCGGTGGTAGCTCTGAATAACAGTGAGCAAGAAGTACCAGGTGGTAGCCAGGACATGACAGCTGCACAGTGTCTTTCAGTCTTAATTATCACAGATGATTTTAAGGGATGCATTTCTAGTTCAAGTTGAGCAATTATACCTTGAACTTGATAAAACCTTGCTTCCACAAGCAGCTCTTCAAGAACTGTTCTATCGTCTGGACAATGCAGCTCGCCATTACGAAGGTAGTTCAAAATGTATCTTAATAAAACAAACAGACAAGCAAACAAATGAATGAACTAAAATAAAATGAAAGCAAACTGAAACAAATTAAACATTCTACAAATAAAGTCTGTCTGTCTCTTTCTCTGAAGTGGGGAATCTTTTAAAACGGGAATCCAATGTGGAAGAAAAAAAAATACAGCAAACCTCTAGGGGCCTCTTCACATGGAGGTGGGGGACCCCAGGCAGGTGAGGTCCCCCACCTAGGTGGGGTTACCAATCTCTCCATACAATCTCTCTTTTTTTCTCGATAGCGTTCACATGTGAGGTGGGGTACCTCACCAAGACGGGTTACCCGGTCAGCCAGGGAGGGTATAAACCCGCTTAGCTGGGGTGAGTTTTCTCCATGTGAATTCTGGAGGTGGGGTGAGGTGAGGTTCATCCGGGCAATTATCTCTGAATTCTTTTGTTATCATACATTCTTAGCGACCAACATGGCGGCCGGAAATGAGTGAAAAACATCTGGAACTTATATTAAAACCTCAAAAACATACGATGAAGCGATGTTTTCGTGTCTGTGATATGCTTGTGGGCAGACAACTGTTATGTCACACACTGTGAAAAACTTTAAAATTCAAACTGCTCTCAAATTTTAAAAACAAAGCAAGGTACTGAGCTGAAAACATGGAAGCAGTTACATTTGTAATATGTCTTTTATGTGATGAAGATAAAAATGCAGGTCTGTTTACTTTTGAGTTTTAGTTTTCGATGACGTCATGTGAAAACCAAGAATAGCATTTTAAACCTCACCCCAGTGCCCCTGGGTTGCATGTGAAGGCTAGCTTTTTTGGACCATGGGTAGGTGGGGGACCTCACCTGCCTGGGGTCCCCCCCCCATGTGAACAGACCCTAAAATGGTGAATCCTTGGAATAGGGAATATTTAAACTGAGTGCACAAACCATATCCTATTTCAGACCAAAATGGTCAAAATCGATAGCATATTCACAGACTTGCTCCAAGCTCCATCCCTTTCCTAGTCCATGCCGGCTTTCACTTTTCATTTCTTTGCCCGAAATTTTGCTGCTTAATTAAGATGCAGGAGCACAAACAATCAAATTTTACTATCTTTAAATATCTCCTATTTCATTTCGACTTCCTCAACGCGCGGTCCACTAGTTGCCACTAAATACTTAAAATCGTAAATGGTTTGAACCCAGGAGTCATATGAAACACGATCGTCCGGGTGAGTGTAGTCCTGAGAAGGACTGTTTGTGGTGTCAATGTCATCACAAACAGTCCTTCTCAGGACTACACTCACCCGGATGATGGTGCTTCACTTAGTTACTTAATTCAGTAATTTAGTAAAATACTATTCAGCTGAAATGCAAACGGAAGATAGTCCATACGGACATTTCAGCAAGTTTGCGGGTGGTTAATGAACACTGTTGCATTTAATACACAAACTACCTTTTACTTACCGAAACATTTCAGGATCGCGGTCTATGAAATAAGCTCCATCGTCATCCGGTTTCAACTCGAATTTTCCAGAGAACATCGCACACAACATGGAATCTGGGTCTTTTCGCAGAGTAGCCAGTGTAGTTTTGTATATCTTACCGCCAACGTTCAACTTCACTGTGCTGGCGAGGTGAACCTCGTTCAAGGTTTTGGCCATTTCTTCGAACGCTAATTTCTCTTGCCTCACATTTTCGAGGTCTTGTCTCAATAATTCACTTGCCTTACCCATTAGCTCTTGTGCATCGGACGTTTTAGAGCTGGGTAAATCAAATAAACTCAAATCTTGCTCTTTTTTCGAAGCCATTTTCTATGCTTCCGTGTTTCTTAGCAAAAGTAACGCAATAGTACATTTTGTCACGAAAGTGTAAACAGGTGTACGTGTGAAGTGTAAAGCCAGGTAGCGCGAGGAACTCAAATTGTGGAAAGGGTGCGTTGCGCTATTTCAAATTATTTGTTTGTGTGGTATTTGTGTGAATGAAGAGCAGGAGCTGTTCACAAATGTATGGTGGCCTATAGCTATCACTCGAAATTTACCAAGGATTTTACAAAAAACTTCTACAATGAACAGATATTTCAATGAAAACGTAAATCAAAAGATGAGTAATACTTAAATCAAATGTTTATTCATTGAAAATCACAAATAAAATGAAATAAAAAGAAACTTAAATGAAAGTGAAAAGAAAACAGCACCCAAAAGCAAAGAAAAATGCAATGAAAAGAAAAACAAAAGTAAAATTGAATTTTGCATGAGCCTAGGGCTATCACACCAAGATGAAAAAATAAATAAAATAATTAAACCAAAACAAAAACAAACGTAAAATGAAACTTTGCACGAGCCTAGGGCTATCAGACCAAGATGAAAAAAAAAATAATAATAATAATAAATAAAACAAAACAAAAACAAAAGTAAAATGAAATTTTGCATGAGCCTAGAACTCCACGTGCAGTGCAACAAGCAAAATGGCGGCTGAGGGGAGAAATTTCAAGCCCGCGGCGGGAGGGGGAGGGCACTCCCTATAATGGCCAACACAGGGAGGCTCCGCCCGAAAGGGTACCTTTTTCACGCTTCAGGTATAGGAAAGGGTAGGGATTTCACGAGTCGAAGTATATGAAAGGGTAGAGAATTCTGCCATTTAGGTATTTAAAAGGGCCTTTCATTAAAATATTTCGAACAGACATACCTCATGGCTGTACTGTTCTAATGGAAGGTATACAAAAGAGGTACCAGTTGTCAAACGTGCCGGACATTCCCTCGTGCCATGCGTTCGTGCTCGCATTTGCACGTGACGTTACTTTTGGGGGGAGCGCGCGAGAGCGAGGGAAGAAAATTTAGCGTCCCCACGCGCGTCCCCACGCGATTTTCTTCCCTCGTGTTTCGCTGTTCGCTCTCGCCAAATATCTGAGAGCCTGGAACAGGCTTCTTTCATTGCAATCCCACGAAGTCTGAAAACCTGGAGAGACTACTGTTATTATTGCACCAGAGATTACCAAGTCATCCGTATCTGCTGACTTTCTGCTCCCGAGGGCGTCAAGTGAGCTTTTTGTTGGAGATCTGGTTTCAGAAGTAAAACGAGGACGTAAAGACGACGATATGCAGGTATGAAGGAATCTTCGCTGTTACTGTTTTGTGTTGGCGAGGGAAAGTGGTGGAATTAGTTGGCATATGGCATGACTTGCGAAAGGGCATAATTATGCGGAATGTAATATATGCAGAATGACCAAAAAAAAAAACTGAAATTCGTAATGGTAATTGAAATGAGTTGATTACCAATAAGCTAGCATTGGTAATTAGCGAAACAAGGCGGCTGAGAGTGATAAAATTACAAATGTGCACCCTATCTTACTGGTCATAATTGAGAACAAGGCCCTTCACAAAACTAGAAAGAGTTGTTTCATTGATTATCGATAAGCTGTCATTGGTAATTAGCGAAACAAGGCAGCTGAGGGTGATAATTTTACCAAGTGAAAATGATTTTTAGGCCCGATTCAGACACTGGACTTTTCATGGGTTGAACTCAAGTGTAATTTGGACCGACCCAAATTAACAAAAATAGGCCTGTTGATTCAGACGTCAAACTAAATTTGCTGTTCCACAGGCATTCCTAATACAGTTCCAGTTCCAGTTCCAGTTCTGAGTATAACTACTTAATAAATATATACACTATAATAATTTATGCATTAGGTTTGGCACATGAAACGTACAGCATCTGAATCAAAGCTGTTCCAAAGTTAAGATTCCCGCTCCATCCAGGCGAAGCGAACAGCTGAGTCGTTCCAAATTAAAATAGCTGTTCTTAATTGATTCAGAAGCCGAATGCATTAGGTTTGGCTCATTGAAAGTATGGCGTCTGAATTGGGCCTTACCCTGTTCTGTACAGCAATGTGTGCTTTATTTGACAGGGGAGTTTTTGGTGGCTACAGATTATTTAGTTTCGTTTTGCCTAATACTGTAAACGTGTGATTCAACATTAGAGTTCCGCAATGCAACATTGAAGTTCTGATCTTTCAAAATTTGACTTTCACCTTCGATGTTAAGCTACATTTAATCTTTGTTGTCTGTGATTTGACATTAAAGTTGCACAGTGGTCCTTCACATTGGAACATTGTTTTCCTCCGTTACATGTTTTCAAGTCAAAGTCTGTCAGCCGAGATGCTTGGTTGTTCACTGTATGCAAGTTTAACTTTTATCTTGTACTCAGAGTCCTCAGGCTTTGGGGGCAGTGTGTGGGCTCTGGGAGACCAAAGTTGTTTACCATTTAATGGAAAATAAATGGTTGGTCAACGGTTGCAGTAAATGGGATGCAACAAAAACCCAAGTGAACATTTCTATGGGACACGTGTGTTCCATTTCAACAAACATTCACAAAGGTAGGGTTTACAGAGCATGTATCCAAGTCGAGAGGCCTGGAAGTGGTAGAAATGACCTAATGGAACACAGATTTCCATTTGGCAATTTTGGACTACCTTTCAAGAAATCCTGTACGTTGTTTACCATTTACCAAAAACCCTCAGAAATTTGGTTGGAATGTAAATGGGAACCTATTTTGGTCTTCCCAAATGGAAACTTTCTGGAGAAAATGGGATTGCTTCAAATGGTAGCCCAAAATTCCCTAATGGTACTGTGCATCTCATTAGCTTATTTCCACTAGTTCCAGGCTTTTTGGTTTGGATCGCTCTGTAAACCCTACCTACCTTCCTGTTTGTGGAAATTTAACATGTTCATCCCATGGAAATTTTCATTTGGGTTTTTGATACTTCTTAATTACTGTAATTGTCGACCAACCAGTTTTTCCTGATTAAATGTTAAACAACCAGCCTGTTTATTCCAGCATCAGGTGGGTATCTTCAAGCCCACGTCACAGTAAATCACATAATTACAGCATTGCAAAATATGACACATCCACTTGAAATCAATGGATTGGTATTAAGAATTGATTACCTTATTTGCACGCTGGTTAACCTTGACATTATCTGCCTTGTTGGGGAAGCCTGTAATGAATGAAGTAAACAAGGCTCAGTCAAGGTTATTTGATACAGAGGCAACTGATTTGACACTCGGCACCTCGGAAGGCCAGCCTTTGACATATAGCAAGTGGGGTTATCTTTTCTTCTCAACGAGGGATTTAAAATCCTTACAATTGAACTTCCTTTTAGGTTGTCAACTTGCTAAAATTGTGCAGTAGAGAGGAGAATGAAAAAGTACTTTCTTTCTGTATCAGGTAAGTGCTTTTTGTTTTATTTATTTATTTAAACAATTTGCCAAGGGCTGGTGACAGCACAAGAAAGCATTAAGTCCATTACAATGTCTATCCACCGAACCCAACCCCTATACTGTATGTAACTTTGGCCATCCCCTGTTTGTGTATAGCTAAAATGGATCAAGAAATGATATTTAGGAATGATTTATAGCCAACAAGACCCATCTCCAAGGTGTTCGAACTTTTGCAGTTTTTCCTCAGGGTTGGGGTAAGGCTTTTGGGTAAAAATTTGAATTTTATTTCTGTGTTTGTGTATGGCTTAAATGGATCAAGAATTGATATTTGGGGATGATTTAGAGTGGGTACAAGGCTGACAAAAGCATTTGTGGTTTTCAAATTTTTTACAAATTTTCCAATGGGCTGGGGTCAGGCTATTGGGTCAAAATTTGGATTTATCACCATAGTGCATCAAGTGACATAAACCCACTTAAGACGTCAATTTGCTTTAATTCTAATATTAGAATTGACAAACAGCTCTTCTTTCTGAATTGGTACCAGATGGGAGTACTCAGTATTGAAGACCTTACCACTTCAAATTCATGTTTCTTAACTTTTAAAGAATTCAATGAGAGGTTTTCTCTGAAAGTCAATTTTTTGATGTACCACGGTGTGGTTAGCTCCATAAAGAAAGTCTTTAAAGTGCACATGAATCGAAACTTCAAACCGTATTTTTTCCTCCAATATGAAAATTGGTGTTTTAAGAAACATTTTGAGGAGAAAATAATTTACTAAAAAGAGAAGGAAATTATTTTAAAATGCGGCGAAAGTTGGGCCTTTCTCACTAAAATTCTAGACAAAAACCTGGGGTCTGGTGAATAGTCATGACGTCATTCGTGTGTAAACAGTCGAGTGTGTCACTCTGTTTTTGTGCATTCCATGGTATAAAAATGTCGGAGAACTACCAAGATTGACTACCGGGGCTGCTAGCTACACAAAACTTGCCAAATTTAAGCTTTTTTGACTTCTCAGACATGTTTCACGCTTGAACATTACACACGAATGACGTCACAGAGACCTTTTGGCCATGCACAAAATGTCTCAAATTTCAGGCCACAGCGGGAATTTTGGAACCCCTACAAATGGTGAATCCTTGTCACAAAAAGGAGGGAAACGACTGAAAATGAAATATGAGCATTATAAGCTATGTAAAAACATAAAAAATTGGTTGTTAATTTTCGATTCATGTGCACTTTAAAGAAAATATTTTACCACAGTGGCACAGGTGAAAGAGGCACTAACAATACAACTGATCACATCCAAAAGACCAATCAAATTGTTTTATCGTTATTTACAGAAAGGAAGAAAACTTTTCCCAAAAAAGCCAAGAACAGTGGTGTAGGGACTGTGCTCAAATGAGCAACGTGCAAATTGATTGGGAAGCTGCTTATAGAGCTTCAACATATTGCACAGGATATTTTATCGCCACAAACTCGCTTCTATATAAGATCAGTATAATTGACACCAACCTTTGTAGTTTCTGTGCTGATTGCCAGGAGACAATCATCCACTTATATTGGGAATGCCCTTTCATTGTTATCTTCTGTCGGGCGTTGATCAACTTTTCAGTGAACTGCTTGGTTACACCAAGTTCAACTTCAAATTACATGTTAACTGTTTTGGCTTAAAACACGACACTCGCAATCAGGACAGTCTTCTACTGCATTGTTCATTATTAGCTACAATAGATACCATATATATCAGTCCTATTTAAGAGCCATAAGACCCTCACTGCATTCTTACTGAAACGATCTTAGAGATAACTATGTTATTGAAAAGGAGATAGCCAGTCAACAACAAACATGCAGCAGCTTTCCATAAAAAAATGGAGCCTTCTAGTGTCCAGATTATGAATACATTCCTGATAGCTTGGTTTTCAACAGCATTCCCCTAAACCACCCAACTACGAATAGCTAAACTTTAGCTAATGGAGTTACTATTTGCTTCTTCAGGCATTTACCGGTAGATGTTGATGTTGTTGTCCTGTTTGTCCTCCTTTTGCATTCCTTACTGTTACCAAGTTTTTTCTTTTTTGTTTACTTAATCTGCAATCCATAATTTGTAATTAATAAAATATTTGACAAAAAAAGGAAAATTTTCCTTTGTTTCTGTATGGCTAAAATGAATCAAAACATGATACTTGGGTTGATTTAGAGTGGGTACAAGGACAACAAGACCATTTGTGAGGTTTTTGAATTTTTTGCAAGTTTTCCACAGGGCTAGGGTAAGGGTTTTGGTTCAAAATTTGAATTTCTTTTTTCTGTGTTTGTGTGTGTGGCTAAAGTTGACCAAGAAATGATATTTAGGGACGATTTAGAGTGGGTACAAGGCGAAGAAGACAATTTGTAAGGTTTTCGAATTTTTTGGAATTTTTCCAAAGGGCTGGTGTCAGGCTTTTGGGTTAATATGGTATTTGAATATTTTCTCTGTGCTCCTGTATGGCTAAAAAGGAGCAAGAAATGATACTTAAGGATTTTTTTGTAAGACAAACATTTTTATTAATACAGATATAAAGTATTTACAGTTGTACAAATTACAGTGTAAAATACAAAACAAAAGAAATGATTAGAAATCTCAAAAAAATCTATCTATATACACATAAGGGCACAAAATGGAGAAGCAATTGCAATGTTACCTTTATGACACTACCACTGACGAAAAAAAAAAATGAAAGAGTGAGAGAGACATGAATTATTGCAACAAAATATTCTGAAAGCCCGCCCAATTTTTCCTTTAATCACGCAATAAAGACAACAATCGTACGTAAGTGGGCTGTCGATGGGCAGCTACATATATTTTCCATTTGGGACAAATACAACTGCCAAGGGAGGGAAGAGAGGGGAAATACAACAACTCACGGAGCTAAGGAACCGAACAATACGATACACGAGGTTACAAAATGAAATGTGATCCCTAGCTATGTACAATACATGCTCACCATTAACTTGTATTAACTATTAATACCACCTAAAACATCTTTTTTCCTGCCCTGATGCCATATATAAAGCTCAGTTTCATACTTTATTTGAACTTTAAGTTTGAATCCAGTAATATTTCGATAAACTTGGTCCTTTCTGCAGTCCCAAAGTAAAGTTTTGCAATAAGGAGAAGATAGTTGAGTAAGGGACAAGAACGTGTCAAAATACTGACCAAGACATCTTGTAGAGTAAGGTGAATTTTTTCTTTTATAGATGAATACCAGAACAGTTGAAAGTTAGCCCAGAAGGTTTGAGAGTGAGGGCAGTTAAACAGCAAACGATACAGTGTTTCTGGCTCGGATTTGCAAAATGTACACATGTCATCAGTACTATAACCTATTTTTTGAAGTTTGGTATTGGTATAAAGAATGGAATTTAAAACTTTGTATTGAAAGGCTTTCACATGATGATGATGATGATGATGATAACTTTATTTAAGTCTCAAATCTGTATAGCCGAACACAAGTGCCCTACTAATTGGGGAGACTAAAATATAAGGTAAAATCCATTCAATTAAAATCTAGTAAAAAATAAGATTAAATTTAAGAACAAATTCGTTAATTGATGCTAATACAATAATATTACCCACTAGTTGATTAATAGCTACATAGTTGAACAGCAAGAACAACATGTATATCCGTCTTCCAGCAGAGAACTTACATCAAATTTTCGTATCATACTTTTAAAGTTGTTCAAAGTTTTTGCTGATCTGATATTTGCAGGCAGTTTTCCCCATAATTTAGGTCCAAGGTAACGCAGAGAGTGTTTACCAAATGTTACTGTATTCCATCTAGGAATGCTAAAATCAGTTTGTCTTAAAAAGTAAGAAGTGTTATGAGTATTAAAAATATTGCCAATATAAGCTGGACATAATTTATGTTTGACTTTGTACATAAGGGTGCATACATCTTGCAGGCATCTGTTCTTTAGTGTTGGTAGTTCGGCCCTCTTGAGGAGTTCTGAGTAGGTTGTGTGATGATCTTTGTACACAGCCCTTAAGCCTCTCTCTTGGAGTCTTTCTATCTTGCGTGAATCGCTGGCTTTACAGAAGTGCCAAACTAATTGACAATAGGTTAAGTAGGGTAGAATCGCTGTTTTGAACAGCACTAGTTTAGCATTTATAGGGATTAGGTTTCTTAGTCGCATAAGCACTCCTATCCTTTGACTGGCCCTCTTACAGATTGAGCTAATATGATCAGTGAAGTTGAGTTTCGAGTCTAAGATAACACATAAGAGTTCAAGTTTTCCTACTGTTTTTATTTCCTCATTGTTCACACAAATTGTGAATGTGACATCATTTTCGTCTTCACTATAACCAATGCTCATAGCCTGATACTTCTTGAGGTTCCCAGCAAGAAGATTGGCGTCGTACCAGTTGGTGGCGGTGCGCGCGGTTTCTCTGAGCTCTGAGGTAACACTAGCTTGATTATTTCCGATGTGAAACATTTGATGGTCATCTGCGTACATCGACAAGCCAGACTTTACAAAAAAGGACAAGTCATTTTGAAATACATTCCACAGCAGTGGACCCAGGGCAGAGCCCTGGGGCAACCACGACTGACCGTCCTGGACGAGCTTGCGTGACTGCCAATTTTGACTCGATATACCCGGTCGCATAAGTAGCTATTTAAGAGCTGTATCATGCCTTCCTGGAAACCATATGCTTTCAACTTACTGAGTAGCAGTGGGGGGTGGAGGGAATCGAATGCCTTGGACATGTCGGTCGATAAAATGGCTACAGCGACTCTGTTGTCTCTTGCTCGTTTCCATTCTTCCACTAAGTTTATTAGTGTCGTTTCACAGCTGTGAGCTTTCCGATAGGCAGAGGACTGTTCATAAATATTGCCTTCAAAGGCTGTTGACACTTGCATGCATATTAGTTGCTCAAACACTTTGTCCACGCATGGTAACACAGTTATGGGTCGGTAGTTTTCTTTAGAATACTTGTCATCTTTTTTATAGACAGGAGTCCAGTCACCACGCTTCCAGTCGCTCGGCCATACTCTCTCCCGTATACACGAGTTAAAAAGATTAGCCAGTGGTTGAGATAATTCCTCAGCTCCTATTTTCATAATTTTTGCTGGAATGCCATCACAGCCGGTAGCCTTATTCGTATCGAGTGACTCTAAGACGGTTTTGACTTGACCTTGCGTGACAGGTGTTACGTCATCAATCGTAGTAATGTTCTTTCTTTGCTGTCGAATTCTTTGAATGCTTTGGTGGTTGTCACAGTCATCCATTGACGTTAGCTGGGCACCCATACCTCCTATACCATCAGCTATTGTTGCGAAATGATTAACAAGCACCTCGGCAACTTCTTTTTGGTTACTCACGAGGGTTCCGTTTACATTTAGCCTTATCTCCGCATTATTGGCATTCCCTTTTGTGTTAAGAAATGGTCTAAAAGTTTTGAAGAAGTCTCTCGGTCTAGTCTTAAGTTTCAAGAGCCACCTTGTGGGGTAAATTAAATACCTGTTCTACTTAAGTAGTCGTAATGTTAAATTCATTTTGTAACTTTCTGGCTGCACTAGGTAAGTGTGCTTTTATGCTTATCAATAATGAATAGAAATGATACTTAAGGATGATTTAGAGTGGATGCACGGCCAACAAGACCATATGTGAGGCTTTCAAATAATGAGGTTTTCGAATTTTCTCCAATTTTTCCAAAGGGAAGGAGTCCGTCAAACTTGTGGGTTTGGGTGAAAATTTGAAATTTTTTTCTGCTTCTGTATGGCTAAAGGGATCAAGAAATAATAGTTAGGGATGACTTAAGAGTTGTTAAAAGGCCAAAAAGACCATCAATAAGATTTTTCAATCTTTTGCAATTTTTTCAAACGGCTGTGGTCAGGCAAACTTATGCCTTTGGGTCAAAATTTGAAATTTTTTTTTCTATATTCATGTATGGCTAAAAGGGTCAAGACATGAGAGTTTGTGTATGGCTAAAAGGGATCGAGAAATCATAGTTAGGGATGATTTCGAGTAGGTTAAAGGCCAAAACCACAATTTAAAAGGTTTTGAAATTTTTGGCAATTTTTCCAAAGGGCCAGCGTCAGGTCAACTTATGGTTTTGGGTCATAATTTGAATTTTTTTCTGTGTTTGTGTATGGGTAAAAGTGATCGAGAAATCATAGTTAGGGATGATTTCGAGTAGATTAAAAGCCAAAAAGACCATTTACGAGGTTTTGAAATTTTTTGCAATTTTTCCAAAGGGCTGGGGTCAGGCAAACTTATGGTTTTGGGTCAAAATTTGAAATTTACTTTCTGTGTTTGTGTATGCCTAAAAGGGATCCAGATATCATAGTTAGGGATGATTTCAAGTAGGTTAAAGGCCAAAAACACCATTTATGAGGTTTTGAAGTTTTTGGCAATTTTTCCAAAGGGCCAGGGTCGGGCAAACTTATGGTTTTGGGTCAAAATTTGAAATTTTTTTCTGTGTTTGTGTATGGCTAAAAGGGATAGAGAAATCATAGTTAGGGATGATTTCAAGTAGGTTAAAGGCCAAAAACACCATTTATGAGGTTTTGAAGTTTTTGGCAATTTTTCCAAAGGGCCAGGGTCGGGCAAACTTATGGTTTTGGGTCAAAATTTGAAATTTTTTTCTGTGTTTGTGTATGGCTAAAAGGGATCGAGAAATCATAGTTAGGGATGATTTCGGGTAGGTTAAATGCCAAAAAGACCATTTATGAGGTTTTGAAATTTTCGGCAATTTTTCCAAAGGGCTGGGGTCAGCCAAACTTATGGTTTTGGGTCAAAATTTGAAATTTTTTTCTGTTTGTGTATGGCTATAAGGGATCGAGAAATCATAGTTAGGGTTGATTTCGAGTAGGTTAAAGGCCAAAAAGACCATTTATGAGGTTTTGAAATTTTTGCCAATTCTTCCAAAGGGTCAGGCGAACTTATGGTTTTGGGTCAAAATTTGAACTTTTTTTCTGTGTTTGTGTATGGCTAAAAGGGATCGAGAAATCATAGTTAGGGATGACTTTGAGTAGGTTAAAGCCCAAAAAGACCAGTTATGAGGTTTTGAAATTTTTGGCAATTTTTCCAGAGGGCTGGGGTCATGCAAACTTATTGTTTTGGTTGAAAATTTGAAATTTTTTCTCTCTTTGTGTATGGCTAAAAGGGATCGAGAAATCATAGCTAGCGATGATTAGGAGTAGGTTAAAAGCCAAAAAGACCATATATTAGGTTTTGAAATTTTTGGCAATTTTTCCAAAGGACCAGGGTCAGGCAAACTTATGGTTTTGGCTCAAAATTTGAAATTTTTTTATATGTTTGCGTATGGCTAAAACTGATCAAGAAATGATACTTAGGGATGAGTTAGAGTTGGTACAAGGCCAAAGAGACCATTAATGTGGATTTGAAATTTCTTGCAATTTTTCCACAGGTCCGGGGTCAGGCAAAATGATGGTTTGGGGTCAAAATTTGAAATTTTTTTCTGTGTTTGTGTATTGCTAAAACTGATCAAGAAATGATACTTAGGGATGACTTAGAGTAGGTACAAGGGCAAAAAGACCATTAATGTGGATTTGGAATTTTTTTGCAATTTTTCTACAGGTCCGGGGTCAGCCAAATGATGGTGTTGGGTCAAAATTTGAATTTTTTTTCTGTGTTTGCGTCTGGCTAAAACTGATCAAGAAATGATACTTAGGGATGACGGAGAGTATGTACAAGGAAAAAAGGCCATTAATGTGGATTTGAAGTTTTTTGCAATTTTTCCACAGGTCCGGGGTAGGGCAAAATTATGGTTTTGGGTCAAAATTTGAATTTTTTTTATGTGTTTGCATATTGCTAAAACTGATCAAGAAATGATACTTAGGGATGACTTATAGTAGGTACAAGGCCACAAAGACCATTAACCCATTGACTACTTGAGGTTTTTACATTTTCGGAGTGATTTTCCACCTATAAATGATGAATAGCAATTCGTGAATCTTTATTTGAACTACCAGGGAAAAGTGGTGCTGTCCTAAACCACTGGAGGCTCAAGGTTTCTGAAAACCTCATTTTGACGTAGCTATTTTTTATCCGTGAAGCGACAACAATGGCCCAAGTTGGGTTTGCTTGCGATTTCTGCTAAATTTACAGCCATTTTTCATCTTTAGCGGCTGCCTGATGAGCATCATTAAGCATGACGGTAGCTAAGAGTCCACTTTCTCAAAGAATCGAGCAAGGTGATGTACTTTGTTGTTGAATTTGGCTTGTTACTCGACGAACTGGGAATTTGGCCAGTTGAACACTTAGTACCTTTAAGACTCGACTATTGATGAATTTCTCAACCTACCGCCACATATTTTGGAATTTCTGTGTACTGAAGATGACCATGAGCAGGAAATTTTGGCGGTAGGTCGGAGTAGCTGTATACTTAGTTTATATGTGAAAGAATTAGGGGAAGGAACGGGCGCTGTCAAAAATTCTCGTTAGTTCCCAGCATGCAATGCGCTCAAGATGTTGAAAATGTCAGGAAGGCCCGAATGCACTGGAACAAAAGGCTGTCTCTACGCTCGGGAGAAGAATATGAAGAAAAAAAGTCATTCCTAAGCTAGAAAAAGGACTGAATTTCATTATGATGGTTGAATTTTGGTTTTTCGACGATGATTTTCCTAAAAAACATGAAGGCAAAAAGGGGCATTTTTGTTGTTTCTCTTTGACGTTAAAAACGGCCAGTTTCATTCTTGTCCAAACTCAAAAGGCCATATGTGGTAAAAATCGCTACGTTTCTTGCATTTATTGGATATCCAAATTTAAAGGGCATTCCATTTCCTGCTCACAACTAACAGTTAAGGCAACATTCGTGCAATTGAGAAAGTTGCAATGTTTTGAAGCATGGGAGTTTTTTACAGCCGGTTTTGGCCGGCACGGGTGCCACTGGGTTAATGTGAATTTGAAACTTTCTATAATTTTTCCACAAGTTCTGGGTCAGGCAAAATTATGCTTTAAGGTCAAAATTTGAAATTTTTGTCTCTGTTTACGTATGGCTAAAGCTGATCAAGAAATGATACTTAGGTTGACTTAGAGTAGGTACAAGGCCAAAAAGACAATTAATGGGGATTTGGAATTTTTTGCAATTTTTCCACAGGTCCGGGGTCAAGCAAAATTATGGCTTTGGGTCAAAATTTAAAATTTTTTTCTGTTTTAGCGTATGGCTATAACTGATCAAGAAATGATACTTAGCAATGACTTAGAGTAGCTACAAGGCCAAAAAGACCATTAATATGCATTTGCAATTTTTCGCAATTTTTCCACAGGTCCGGGTTCAGGTAAAATTATGCTTTGGGGTCAAAATTTGAAATTTTTTTCTGTGTTTGCATATGGCTAAAACTGATCAAGAAAGGATACTTAGGGATGACCTAGAGTAGGTCCAAGGGCCAAAAAGACCATTAAAGTGGATTTCAAATTGTTTGCAATTTTTCCACAGGTCCGGGGTCAGGAAAAATTATGGTTTTGGGTCAAAATTTGAAACTTTTTTCTGTGTTTCGCTATGGCTAAAACTGCTCAAGAAATGATACTTAGGGATGACTTAGAGTACGTACAAGGCCAAAAAGACCATTAATGTGGATTTGGAATTTTTTCCAAGTTTTCCAGAGGTCCCGGGTGGAGAGAAATTATGGGTTTGGGTCAAAATTTGTAATTTTTTTCTATCTTTGCGTATGGCTGAAACTGATCAAGAAATGATTTTTAGGGATGACTTAGAGTAGGTACAAGGCCAAAAAGACCATTAATGTGTATTTGGAATTTTTTACAATTTTTCCACAGTTCCGGGGTCAGGCAAAATTATGGTTTTGGGTCAAAACTTGAAATTTTTTTCTATGTTTGCGTATGGCTGAAACTGATCAAGAAATGATTTTTAGGGATGACTTAGAGTAGGTACAAGGCCAAAAAGACCATTAATGTGGATTTGCAATTTTTTACAATTTTTCCACTGCTCCGGGGTCAGGCAAAATTATGGTTTTGGGTCAAAATTTGAAACTTTTTCCTGTGTTTAGGTATGGCTAAAACTGATCAAGAAATGATACTTAGGGATAACTTAGAGAAGGTACAAGGCCAAAAAGACCATTAATGTGGATTTGGAATTTTTTACCATTTTTCCACAGCTCCGGGGTCAGGCAAAATTATGGTTTTGGGTCAAAATTTGAAATTTTTTTCATTGTTTGCATATTACTACAACTGATCAAGAAAAGATTCTTAGGAATGACTTAGAGTAGGTACATGGCCAAAAAGGCCGTTAATGTGGATTTGGAATTTTTTGCAATGTTTCCACAGGTGCGGGGTCAGGCAAAATTCTGGTTTTGGGTCAAAATTTGAAACTTTTTTCTCTGTTTGCGTATGGCTAAAACTGATCAAGAAATGATACTTAGGGATGACTTAGAGTAAGTACAAGGCCAAAAAGACCATTAATGTGGATTTGGAATTTTTTGCAATTTTTCCACAGGTCCGGGGTCAGGCAAAATTCTGGTTTTGGGTCAAAATTTGAAACTTTTTTCTGTGTTTGCGTATGGCTAAAATTGATCAAGAAATGATACTTAGGGACGCCATAGAGTAGGTACAAGGCCAAAAAGACCATTAATTTGTTGATTTGGAATTTCTTGCAATTTTTCCACAGGTCCGGGGTCAGGCAAAATTCTGGTTTTGGGTCAAAATTTGAAACTTTTTTCTGTGTTTGCGTATGGCTAAAACTGATCAAGAAATGATACTTAGGGATGACTTAGAGTAGGTAGAAGGCCAAAAAGACCATTAATGTGGATTTGGAATTTTTTGCAATTTTTCCACAGATCCGGGGTCAGGCAAAATTCTGGTTTTGGGTCAAAATTTGAAACTTTTTTCTGTGTTTGCGTATGGCTAAAACTGATCAAGAAATGATACTTAGGGATGACTTAGAGTAGGTGCAAGGCCAAAAAGACCATTAATGTGGATTTGGAATTTGTTGCAATTTTTCCACAGGTCCGGGGTCAGGCAAAATTCTGGTTTTGGGTCAAAATTTGAAACTTTTTTCTGTGTTTGCGTATGACTAAAACTGATCAAGAACTGATACTTAGGGATGACTTAGAGTAGGCACAAGGCCAAAAAGACCATTAATGTGGATTTGGAATTTCTTGCAATTTTTCCACAGGTCCGGACTCAGGCAAAATTCTGGTTTTGGGTCAAAATTTGAAACTTTTTTCTGTGTTTGCGTATGGCTAAAACTGATCAAGAAATGATACTTAGGGATAACTTAGAGTAGGTAAAAGGCCAGAAAGACCATTAATGTGTATTTGGAATTTTTTACAATTTTTCCACAGTTCCGGGGTCAGGCAAAATTATGGTTTTGGGTCAAAACTTGAAATTTTTTTCTATGTTTGCGTATGGCTGAAACTGATCAAGAAATGATTTTTAGGGATGACTTAGAGTAGGTACAAGGCCAAAAAGACCATTAATGTGGATTTGCAATTTTTTACAATTTTTCCACTGCTCCGGGGTCAGGCAAAATTATGGTTTTGGGTCAAAATTTGAAACTTTTTCCTGTGTTTAGGTATGGCTAAAACTGATCAAGAAATGATACTTAGGGATAACTTAGAGAAGGTACAAGGCCAAAAAGACCATTAATGTGGATTTGGAATTTTTTACCATTTTTCCACAGCTCCGGGGTCAGGCAAAATTATGGTTTTGGGTCAAAATTTGAAACTTTTTTCATTGTTTGCATATTAATACAACTGATCAAGAAAAGATTCTTAGGAATGACTTAGAGTAGGTACATGGCCAAAAAGCCGTTAATGTGGATTTGGAATTTTTTGCAATTTTCCACAGGTGCGGGGTCAGGCAAAATTCTGGTTTTGGGTCAAAATTTGAAACTTTTTTCTCTGTTTGCGTATGGCTAAAACTGATCAAGAAATGATACTTAGGGATGACTTAGAGTAAGTACAAGGCCAAAAAGACCATTAATGTGGATTTGGAATTTTTTGCAATTTTTCCACAGGTCCGGGGTCAGGCAAAATTCTGGTTTTGGGTCAAAATTTGAAACTTTTTTCTGTGTTTGCGTATGGCTAAAATTGATCAAGAAATGATACTTAGTGACATAGAGTAGGTACAAGGCCAAAAAGACCATTAATGTGGATTTGGAATTTCTTGCAATTTTTCCACAGGTCCGGGGTCAGGCAAAATTCTGGTTTTGGGTCAAAATTTGAAACTTTTTTCTGTGTTTGCGTATGGCTAAAACTGATCAAGAAATGATACTTAGGGATGACTTAGAGTAGGTAGAAGGCCAAAAAGACCATTAATGTGGATTTGGAATTTTTTGCAATTTTTCCACAGATCCGGGGTCAGGCAAAATTCTGGTTTTGGGTCAAAATTTGAAACTTTTTTCTGTGTTTGCGTATGGCTAAAACTGATCAAGAAATGATACTTAGGGATGACTTAGAGTAGGTGCAAGGCCAAAAAGACCATTAATGTGGATTTGGAATTTCTTGCAATTTTTCCACAGGTCCGGGGTCAGGCAAAATTCTGGTTTTGGGTCAAAATTTGAAACTTTTTTCTGTGTTTGCGTATGACTAAAACTGATCAAGAACTGATACTTAGGGATGACTTAGAGTAGGCACAAGGCCAAAAAGACCATTAATGTGGATTTGGAATTTCTTGCAATTTTTCCACAGGTCCGGACTCAGGCAAAATTCTGGTTTTGGGTCAAAATTTGAAACTTTTTTCTGTGTTTGCGTATGGCTAAAACTGATCAAGAAATGATACTTAGGGATAACTTAGAGTAGGTAAAGGCCAAAAGACCATTAATGTGGATTTGGAATTTCTTGCAATTTTTCCACAGGTCCGGGGTCAGGCAAAATTCTGGTTTTGGGTCAAAATTTGAAACTTTTTTCTGTGTTTGCGTATGGCTAAAACTGATCAAGAAATGATACTTAGGGATGACTTAGAGTAGGTAAAAGGCCAGAAAGACCATTAATGTGATTTGGAATTTTTTGCAATTTTTCCACAGGTCCGGGGTCAGCCAAAATTCAGGTTTTGGGTCAAAATTTGAAACTTTTTTCTGTGTTTCCGTATGGCTAAAACTGATCAAGAAATGATACTTAGGGATAACTTAGAGTAGCTACAAGGCCAAAAAGACCATTAATGTGGATTTGGAATTTCTTGCAATTTTTCCACAGGTCCGGGGTCAGGCAAAATTTGGTTTTGGGTCAAAATTTGAAACTTTTTTCTGTGTTTGCGTATGGCTAAAACTGATCAAGAAATGATACTTAGGGATGACTTAGAGTAGGTACAAGGCCAAAAAGACCATTAATGTGGATTTGGAATTTTTTGCAATTTTTCCACAGGTCCTGGGTCAGGAAAAATTCTGGTTTTGGTCAAAATTTGAAACTTTTTTCTGTGTTTGCGTATGGCTAAAACTGATCAAGAAATGATACTTAGGGATGACTTAGAGTAGGTACAAGGCCAAAAAGACCATTAATGTGGATTTGGAATTTCTTGCAATTTTTCCACAGGTCCGGGTCAGGCAAAATTCTGGTTTGGGTCAAAATTTTGAAACTTTTTTCTGTGTTTGCGTATGGCTAAAACTGATCAAGAAATGATACTTAGGGATGACTTAGAGTAGGTACAAGGCCAAAAAGACCATTAATGTGGATTTGGAATTTCTTGCAATTTTTCCACAGGTCCGGGGTCAGGCAAAATTCTGGTTTTGGGTCAAAATTTGAAACTTTTTTCTGTGTTTGCGTATGGCTAAAACTGATCAAGAAATGATACTTAGGGATGACTTAGAGTAGGTACAAGGCCAAAAAGACCATTAATGTGGATTTGGAATTTTTTGCAATTTTTCCACAGGTCCGGGGTCAGGCAAAATTCTGGTTTTGGGTCAAAATTTGAAACTTTTTTCTGTGTTTGCGTATGGCTAAAACTGATCAAGAAATGATACTTAGGGATGACTTAGAGTAGGTACAAGGCCAAAAAGACCATTAATGTGGATTTGGAATTTTTTGCAATTTTTCCACAGGTCCGGGGTCAGGCAAAATTCTGGTTTTGGGTCAAAATTTGAAACTTTTTTCTGTGTTTGCGTATGGCTAAAACTGATCAAGAAATGATACTTAGGGATGACTTAGAGTAGGTACAAGGCCAAAAAGACCATTAATGTGGATTTGGAATTTCTTGCAATTTTTCCACAGTCCGGGGTCAGGCAAAATTCTGGTTTTGGGTCAAAATTTGAAACTTTTTTCTGTGTTTGCGTATGGCTAAAACTGATCAAGAAATGATACTTAGGGATGACTTAGAGTAGGTACAAGGCCAAAAAGACCATTAATGTGGATTTGGAATTTCTTGCAATTTTTCCACAGGTCCGGGGTCAGGCAAAATTCTGGTTTTGGGTCAAAATTTGAAACTTTTTTCTGTGTTTGCGTATGGCTAAAACTGATCAAGAAATGATACTTAGGGATGACTTAGAGTAGGTACAAGGCCAAAAAGACCATTAATGTGGATTTGGAATTTTTTGCAATTTTTCCACAGTCCGGGGTCAGGCAAAATTCTGGTTTTGGGTCAAAATTTGAAACTTTTTTCTGTGTTTGCGTATGGCTAAAACTGATCAAGAAATGATACTTAGGGATGACTTAGAGTAGGTACAAGGCCAAAAAGACCATTAATGTGGATTTGGAATTTTCTTGCAATTTTTCCACAGGTCCGGGGTCAGGCAAAATTCTGGTTTTGGGTCAAAATTTGAAACTTTTTTCTGTGTTTGCGTATGGCTAAAACTGATCAAGAATGATACTTAGGGATGACTTAGAGTAGGCACAAGGCCAAAAAGACCATTAATGTGGATTTGGAATTTCTTGCAATTTTTCCACAGGTCCGGGGCAGGCAAAATTCTGGTTTTGGGTCAAAATTTGAAACTTTTTTCTGTGTTTGCGTATGGCTAAAACTGATCAAGAAATGATACTTAGGGATGACTTAGAGTAGGTACAAGGCCAAAAAGACCATTAATGTGGATTTGGAATTTCTTGCAATTTTTCCACAGGTCCGGGGTCAGGCAAAATTCTGGTTTTGGGTCAAAATTTGAAACTTTTTTCTGTGTTTGCGTATGGCTAAAACTGATCAAGAAATGATACTTAGGGATGATTAAGAGCAGGTACAAGGCCAAAAAGACCATTAATGTGGATTTGGAATTTTTGCAATTTTTCCACAGGTCCGGGTCAGGCAAAATTCTGGTTTTGGGTCAAAATTTGAAACTTTTTTCTGTGTTTGCGTATGGCTAAAACTGATCAAGAAATGATACTTAGGGATGACTTAGAGCAGGTACAAGGCCAAAAAGACCATTAATGGGATTTGGAATTTCTTGCAATTTTTCCACAGGTCCGGGGTCAGGCAAAATTCTTGTTTTGGTCAAAATTTGAAACTTTTTTCTGTGTTTGCGTATGGCTAAAACTGATCAAGAAATGATACTTAGGGATGACTTAGAGTAGGTACAAGGCCAAAAAGACCATTAATGTGGATTTGGAATTTTTTGCAATTTTTCCACAGTCCTGGGTCAGGCAAAATTCTGGTTTTGGGTCAAAATTTGAAACTTTTTTCTGTGTTTGCGTATGGCTAAAACTGATCAAGAAATGATACTTAGGGATGATTAAGAGCAGGTACAAGGCCAAAAAGACCATTAATGTGGATTTGGAATTTCTTGCAATTTTTTCCACAGGTCCGGGTCAGGCAAAATTCTGGTTTTGGGTCAAAATTTGAAACTTTTTTCTGTGTTTGCGTATGGCTAAAACTGATCAAGAAATGATACTTAGGGATGACTTAGAGTAGGTACAAGGCCAAAAGACCATTAATGTGGATTTGGAATTTCTTGCAATTTTTCCACAGGTCCGGGTCAGGCAAAATTCTGGTTTTGGGTCAAAATTTGAAACTTTTTTCTGTGTTTGCGTATGGCTAAAACTGATCAAGAAATGATACTTAGGGATGACTTAGAGTAGGTACAAGGCCAAAAAGACCATTAATGTGGATTTGGAATTTTTTGCAATTTTTCCACAGGTCCGGGGTCAGGCAAAATTCTGGTTTTGGGTCAAAATTTGAAACTTTTTTCTGTGTTTGCGTATGGCTAAAACTGATCAAGAAATGATACTTAGGGATGACTTAGAGTAGGTACAAGGCCAAAAAGACCATTAATGTGGATTTGGAATTTCTTGCAATTTTTCCACAGGTCCGGGGTCAGGCAAAATTCTGGTTTTGGGTCAAAATTTGAAACTTTTTTCTGTGTTTGCGTATGGCTAAAACTGATCAAGAAATGATACTTAGGGATGACTTAGAGTAGGTACAAGGCCAAAAAGACCATTAATGTGGATTTGGAATTTTTTGCAATTTTCCACAGGTCCGGGTCAGGCAAAATTCTGGTTTTGGTCAAAATTTGAAACTTTTTTCTGTGTTTGCGTATGGCTAAAACTGATCAAGAAATTTTTTGGCATTTTTTTCCACAGATCAGGGGTCAGGAAAAATTATGGGTTTGGGTCAAAATTTCAAATTTTTTTCTGTGTTTCCGTATGGCTATAACTGATCAAGAAATGATACTTAGGGATGACTTAGAGTAGGTACAAGGCCAAACAGGCATTATTGTGGATTTGGAATTTTTTTGCAATTTTTCCACAGATGAGGGGTCAGGAAAAATTATGGGTGTGGGTCAAAATTTGAAATTTTTTCTGTGTTTCTTATGGCTAAATCTGATCAAGAAATGATACTTAGGGATGCCTTAGAGTAGGTAAGAGACAAAAAGACCATTAATGTGGATTTGGAATTTTTGCAATTTTTGCATATGTCCGGGGTCAGGCAAAATTATGGGTTTGGGTCAAACTTTGAAATTTTTTTCATTGCTTACGTAGGGCTAAAACTGATCAAGAAATGATACCTAGGGATCACTTAGAGTAGGTATAAGGCAAAAAGAACCATTAATGTGGATTTGGAATTTCTTGTAATTTTTCCCACAGGTCCGTGGTCAGGCAAAGTTATGCTTGTGGGTCAAAATTTGAGTTTTTTGTCTGTGTTTGTGTATGGCTTAAACTCATCAAGAAATGATACTTAGGGATTACTTAGAGTAAGTACAAGGCCAAAAAGACTATTAATGTGGATTTGGAAGTTTTTGCAATTTTTGCACAGGTCGATGGTAAGGCAAATATTATGTTTGCTTTTGGTCAAAATTTGAAAATTTTTTTCTCTGTTTCCGTATTGCTAAAACTGATCAAGAAATAATACTGAGGGATGACTTTACAGTAGGTACAAGGCCAAAAAGACCATTAATGTGGATTTAGGAATTTTTTTGCAATTTTTCCACAGGTCCGTGGTCAGGAAAATTCATGTTTGGTGTGTCAAAATTTGAACTTTTTTTCTATGTTTGCGTATGGCTAAAACTGATCAAGAAATGATACTGAGGGAAGACTTAGAGTAGGTACAAGCTAAAAAAAGACCATTAATGTGGATTTGGAATTTTTTGCAATTTTGCCACAGGTCCGCACTCAGACAAAAGTATGGTTTTGGGTCAAAATTTGAAATTTTTTTCTGTGTTTGCATATGCCCTAAAACTGATAAAGAAAATATACTTAGGCATGACTTAGAGTAGGTACAAAGGCAAAAAGTCCATTAAGGTGATTTCGAATTTTTTTTGCAATTTTTCCACAGGTCCGGGGTCAGGAAAAATCTTATGGGTTTGAGTCAAAAATTTGAAATTTTTTTCTGTGGTTACGTAGGGCTAAAAACTGATCAAGAAATGACCCTAGGGATCACTTAGAGTAGGTATAAGGCAAAAAGAACCATTAATGTGGATTTGGAATTTTTGTAATTTTTCCACAGGTCCAGGGTCAGGCAAAAAGTATCGTTTTGGGTCAAAATGTGAAAGTTTTTTCTGTGTTTCCATATGGCTACAACTTATCAAGAAATGATTCTTAGGGATGAGTAGGTACAAGGCCAAAAAGACCATTAATGGGATTTGGAATTTTTTTCAGTTTTTCCACAGGTCCGGGGTCAGGCAAAATTCTGGTTTTGGGTCAAAATTTGAAATTTTTTTTTCTGTTTTTCGTATGGCTAAAACTGATCAAGAAATGATACTTAGGGATGACTTAGAGTAGGTACAAGGCCAAAAAGACCATTAATGTGGATTTGGAATTTTTGGCAATATTTCCACAAGTCCAGGGTCAGGCAAAATTCTGGTTTTGGGTCTAAATTTGAAACTTTTTTCTGTGTTTGCGTATGGCTAAAACTGATCAAGAAATGATACTTAGGATGACTTAGAGTAGGTACAAGGCCAAAAAGACCATTAATTTTTGCAATTTTTCCACAGGTCCGGGGTCAGGCAAAATTCTGGGTTTTGGGTCAAAATTTGAAATTTTTTTCTGTGTTTGCGTATGGCTAAAACTGATCAAGAAATGATACTTAGGGATGACTTAGAGTAGGTACAAGGCCAATTTGCGTATTGCTAAAACTGATCAAGAAATGATACTGAGGGAAGACTTAGAGTAGGTACAAGCTAAAAAGTACCATTATTGTGGATTTGGAATTTTTTTGCAATTTTGCCACAAGTCCGCGGTCAGACAAAAATTCTGGTTTTGGGTCAAAATTTGAATTTTTTTTCTGTGTTTGCATATGCCTAAAACTGATAAAGAAAATATACTTAGGCATGACTTAGAGTAGGTACAAGGCCAAAAAGTCCATTAAGGTGGATTTCGAATTTTTTTCAATTTTTCGACAGGTCCGGGGTCAGGAAAATTATGGGTTTTGAGT